>SMGT01000763.1:335235-367729 GCA_004794575.1 Lanistes nyassanus | reverse complement strand
TACTATTTACACACAAAGCACACATGTAGCGCGTCTTACATACTATTTACACACAGAGCACACATGTAGCGCGTCTTACATACTATTTACACACAGAGCACATATGTAGCGCGTCTTGCATACTATTTACACACAGAGCACACATGCAGCACGTCTTACATACTATTTACACACAAAGCACACACGTAGCGCGTCTTACATACTATTTACACACAGAGCACACATGTAGCACGTCTTACATACTATTTACACACAAAGCACACATGTAGCGCGTCTTACATACTATTTACACAGAGCACACATGTAGCACGTCTTACATACTATTTACCCACGGAGCACACATGTAGCACGTCTTCCATACTATTTACACACAGAGCACATATGTAGCGCGTCTTACATACTATTTACACACGGAGCACACACGTAGCAGTCTTACATACTATTTACACACAGAGCACATATGTAGCGCGTCTTACATACTATTTACACACAGAGCACATATGTAGCGCGTCTTACATACTATTTACACACAGAGCACACATGTAGCACTTCTTACATACTATTTACACACAAGAGCACACATGTAGCGCGTCTTACATACTATTTACACACAGAGCACACATGTAGCACGTATTACATACTATTTACACACAAAGCACACATGTAGCACGTCTTACATACTATTTACACACAAGAGCACACATGTACCGCGTCTTACATACTATTTACACACAGAGCACACACGTAGCACGTCTTACATACTATTTACACACAAAGCACACATGTAGCGCGTCTTACATACTATTTACACACAGAGCACACATGTAGCACGTCTTACATACTATTTACACACAAGAGCACACATGTAGCGCGTCTTACATACTATTTACACAGAGCACACATGTAGCACGTCTTACATACTATTTATATACAGAGCACATATTTTGCACTTGCTTGAACACTTTTTACGTGTAGTGTTACATTTTTTTAGAGTGTACATATGTGTGGCGTGCGTGCATGAGTGTGCGCGTATCAGCGCATTATATGCAGGCCTTATGTGTGTCTCAAGCTACCCACTGCACACCGGGTGAAAGTATGCGTTTGTTCATGCACTGCCGCTCTTTTAAGTTTCGCCTGTCACAGGCACAGTGCATGTGCATATGCAAGAACTTTCGAGCACATACAGGCAAATCCAACGACCGCGACAGACAAGAACCGTCACCCGTTTTGAAAACAACAGTCTTTAGAGGAGAGAGCAGACGAGAAAAGAGACAAATACGAGTGAGTGAGTGAGTGAGTGAGTGAGTGAGTGAGTGAGTGAGTGAGTGAGTGAGTGAGTGAGTGAGTGAGTGAGTGAGTGAGTGAGTGAGTGAGTGAGTCTAAGACATCTTCAAAACAATATGTCGGCTTATCTCTGCAAGATTTTTGTTTTCAAACTCTCGGAACAAACTCAACAACAGCGGTGCGCCGTCTTTTTAAGGAAGTGAACTGTCCGAGGTGAAATATGGCTGGACTTCCTATCTGCCGCTGGATCACTGCAGTCCATCACAGTCCGTCTGGCAGCCGCGCGCGTGCCGGCTCATATGCAGATTACATGCCTGTGAAGACGGAATAAATCTATCCCCGTAAACACGTTGCCGGGCAAGACGGGATGCGACAGCGAATCAGGGCTGCATGGCTTGCATTGGCGTTCGAATCTCCTGTTCATTTGTAAAGCTGCACGTAAAATACACAGGATGAACGGGCCTTACGGCCACTCTTATGACCGGAATAATAGCTACCAAAACGCATGCAAGCCAGTCCTGGCTTAAAAATATATGGGCATTCATCACAAATGTAAACAGAGAGGGCGAGCTGCATGACCACTGTTATGACCGGGACGAAAGAAGCAAATGCTCATACAACCCCACCCTAGATCCCGGAACAGACAGCTTAGCGTACGTACACAGCGTGACGTCAGACCCTCATCTTCAACTTCCGGGTCGTCGTTAGTAACAATCAGCCGAAATCATAACATGAAAAACAACTCTTCATCCTCCTAAGGAAGGAAGGAACGAACGAAAGAACAAACAAACAACGGCTGACTCAGGGGACATTGGTACGTCCATTTAATATTGGTTCCTTGCACGCAGGCCACTAGAGGGCCCACAGGCTTGTTTGACATTGATTATTCTGTGCTGCACCTACTCTAAATTTTGTACACATCGGTTGTGCCGTTCATAGCAGGGAATCTTGCAAAAGTGTTACTACCAAGTCCTCTTTCCTGCAAAATTTGACGAGAAAATACATCTCCAGAAACAAACGAAATAGCTGTACGAAAGGTCTTATATCATTTCCATATATTTAGGGAATCCTTTTACAGGAAGAGTGAAAGGGTCCGCTTAGGGAGACATTCAAGACATTGCGTACAAACTGGGGACAGACGCTCGAGTGTCGGGGACCCACTGAAACGCACTGCCTCAGGAAGTCAAAGGTCATCAGCTCCGCCTGTTGTTTCACCTGCTCGATAGTCATCGTGGATTCCAATCACGCTAACAAGCATTTACCTGCCGCACGAACCTCACTTTCCGTGTACGCATGCACATTGATTTTATGCATCCTCTTCACGAGCGCTCGCGTGTCAGAGCACATGCGAATGCGTTAAGACGCGGGTAAACGTGCACTGGCATTCTCAAAGACTAGAACCCTCCAAATCATTTGTTAAAACATCAAAGAAACAAACGAACGAACAAGGAAGCGCTGTAACAGGGTCTCACCAGTTCGTGGCACTGTCAAAGGAAGTTTCGCGGGCCACGATTGGCTCCTGTGTTTTGGACAACCCAGCTTCTGTTTTCATCGTACGTTTTGGGCGTGCGATCTAACAGGCTTTAAAAGGGTGGAAAAGAGAAGTTTGCGATGGTAACACGATGATTTATATTCTCTATTATTATTGTATTTTCAACAGCAGGACACAACCATATTCTTCATCGTTTGGATTTTTTTTTTTGCTCCTTCCCTGCAGTGGCGGGCTTATTAGCAAATTCTCCAGGTCATAGAGATGTCTTTGGACCCAACAGTGACCCCCAAAGTAAACATGGAGGTCACGGCTCCTGCGCAGTGATTCAGTGAGTGAGCGAAGATTCTGAACACGAACGTACGGGTGATCATATCATAAAACATCTTTGAATTAAACGCATACTTTGAGACTACGTTTTAGTTTGCACAGTTCGTGAGCGCGTGCTTCTTGACAGAGGTCCGTTGGACCCTCGTTAAAGTACACGCACAGAAACACATTGCCTGGGAATGGCCTATGAATGTCCCCAGTTAATTCTGCAATTCCGAGAGGGTCGCGAGAGTAATATTTACAAGAGCTGGCATCAATGTTTTCCTATCACTTGCGTGGGCGCCTGCCGTTTTTTTCCCCCCGTGCACCCCATCTGCATCTGTGGCTTTTGTCAGGACCCCTCCGCCTGTCACGAGACATCCCAGTCTCCTCCCCACCCCACCCCACCCCTTTCCTCACCCCTCCAATCCTTTCCTCGCAAGACCCTTCATCTCTCTGTCCTTTTCTTGCTTTCTGTCTTTATCTGCATGCGGGCAGCAAATCTAACCACCACCCCCAAAAAACAAACAAACAAACAAAACGAGTCCAATATGTGGATGAAGTCAAGCAAGCGTTTCCCAATGTTTCTCAGACAACAGCGGGTGAAGGGGGAGTTCTGTTAATGGCGAAAGTGTTCTGCTAATGACCGACGCTGGGTTTGAGCTTTTAGTCACATTTAAGCAAACAGACACAGCTTGTAACACAGCACACATTTCTAGTTCATATACACGCAGCAGGAAAAACAGACAGGGATCGCGGACAGGAGAAAGAGGGGCAGTTCTTCTACACTACTGCGAGATTCACGCAGTAAAATCGAGAAAATACTAAATATACACGTAGTATGGGCACCTACTGGCACGCATACAGTTTGGCCACCCTGAGCAGCCATGGGGTCTTCTTTTTATGTTGTCGAGGTGAAAGGAAATTTAAAAATTAAGGGGAAAAAGCAGGGCTGCTCTTAGTAATATTCCAGGTGCTTTGAAAACGTAGGTTTTTGTAAAGTGTCAGAAATGACACCGACTAATTTTGGATCCTGACTCTCAGTGCAAAGAAGTAAAAAAAAAAAAATTGGAGGGCTACTTTAGGCGGAAAGTACTTCCACCTCACAGTGAGTTCGCACACTGGTGAAGGAGGAATGGGGATGCACCGAAACCAACGCCAAAACGATAACTGTGGTGAGCCGGCAGTGCTGGTTTACTTCTCACCGCATGGCCTTCGGTGGAGTCTGGACAATAGTTAACGCCAGGATCTCCACCTTAACCGCGCAGCTGGATTCGAACCCGCAACATTCAACCCTTGAGACCGGTACACTGACCGCCGAGTTTCTAGCCGCCAGCCCAGGTTGGGGCAATGTAAATAAATTTAGAAGGGAAATGCTTCAACCTCGCGGTGATTTGACACCGGGGGATGGGGACTTACAACTGAGCTATGCACTGAAAGAACCACCAGACTGATGGCTGCCGTAAAGATGGCTAGCGCGGAGCGGCAGCTAAATATTATTCGGAGTCTGGGGTTGGAGGAAGAGGATGGCTTTTTATAAATACCTAGACATCTGCTCAAATTACATGCCTACCCAGCAGCACACCTTGCAACGTAGGCCCATCGCCTAAAATTATCAGTCTGCTTTAAAAAAAAAAGTGTACAGATCAGCTAAGAGTGACATCCGGGTAATCTGTCTAAACCATGGATTGTGGTCAGGAAACCATCGACATATATTCGACCACAGTCAGTCCTGTGTCTGCGTTTGCTGCAAGCACCCACCTATGCAGGCTTGCACACACACACACGCATGCACACACGCATGCACACACATGCGCGCCCACACACAACCACAAACACATACAAAAGCGCGTGGGCACACACACAAACACGCACGAAAAAAAAGAGAGATAGCATACAAGATGCACGCAAAGTACACACATAAGAACTAAGCAAGTAGACGAGCCAACGAACAACAACAACAACAACAATAACAACAACAACAACTGTGTATCTTATTGTGATTTGGGGCTTGCTGACTGCTAGCGCAAAAGATGTTTACCTTCTTAATTGTTCTCACTCGATTCTCTGGCAAGTCAAACCAGGAAGTTCGCCCGTACATCTGAAGACTTTAGAAGATTTAGGTTTTCATCTGCCAGCTTTGGAGTGTTTCCTTTTATATTTTTCTAGTCTTTTTCTTTTGGGGGTGGGGGTGGGGGACAGGCTAAAAAAACGAGCAAAAGTCTAGGTCTCGTATGCGGACAGGCTACATGTCAGGTTTATTCGCAAAATGTCAAAGGTTCATGCCGTGTTTTCTCTTTCTGTCGACGTGCGACGAACAAAATTACATTAGACATATTTGTGGGATTTGAAATATAACCTACAAGCATGTGCGCACCGAAGGGTTAGTTTTGAAGGTTTCCATCGAGACACACATATAGCTCTTTGCCCTTTGGCAGTAAGCTGGCTAGGTGCGTCTAAACTTTACCAATCCCTGGAACAAGAAAAGTATTACGGTAAAACATTACCCCGCAACAAGAAATGAGTCTGGCTTTACCTCATGCATATCTTTCCTATTAAGTACTTGAAGTACGAAGTGACACAGAGAAAAGTACTTTGCAAACTGTGGCAGATCACTCACATTCGCTGTCACAAGCGCGAGAGACACCTACTGTCGCTAATTCGTTCAACACGTGATCGCGAGATCAGCCAGTGCAGACGAGTTAAGAAACACGTGCGATTACCTGTCGCCGGCAAAGCGAAATACGACCCAGATGAAGCTATAAAGTGGAATAACAAATAAAACAAAACAAAAACAGATTAGATTGGCTTGAGGGACTTTGCACGTGACAGATGACGTCCACGAGCGATCACGTTTGGCCTTGTCGGTGTCTCTTCATGACCCCTCTGCACTCATTTCATATTCTACCTTAAGTACAAAGAACCAAAAGACCTCAGAGCGACAACGCCCTGCAATTTTTCGAAACTAAAGTACATATTTCAGTCTCTTTTCAGTACGTCCCTTTCTAATACAAATAGAATGTAAGACTTGCGACATGTTTAAAACTCAGTTTAAATTAAGCAGCACTAAAGTTTCCTTGCGATGAGATGTTCGTTAATCTAAGCTTGTTTTTTTAGACAGGGTATGCACATCTGTATTAGACCAAATAAAAGTTAACAAATGTCCTTGATATCAACGGGATGTAGAATGACAAAAAGGATCTAACGCAATGATTATTTTTTTTAGGGGGGGGGGGGATAGTGATCTAGTGTACTGGCAGTGCATATGCAAGGGGACAATTGTATTCGGTAAGTGTTTAACAATAATAATTACAGCAATTCTCTTAAATAATCTCAGTGCTGAGAAATTCCTTTATGGTTACCCCTCGTGAAACGCCCGTGGGGCTCTAGCAGAACTCTAGTTTCCTGGTCTGGAGACGAACGCTCTACCCTCTGAGCTCTCCCGTTCTGCCTTCTTTCATTTATTCACTCTTTCTTTCATTTTTTCGTCCATTCGTTCATTCATGCTTTCTTTTTCTATCAGAAAGCAGTAATATCACGTGCTACTCGCGTGACTGGATGTACTGCCAGGCAAGATCTGCGTGCACCTGTTAATGTCAAGGACGTCTTCCGTTTTTGTGTGATTAGTTTAATGATGACGCGCATTTCCTCTTCCGAAATCATAACAAGGATAAGGTCCTCTTCATTTCCAGGATTGTGTTACATTAGCGTTCGTTTCTGCGATTTCGGGTAAAACAGCGATTGTAAAGTCCTTTCAATTGAGTATTTGACGTACTCTGCATATGAACAGGGCATGCGAACCGCTCTGCAGCCCGTCCCAGATGGAGCTTTATAAGAGAATGGCTACGGGAGGCCGATGCGCGCGGGTTTGTGTATGCAGTGTATGACAACAAGAATAATAATATGAAGAGAAAGAAAGGGTCCCATACGCGGCGATAAATGAAGGCAGGGTGTGCGAGACATTTTCTATTTAATGCGTTGACAGCAGCATGTCGATCCAGCTTACTGAACATACAAATGCCCAAGTGCCCACAGCGTTGTACCTTACGTAATTAGGTTACCTAGCGGGAAACAAGCTCAAACATCACGTACATATCGAAGCGATACCCTTGTGTTAAAACAACCTGTCTGTGTGCACCAGCAGGAAATCCGCACTATTCCTAAGATGACAAGTACGATAAACCTTTTCTGCGCTCAGCCGACAAAACGAGTCAAGCAATCAGTGCAAGGTTCGGTTTCATGTTATCGATTATGGGCTTTCCTTTATGGTCGTTAGAGCGGTAGTAAAAAAAAAATGCCTGCATGCGTATTTTAAGGGCACATTTACGCACGAAGACGAGATACGAATGCCGTACAACTCGGCTCAGAGCGGAGTCAGGGAAACGTTTCGCTTTTCTTGTATTTCACGCTTTTAACCGCTGGAACGACGAATGTCAAAATAAATAAAATCAGAGAAAAAGAGAGGGGGTAGGAGGAAAAAGAATAAAAATCAAAACAGAAACAGGAAAGAAAGACGAGAAGAGAGAAAGAACGAGAAAAGAAACGGCAAACAAAAGACAACAAAAAGAAACGATGTTAGAAAGAAACAAACGCAACCAAATGCGTTGTTCAACAGTCTTAAGCCGATTATTGCATATACCTGGGATTTCCCCGTGAGATAAGCACAAAGGAATCGTCCGACCATTGGATGCGATAAGGCAAAGAGCGGTCTTGCCCTGTGAGGATAATCGATTATACAGGGACAAGATGAAAGTAATACTGACGCGTACCACCTTTACGAAGCTGGGTTTTATCCACCTTTATCCACGGATTATCATCACTCTGCCCTGCAGCAGGATCCAGACCTTAGCCGATAAGGAAGCTTCAGTGGAGATACAATGATTCAGTCCCCATTTTTTTAACAGAATGTAAGTCGCTGCTCAGGTAACTGAAACCGGACTTCCGCGGATCGCTTCGCACCGGAAGCGACCGCATCACGAACCGGGAAAGGTCGCTTTCCGCCTGGCCTTTTGATCTAAGTCCTCTTTTACCTGCAGCTCGATCCATTGCCATGATAAATGGACATTTTATGCCACAGTTTCCACGTGCTAAGCGGTTTAAAAAAAACCCTTATCAACAGCAGGAGCAACAACTGCACTGCTCTACTAATTCCAACGCCATCATTTGAAGCATGGTAGCTTTCAATCCGTGTATTAAAGGAAGGGTGATGGTTGTATCGACCAGGTTTCGTATACAGTGTGATGTACACTAGAAACAAAGTCGGTACCCCGGCTACCAAACCCCTACCCATCCCGTACTCCCTTCCAGTATAACAACCAAAACAAAGTTTTTTTTAAAAAAATGGGAGAAAAAATGAAACTAAAGAGTCGAACCACCTTGCTTTCAGTTGGTAAGACTGGTGCTAAAACCAGCACTGTTACCATTCAGCTCTGCACCACAACGGCAACAACTGCTCCTTGTTCTGTACGAAGCTGGGCAAACATCGTCCGCCATCTTGATGACGTCACACAGTACGCGAAACTTCGTCGTTTAGCAGTTGAGAACGTAAAAGCTCCAACGCACTGGAACCAATGAAAAGGTGAGCTCTGTTTCGGAGATTTTCCGGGGCTGGTGGGAGGGAGGAAGAGGGACGTTTTCGGGAGGAGGGGTTGGGTAAGGGTTTAGGGAAGGGGTGGGGTGGTTGTAAAGGGAGGGGGTTATACGCAGTATAATCTTCGAGGAAATTGGAACGTTTTCAGTTGTGACCCTAAGAGATTTGCATATTTTATGTAAGCCTGTATTTGATTGGCTCCAGTGAATTGGAGCTGTTTTCAAGCTCATTACCTGAGAAAGGCCACGAGCGTGCTCGAGTGACAGCGTATGGATAAACTGAAACCAAAGTGTGGGAATGATACTGCCAGAATGGAAAAGGTTGAACTGGAAAGTAATCACCAACAGTTAAGACGACGCCATGATTCAGATGAAGAAGTTAATGCGTTTTCGGCAGCGAGTGTTGTAAAAAAAACAAAACCGTCGCAAAACTCCAGCGCATTAACAACGTGCAATCCCTTGGATGGTTGGTTTATTTGGAAGAAAAGCGGTTCCAGCCAGTGGTAATGTCTCACTGTACGTTTTCTGGGGAGGGTAGTGGTACAAAGGAATGCGTTAGAGCTGAGGGGTGGAAAAAGAACTTGCCCTGTCTGGAGAGACAGTTCTGTCGACAGCAGCTACTCGGCTTCAGAAACGCCTTTCATTTCTTCAAGCACAAAAGACGAAGGAAGTAAAACTTCCCTAGACTTATCTCCCGCTGTGACCATGGTACGTTTGGGTTGGCAGAGGGAAGGACGGACCCAGCGAACCGACTGCGCAACAGACGAAACGAAGGCGTCCTTCTGTGTATCTCTTCCAAATGTACTTTGGGAAGGGGAGGGAACGAAAGAAAGAGGGGATCAATCTTTGGCTGGCATTTTCGGCAAGGGGATCGAGGGTTCCAAAATCGATGCGGATCAAGTCCGAAGTGAGAGAGCAAACCTGACGCCGTACAACCGCCTGCCAGGGGCTTTGCCTACTGAATTATTCACACTTGCAGACGCTCGGTGCGTGAAGGAATGATTGTCTTCCCATAGTTCCCTTCTAGGGGCTCACACGTGGTAGGGTTCTGAAGCAGGTGTTACGAAATCTGCGCTGCATAATCATTTTTTTCAAGTCTTACATGGGTTCGTGCATTCCAAGGAGAATAGCTAGAAAGCTTCTGTGGAATAATTGTGAGCGAAGATGAAACTCGTGTGGTCTAGGCTGAGCAGTGACCTTGACAAAATCAGCAGAAAAAGTAGAACTGGGAATATATTAGAGGAATCACACATGTACAAAGAGATTAAAGGGGAAGGACACACGTGCAACATAGGGAACAGAAACACTAAGAGAGATACAAAGTTCTGTTGTCATAATGAGCTTCTCCTTTTAAAAAATTCCAGAATTCAAATCCGAAATGATGCAAGCACCGAAAACAGCGTGCATGGCTAAGTGGCCACGTTCAGCGAACAAGGACGCACATTTGATTGTCCGATTAAGAAAGGCAATAAGGCATTAGATTAATTCCTTATGGCCATATATGCATGCATGTATATACACTGTATATGAATGTGGTTTGGAAGGTGCGATGTAGATAAGAAATGCGAAAGCAAGAGAGGTTTACTACACATTTGCCCACATTGTGTGGATTTTACCAAGTTTACCGCTTTCTCGATTACCGACCCGGGGCTAGGAGGCTACGACCGATTCCCTGCTGAAGGGCTTGGGAGGGAATTGATTCAGCTAAGGCCGCGCGCTGTGGTACGTCACATTCCATATCCCCCCATATTCCTTCCTGAAGCCTACAGGGGCCATAACTCCATTTCTATTCACCAGGGCCCACTACTCTCCTGTTTGTTAGGCACCAGCACAGACCTAGCACAAGGACAATTGGTCTTGCTCAGACATTCTGCCAACCCCCTCCTCCCCGCTAAAATACAGCAGCATTTTTTTGTAGCAGAAGTCAGGTACCTCCAACTCCGTCTGTGACGTGGACTAATGCTTGTGCTAGTGCGGGTGACTGGCGAATTTCCACAGACCATGGCCTTTCCCCTTCTCTCCATTAGAAGGAGGGTGAAATTGCAATCGGATGCAGACACATCAACCACGACTGCGCTTCCATTCCTGGGTCATGGCCGCATGTTATCGTCAGGATGCGGCAAACAACGGAGGTGTTTATACAGTTTCAGATACGGCTACTGCCAGCCGGGACACAATCGCCTAGCTTTTCGTATGGCCAGAGCAATTGACCGTGGCCACGTCGCTGACCCGTCGTCACTGCATTGCAAGGGCAAAATCGCCCTTGGCACAGCTCGGCCTGGGGATAACTCGCAGAACCCTTTCTAGCTGATGATCTGGTGTACACCCCATCGCAAATCTAAAATAAATAATGTTGTCAGTTCACGCTTAGTGAGCGGGCTGACTACATTAACATGGATTCTCTGTATGCACACGTTGTGCACCGAGGGTTAGCTGTGTGAAGAATAGCGCCGTTATAAAGAAAGGGATGGCAGATCTTTTTGAGGATCTGCCACGTTACTTTCTTTCGGCCCTCTCTTTGCTACGTGTTTGGGTACGGTAAGCTCCCTTGGGCACACACGTCTGCATACGGCTATGTTTGAGCGCTGCCAGTACCTTTGTTGGAGTTATCTTTCGATAATTTAAGCGCTCGGTCCCCATTTGTTCTTTATTAATTATAAATAATGAGTATACGTGTGCAGAATAGTCACCACAACAACACTTGGTCTCGTCTCATGCACGGACCTGCAAAGTGTCGGTGTATTTTAGAATCTGTGCAAATAATGAAATAATGAGTGTTTAATCCCTGTGTATATTTTTAATGTGCGCAACATTAAGACATCAGAGCGGAGGGATGGGATGTCGAAGGGCCTATATGAAGGGTTAGCTCTGGAAACAGAATTCAGGGTGAAATGTCGAAGTGCTTCCGAAAGGATGTGCAAGTTGAATAAATTAAGCCGGAGGCTTCGTAGAAATGCACCGACGCAGTCATAACAACTTTCTCTGTTGTAGGTCGTTGCTTCAGCTCTGTCATGTTGACGACGATCATTACTCCGCGTGGTCGGGGAATGTGCATAAAGTGTCCCAGGCACGTCCTCCATTAATTAATCGAACTCTCCATGGCTCCGGCATGGGCTTGCCTAAAGGGCAACACGCAAATGATCACAGCGCCGCCATTCTCTGTCTTCTAGGACAAAATATTCCATTAATCAAAGCCAACGCAGATTTGTTACTGGCATTTTGAAAGCTAACAGGAAAGCTTTCAAAACTATCATAATGCACTGCGATCATCGCACTTTTGTCTCTTTTACTCCCTCCCTTCCCCCTCCCCCCACGCATTGCATCTTTATTGTGTGCCTTTCTCACCATATTATGTTCATCTCCCATGCCCTGCCGCTTTATCTCTACCCTCCTGTCTTCCTCCCCCTTATCACTCTCTCGCCGTTTTGACGGTGTGCCGTTCTGTGCACAGACTGCAACCAGCGGGTCAATAACTTTTGTTCGTTTCTGTCGATGATGGTTCTGGGCTGTGATTCAAATATTTGAGAGGCCTTGGTAATGCACTTACCGTGAAAATCATCATCATCCATCATCCTCATCCTCATCCTCCTCCTCATCATCAATCATCATCAATCATAATAAAACATTTTCGGCATCTGTGGAAGATACGCGCCTGTCTGATATTTGCACAAACGTACGTGTCTGGGAAATATATTATCGCGAGATGTCTTTTCAAACTTATCTACTATCACGCTTCAAAAATAACATCAGCAGCGATCAGTTTCGTGAACTTAAGTGGTATGAAACTGCTTTATATTTCTCCCTGTTACACATCTCTGTCATGTGATCAGCAACAGGTTATGCATGCCCGTACCCCTCTCCCACTTCCAAATCCCCAATTTAAAAAAAAAGCCCCAGGAATCAAGCCGCAGAGATCAACCACCATCCTCCATCACGCCGATCGTAAACACGAAATGATTATAGAGGAACCTGATTTACAGCCAGGCATCCTGGCCCAAACGGGGATATAGGGACTTAGGGAAATCTCACGCCTTTGACGTCACGCGGAACATGGGACCAATCAATGTTGTCTATTGGCTGCACGCGCAGGGTGAACAGGTCAAGCCGCCACAGGAGTAGAGCGGACCGAGACACGAGGGGGCAAGTTCCTTAGACTTCACAAACAGGCGGGGGTGGAGAGATGGCTGTGTTTTTGAGCTGTTGCTGGCAGATCTCCTGTGAGGGAGAGAGCATGGGTGGTCTGTCCATTATAAAATATGAAACTTAATTATTACTCTAGACAGACGAGGGGACGGAAAATGTGCTTATAAGTGAAAAGGGGAAACTGCCCACACAGTGAAGGAAGACTGGCAAGTTGAGGTGGTGGGGGATGGGGGGAAGCACGAGGCAGACGACAAGAGGTGGATGGGAGGGTGGTGAAGGGAACAGCCTAGAAGAGTGACGTAGTACAAATGCCTACAGCAGCCATGATCCATCAGTATGGGCTCTGGATAGATTTGCGTGTACCACTGCGGAATAGCGTATGGATGTTGCTGGTTCGAATCCTGGCGTGTTCAAGAATTATTTCCTGGAGTTACATTGTGCACACTCCATCCGGGCACCCTCCCGGACATTAAACTGCCTGCCCGCACTGGGCATCTTACTGCAGCTATCAGTCTGGTGGTTCGTTCAGTGCATAGCTTAGTAATAGGACCCCATCCTTCTCCCCCCACCCCACATACGCAATGGGAAATCACCGCGAGGTGGATGCACAGTCCCTCTAAAATTACCTAACTACCTACTGTCCACCGCTGCTGATTTACAGTTCAAGCAAACAGCTCCGCCCGCGACTTTGGGCAGATCCTTGCAACACTGTGAGAAGGCGTCGTGTCGAAATTCTCGCTGTTTTCTTTGTCTTACGAGTCTTGAAAGGGCTTTTAAAATAAATTTTAGAGCGGCAGCTCATATTAAGAGTGTTATTACTTCAATGTTTCCTCTCAATCTCATACACATCACCTAAAGATACGTTTGCCAGTTCGCAAACTGTAACATTCAGTCAAACTGTAAACATGTAGCATATCAGTCTTGATCTTTCTTTTTAAATGTTGCAATAGCTGACGAGCTAGGAATAGTTTCTGTGTATTTGTGTTGTTTTGTCAGTCCTGGAGTGGCTTGCATGAGGGTTGTCCTCTCCTGTTCATACGTGAAAATGCACGTAAAATACACAGGATAAAAGAGGCTTACGACTGGTCTTACGACCGGAAACGGAGATAACGCTGTTGCAACTCATCCCAGATAAGATATGTTCGAACTTCATCATAATCTCTCTCTCTCTCACTCACTCTCACACTCACACTCACACTCACACTCACACTCTCACTCACTCACTCACTCACTCACTCACTCACTCACTCACTCACACACTCACACACTCACACACTCACACACACACTCACACACTCACACACACACTCACACACACACACACACACACACACACACACGAGATTTGGACTACTCACTTTGTAAATGAGGACAAATAAATCTGTAAACTTAATAAAATCAAACCCACTCTAAATGACATCATCAATATCATTAAGTATATAAACACTGGAAATCATTTTGATTACTCAAAATGACCTCTTTCACTGTAGGAATGACAGAGTCTGGAAAAAACCCTCTTCTGCATTCCCCTAAATTAATTTTTTTCATTGGATTTAGATGATTCACAAATAATACCTTTGTTCCCATAAAAAATTCTTTCAAAACGAGGAACGTCTGTTCGTTGCAACTGTCCTGTTCAATCTTAAGACAACAAGAGCCAATTATATCTGAAAACACTCCTCGGATTGCGTTGAACGCTAAAGTCTTTTATTTGCGTTTTACGTGATCAATACGCGCCAGGGCATCTTGCCTGCAGTGGAAGACAGCACTCTCGGACCACCTGTTTGCCCCAGTTCGCGGTCTAGATGTGTCTAAAATTACCCATCAGATGCCTACATTCATTACCAGAAGCAAATTTTCTTGACGCTGATATATTTGGGTAATTTCTAACATAAAAACGATGAGTTCACAGTCATGGTGACTGTGTTTGCACAAAAAATGAGACAGCAAAGTTCACAGAACCATCCTGTTCTATGAAATCGGTGGCATATTAAGAAATTTTATTAGTAGATTCAACGATTTATTGAAAGTACAGAACTGAAAGCAGGACAAAAAATTTATCCCGGAAAATTTGTTTTGGAAACCTTCGGTGAACCATCACTTTCATGGTATAGCTTACATAGCTGTGCCATGACTTCAGCTGATTTAGCCATATCATGACATGAACTGATCCAGTTGTGTCGCTACCTTAGTTAATTTAACTATCACAACTTTAGTTAACCTAACTGCATCACGGCTTTATGTCGACCTGGCTGTATCATGAGTATAGTTGCCCTATTGTATTATAAACAATGACATCCTCGAATCATAGAAAATATTCAAAAACTTTATATAAGCTAAAAAAATTAAATAAATTTGATACATCTTGAAGAATGGATTCTAAATGTTATTCTTTGTGCAGTACTGATGAGTATGTGCAGCAAAAGCATATAACGAGATATTTAGAATGTGCGAAGAGAGATCTAAATATTCATAGAGCCCATGCAGTCTATCTCAGGAATCGTGTTGCACATGCAAACATCTCGTTTTCGCGCTACACTTTCTTCAATTACATGTGCATTTTATAATTTTCGTCCCGTAAAAAAGCAGCGATAATTTATAGTGCTTTTGCATCCAGTCGTATATCGAACTGGCGAAAACGATTCCAGACGGAGCTGTCAAGATAGACGAATTCTTGATAGTCTTGTTTGCCAGAAAAAAGCTGATATGAAACAATCTGAATAATTTCATGCCTCTTTCCTTTTTTAAATTCTACCAGCACATGGAAACTCTTTCGCCTTGCGGAATGATCTTGTCTTATTCAATGTAAAATTGTATAGAAAACATCTCGATTTTCTTTTGCATTTCATTATCAGCAGGAAGAGAAATTCAGAATGTCCTTGATAGGTGACGGCATTTTACTGCTAGGATCAACGGGAAAGGCGGGGTTTGAGATTGAGAAGGAAGAAAGATACGAGCAGATAGAAGAAAAAGAAACAAACAAACATTAAATAAATAATCGAATGAGCGAAAGCACGAAAGAATGAATAGAAGAAAGTGCACACGAACGAAAGAAAACAGGACAAATGAACGAATAAAGACGATACAAACAAACGCACAAACAAAGAATCGAAAGAAACGCACGAACAATCGAACGAACTGACCCAAAATAAAATGAAGCATAAAATGAATGATTCAAAGAAAGTACATTCTAAAGAAAGAAAAAAACCGAATGAACAAAGGAAAGACGAAACAACGAACAATCGAACTAACAGTCGAAAAAAATGAACCAACGAAAAAAATGATCGAATACCTAAACACAGTCCTTACTCAAAAACGGCTGCTGTTCCTCGCCAGATAGAACCACAGCTATAAGCCCAAGAGAGCAAAACGGGGAGGATGGAAAAGTGGATGGAGAAAAAGATAAGTTCCTTTTTTGCTATGTATGGCAGCAGAGATGCATGTGCCGAAATACATCAGTGATCAGAAATACATCACGCCGTTCCCAAAGCATGCACGCATCACACACAACACCCACAACACACACACACACACACACACAAAACATACACACGCAAACATGCACGCGCGCCTGCGCGCACACAAACACCCCAGCTGTCTGTTATTCCTCTCCGAGCTTGTTGTCGCCTAGCTGTAGGTCACGTGACCAAGTTGTCTGGAATTAAAATAAGTCCATCGATTCTGCTGTGCTAGAAGTTTTGGATGTTACCCTTAAAAACTCGCAGCAGCGCGTCATCAATTTTGATTTGAAGGTCCGAGCTGACACAAGGGTTCTTTCTTCTCTGGCAGTGTACCCGCTCTGTCTCTCTCTCTCTCTCTCTGTGGGATCTCCGGGATATCTTTAATCACCATGGCAGCTTAGCTATGGTCTACCAACAATCTATGCTGTCGTCGCTCGCCCCCACAGGATAAGCATGCGAAAGGACCGAAGGCTTGGGGGGTAGACATAGTGGGGAGGGAGCGTGTGACTGCTTCCAGCGATCGATAAGTTGCAATGCAAGCAAAGTCCCATCTCCCTGGCTCCAAGCCAAGTCACTGGTGACGTCACGGCGCCCGAGAGCGGCCATCAGCTGTCGAGGAACGGGAGCGGGATGGGGTGGCGCCCCCCTACCCTCACCCTTGAATCCTCAGCTCCCCTTCCCCTCTCTTTTGAAAAACCTTTTCCAGCCAGTTCTCTCTCCCCCCGTCCCCACCAGCCAACTTCCCCTCCGCAGTCTGTGACGCACGCAGAACCCCGTGAGACAGAAATGGATATTTAACCGAACTGCTTTCCCTCCATCATCAGGTCTAATCATCTTTCAGAAGAGCTCTGCATCGGAGCACTTGCTTTCGAAGTAATGTTTTGCCGCGTCAAGCTTAGGAAACTTATTTAAAAACACGATTTGCATTTCATTTCGTTCGTTTATTTAGCTGTAAGCTTGGGGAGGGGACCTTTAGCTTGACAATAAGATACAAAGTAGAACACAGTACAATAAATCGAAGAATCTGACCAAATTATATCGATGTTTTAAAAAAACCCGGTAGAGCAAACTGGTAAACAAAAGGCAAGGAATCTATAACGCGGAGGTAACATTATGTTGTTAGAACTGGTAGGTAATAATCACAATATAATTGCATAGGTTGCTTAGCGTCTTTTCTGATTTTATGTTTATTACTTTACTTGGTTTATAGGCATTTTGTTTGTGTTTGAAATAATGAAGAAAAAGTTTTTTTGCGGCTTTCTTGTAAACCTGGGTGACTAAAGGAAAACAAAATGAAATTCCTCTGCGATTGCGTTCGCGGAATGGAAATGACACATTTCTATCCAGAAACGTCGTTATATCTCAGCTGTTTCGCACTTAACACGAAGTGCTGATCTTATCTTCCAAAACAAGAATTTATTGGCTGGAAATCAGCCAAAAGCGCATGAAAAAGGGAGACCTGCTGGAAAAGAAAGGAAGAGAGATGTGGAGAGAAAGGAAGAAGGAAAGAAAGATCTACAGAAGAAAGAGAGACATTGGCAACAAAGAAAGAGAGAGAGAGAATCTGCGAAAACGACATGCTTTGAAACGATGACAATACCTGTGACAGTCCCTGTTCTAGATCTGTTCAAACCCACAACCGATAGCTGCCATTGACGTGTACACTGTCCGACCACTTCCAGTCTGTGCGGATCCTTTGACTGAAAGTAGGCAGAGCTTTGAGAAAAGCCAATATTCAGTAACTTTTCCCCCATATACTAGGACGTCTTTCTTTCTTTCTTTCCTTTCTTTCTTTTATTTCTTTTATTTACTTTCTTTTCTTTCCTTTCTTTCTTTCTTTCTTTCTTTCCTTTCTTTCTTTTCTTTCTTTTATTTCCTTTCTTTTATTTCCTTTTTTATTTCCTTTCTTTCTTTTCTTTTTCTTTCGTTCTTTTCTTCCTTTTCTTTCTATCCTTTCTTTCTTTTCTTTCTTTCTGTCATCGTGTAAGGAGAGATTGCTCAAGTACCCAAAACACCTCTCTGACAATGACAGACCCCCCACCCCCCCACCCCCCGCCACCCTCGACTCCAGACTACCTTGGCCCATCTGTGAAGGTCTGCCAGGCGAAAGTTTCGCAGACTACAAGCACCTTGAAATCACAGTACAGTGCGTCTGACACCACCACGTTTTCAGATCGCTTCGCATAATTGTCACAGGACACGAATCTGTTTCGACTGTGTACTCGAAATACCTTGGACTGACCACACCGACATGACGTCATAATGTACAGCGCACGCGCCCGACCTACGTAAACACAGACCTACAAACACATGGATGTGTAGACTGAACGGGCGTGTCCAGAACTTAAAGCTGAATGAGTCATCACCAGCTGTTCGAGACACAGGTATACTGCATAAACTCGAGATGCATGGGCTCTACCTCTCCCCCCCTCCCCACACATATGTATAAATATATAATCGCTTTTAAGCAGTCGTTGTGTTCGAATACACAATCCCACTATCATTCGAATTTTGGTTATTCATGGATTACTATGTAAAGTGTATACCCAAAGTATTTGTCCGATACAGCTGGTTATAATGTCTATACAAATAGCACCATCTTTCAGTCAATTTAATCCATAGCCTGTCATCGTGTAAAGGCAATTATAAATAAAATTAATGAGGAATGAAGGTCGATTCATAAATTACCTCTAACAAGCACAAATCACACACTAACACACACAGTTCCACCTGCTATTATTAGGGAACATCACGTCACGCGACTGGCTTATTTCCTGAAAGTAATTACAGGCGATTTTTTTACGTGGTGGCAGTAAGGGCACCGTGTATCACGTGACTGCTTAATTACTCCTGGTTGTTCTGTTAGGGTTCAGTTTACTGAATCTGGCTCTGTGGTCGGGACAATTTTCCGCTCCCTGCTGTTCACCTTCCTATGGTTGCATAAAGATCAGTCTTAGAGCGTGCGCCCTAGTTCGCACTAGGACACACTCTCGCCCAGTTAAGAAAGGCATTTAGGCATTTTAACACACATGACCCAGTTTGGTGAACCAGGAAGTACACTGTCTAGTTAAGAAAGACCCCAGTTGTTGCATTGTAGAACTGCACAGTCAAATGCACAGTTTCATAAACGTATTTTCTGGTGCAGCTTTAAAGGTGAGACCACGATTAAAGGAATGAGTAGATGCGCGTCTTTCAGGTTACGTGTACCGGACAATCCAGGATTGGGTTGAGCCCTAAAAGCAGTCGTGGTGTCGGTTCGGCCTCTGTACTTTTTTTATTTATGCCTCTATACGTATCGACAGGAGTTCCGAATCCCCAAGCAACCAGGGGTCACAAGCACGATTTTCGTCTCTTGAAAGCTCTGCAATGGGTCTGAGAAACATCGGGCAGCGCGAGATGTAACTGAATGGGGCTTTTTACACACACACACACAGAATCTCAATGGAGAATGCGCAGTAATATCTGGTAACTCCTTTTTTCATAGTCAGGAAAACATAACAAGAAGACAGAAAGAATAACAATTTCGATAACATCCTTTTCTTTTCCGGAGCCAGAAAACAAACATTCACTTTATTAAAAATGAACCAACTAGCCCCAATAGCACTGTTAAGAATACTTCCCAAAATTAGCATTATTTCTGGTCTTGTTATAAGGACCACAACGACCTGTATACTCCAAAATAAGTAAAACGTTTTCTCCCAAATTGCAGGTTTTTAATATATCCCACCATTCCCCCTGAATAAAAGTAAACAAAACTGTTATCGGTTTGGAGGAATTTAATCCGCTATCATAACCCCCCAAACAAACAAACAAACAAACAAACAAACAAACAAACAAAATGTTATCGCTGACGATTTGACTAGTGCGTCAAGACTTTCCGATGTTATCTGGTTTTAGACATGCTATGGTGTGAGACAGGCAAATAAACGCAGTGTAGAAAATGGCGGCAGTGCAACTGAGGTTACTGTGCGACCAGAAATGTCATCCACACAAATTGGCTGCGCAATTTTTATTCGCTGGTTAATAAGTCTGACATTTACGTCCCACACAAGAGGTCGACTTTATAGCCGATAGATTTCTCCATAACCCCGGTCCGCTCTTGTCGTCATTAACACTTCTTAATTGATGTATTTCCTTTTGCATTAGAGGCTGATAGGTACTATACCAGTAATTCTGGGAGCTACGCGTTTAATGTTACTATTAAATCGCGCGCGCGCTCACGCACGCAGGCAGTCAGGCACGCACGCACACTAATAGTTCACTACGAGGACACTGCAAGCTCTTACAGATAAGCAAAACGTGTTTTATTTAGTTCAAAACTAGAGAATAATTTATTTCAGACACCAGGACTTTATAAAAACCTTGATTTACTAAAAGCTACAAAACAAAACAGCAACAAAATGAACAACAAACACAAAAAGGTCAACAGTTTGATTTAAAACTAACTCGCTGGTGCAAACTCGCTGGATTAAAGCTTTCAGTTTGGGTTGTTTCTTTTTGTCAAACAAAACGGCAGACATTAGGGATTGTGACGAAAAAAGGACTCCCTTCAAAAAGAAAAAGAAAATGATGAAGGGCGGAACACAGAGGCAATATCTTGCTGACCACGGCTGAAAAAAAACCCAACAAATGTGGGCATTTTAGGGACCTGTTTATCAACGTAACGTCCCAGCGCTCTATTCACGATGACTGTTGGACCACATCTATTAATACAGTTCATTTCAACCGGACAGAAAATCAATATGGCGGCGCTCATAACAAGACTGCGCCTATTGCATAGAACAACACGGCCATGCATCGTAGGGAAGCGTGGAACCTGAACGTGCTAGCATTGAGGTTTTCAACGGGGCGCTGGCTCCTCGAACCGTTCGGCTGCATTGACCCCGAGCTACAGGAGTACTATTCGTTATCTGCTACTTACTGAACTTTGGGGAAACGGGTGACCGAGCAACTGGAGGGCTGGCCTCCGAATCAGAACGCGCTGGTTCGATGCCCGTGTGTCTCACCACACTTTTTTTTCTTTGGTCCTCATTTTATCCAGCTCGGAATGGGAACCTAAACCCATGGGACAGGGGAGGTAAGGCAGCGAGGGACCCTCAAGACGCTGGTAGACAGAAATGTGAGGGGCTCTACAAACACGTCACGGGACCAATCACACATTTTTGTAATTTATCCTATGGCATTTCATAATTCCAATGTTTGAAAGCTAAATATAGTCTGGCAAAACAAAGTTATTCTTTATGATTTGGGACTGCCTCTGCATTTCTACAAGCTGGGTTGACCATACAGCCAGGAAATACTCACTTGGGCGCCGAGAAAGTTTCTCTAAAACAATCTCGCTGCCAGGAGTGAAAATCGAGGACAACGAGAAACTTATAGAGAAAAAAAATTGACTGG
This sequence comes from Lanistes nyassanus, assembly GCA_004794575.1. NCBI lineage: Eukaryota > Metazoa > Mollusca > Gastropoda > Architaenioglossa > Ampullariidae > Lanistes > Lanistes nyassanus. The sequence goes on along the minus strand of SMGT01000763.1, from coordinate 346,057 downwards.
TCGAATACTTACGCAATTTGTTAAATTCTTGTATATTTTACACACAAATTCTACAAAACTTGCCCAAAAGACGACAGATTTCTGGACGGCAACGTCTGTAAAGTACACCTGTCACGACACCTGACATTCGTTTGCCGAAGTTGTTTTCCTTGTAGCGCTGCGAGAGTGAAGGTGTCAGACAACATTTATACCCTTTTGCCCTCGGTGGTGAGGGAGCAGTCCTGGCAGGCAGCACGCGTCCGTACCCGACTTCCATTTTGTTGAAATATATTCATTCACTCCAACAGGAAGTACTTGAAACGCTCAACATAACCGTATGCAGACGCATGCGACCAAGGGAGCTTACCGTACCCAAGCACGTAGCAAAGAGAGGGTCGAAAGAAATGAACTTGGCGTTTCAAGTACTTCCTGTTGGAGTGATAATTTGATAATTTAAGCGCACGGTCCTCGTTTGTTCTTTATTAAATATATTCATTCGTTACAGATTAGGACACTTTTTCCAACTGCAGCATTCCAGAAGACATCCCACTTCCCTCAAGACCCGGCTGCAGTAAGATGGCCGATGCGGACAGGCAGTTAAATGTGCCGGTGAGCGCGCAGAGGATAGGGTCCCCACAATGATGTGACTGCGAGTATAATCACTGTATGCACCACTGCTGGATTCGAGCCACAAACCCTCGACACGCGGGTCCGACGCTCTTAACCAACAACCTATCCAGACCCCTTAATTAACGCGAGGTTGAACTAAGCCACTAGTAAATTAATCTCCAAGTGTCCATTTTTTTGGCTGCCATTCCAGCTTATGAACACAGCGATACACAACACTCCCCTCCAACTCCCTCCTCCTTTTTTATTTCTCCCTACGACCCCCTCATTCTTGTCTTCCTCTTTCTTCCATCCCTGTATGGGAGACAATGGTGAGCGACTGTTTTCAGCGCAGGATTGGAACGCAAGTCTCCATGTTTTGGGCTGCCATTCCAGCTTATGAACCCAGCGATACAAAACACTCCCCTCCAACTCCATCCTCCTTTTTTATTTCTCCCTACAACCCCCTCATTCTTGTCTTCCTCTTTCTTCCATCCCTGTATGGGAGACAATGGTGAGCGACTGTTTTCAGCGCAGGATTGGAACGCAAGTCTCCATGTTTTGGGCTGCCATTCCAGCTTATGAACCCAGCGATACAAAACACTCCCCTCTAACTCCCTGCTCCTTTTTTATTTCTCTCTACGACCCCTCATTCTGGTCTTCCTCTTTCTTCCATCCCTGTAAGGACGACAATTGTGAACGACTGTTTTCAGCGCAGGATTGGAACGCCGTGTACATCCACTTGCCAAGCGCGCGCTCGGGTCAAAACAAGAAACACGTGTGTGCCTTTTATTCTGGCCTCCATCACCCCTCTTTCCTTTCTTACGTCGCAGAACGGAACGAACAACTGAATAATTGATCGAACCAGTCGATGTGATGGTCGAGACGAAGGAAGGGGAATGTACTTCCGACTTTGTGCGCGGACCGGGTGCCATGGCAACCATTGGTTGACGTCCCCGGTTGTAGGACCCGCGCAACGGATCAGCGACACGGAACTGCGAGATCGGGCGAGTTTCATAGACGCAAAGCATCCCTAGGGAAGCGAGACAGCGACGTCGATACTCGCCGCAATCAAAGATAGGTTCTCTGACGTCATAGCTTAGCTTTACTCGCCTGCCCCGCGCGGATGAAACTCGCTCCCAGGCGTCGCCAGCGAAACGTGTCAGGTTCCAGGCAGAGAGTGAACGGAGCTTCCTTGACATGCCAGTAGATGTTTACCGACCATGACTCTTCTTCCGTGTGGCACCGTTTGGGGAAGTTCGGGTTTTTGTTGCTTTTGTGTGATGTCACTGCCGCTGTGTATTCCTCGAGTTTTATTTACGAAATATCAAACATCTGCTACCAATGCGTTACACCAACGTTTACAGGAAATTGCTTCAGTCGAGCAATGAGTAATAACATGTCCCTTCCTCCGCATAGTGGAAGCACTGGCGATCCAATAACACACGAGGGTGAGTGGGTTGCATAAATATTTGGCATCTGCCATTCCCATCATTAGCGCGGTCTTAGGGCGGTTCACCTAGTGCAAGGGGTCGGGGGCAGGGCGAACTTTTTTGGGGGGTAAAAGGCTATGTAATTAAGAGATCCTGAATATATTTTGAGTCCCTGGCATTGAGATGACGTGATTTCCCCATCATTCTATTTACAGGATTCCAATTTATTAATCAAGTTCGACCATTTTATTGCCATACGAAATAATTCCAAAGGACATACAAAACCTTTACACAGGGTGTTTACAGCACAGTTTCAACAGACAGCGCGGACCAGATAAAATCCATTCACTCGCCACAGCTTGCTAACCCAAAAGGTAGTGTCTTATACGCAATGTAACTGTTCAAAGGCGATTATGAACACCCGTTCAACGCGCACAACAGAAATCTTAGATCTTCTGCTGATTGCCGTTTGATATCTCTATTCAATGTATATTACCGCAGGATTTTTTTTGCAGTAAGAATTCTCATTTGGAATCTAAACTTTTGAATCCCCCCTAGTCCCCTCCAGCTCCCCCCAGTTCCCCCCGAACAAAAGGTGCTTTATTGCACACACCAGCTTGCAGGAATTTTTTTTCACTCACTCTTCATTCGTGTCACTTAATATGTTTTTAAAAACGTATCTTCAACCATGCAGCACAAAAGGAAGCGTGTTATGCACTCATATTAAATATTCATAAATATAGCTTTTTATTCCAGGTTCGTAATCTACAGAAGTAATTTTACTATCCTAGTTTCCAAGATGCAGTTACTATGAATTCCACAGTTAGTGGCATATAGTTTACTTTCGTGAGAATCGAAACTGAAGGTCGTCTACAGATTAGGAAATTCTCTGCGCTGGCAAACCCCTAATGCAAGTCCAGTATTGTTTTGAATTTCTCTTTTCTTCTTCTTTCTTTCTCTCTCTTTTCTCTCTTTAAAACACTAGCTTTTCCTTACGAAAGAGCCCATCCTTTGGCGATAGTTTGAACTAAAGTTCTTTTGGGGTCAGGCATTATTTTCGCTGTTGTCATCCAGGTAAATGTGGAGGGAGCTTAAAAATCGACGTTTCCATTTTCTGGCATGGAGGAAAGAAACTTATTGCATTTGTTTTAATCACCGTATTTACAGGGCTCAATGGGTATTTCGGGAACGGGAGGGGGGCATAGGGTTTAAGGTGCCGCATTGTCCTATGAACATAACACATAAGAACATTTAAGCAGTTTTCTCTTCCCAAGCAGCAGCCTAAAATGGGATTTGAAACGTGATCCTGTTAACAACTTCACCTGTGGTACGCACTGCAGGTAAAACTTCCAACCACATCTGGAAGTTCAGTCGCTACAAGGGTTGACCCACAGCAGAAACAACGCCAAGCTGTGCTCACGCATAATAGGTGCTGCACATATCCTTCACCGCGCCTTAACTCCCTGTAAGCGGATTAAGTACTTAGGTATGCTACACTACCTGGGGCTGGACTACACAAACCTTTATTCCCAACCCTCCCCTCCCAGCAGTCGTCAAGAAAGAAAAGCCCCCTCTACGCAAAGGAGAATTTTTGAGGCCGCTCATCCTTTCATGCATGTTCTACTGACAACTGCAGATGTTCCTTGAACTGCGAATTTCATCATGTGCAGGAAATCCCAGATACTGTCCTGCACTAAAGTTCCTCTCCCCATATCTTGCGTAAAAGTATTAAAAAACGGAGGATTTTAAATGACTGAAATATTATAAATTATTGTTGGTATACCAGGCTAGCCAAGGTTCGATAGGATCGCGTGGAAATGATGCAAAGGTATTAGAAATAAAAGATGAGAGGAAGACTTAGAAAATATTAATTCTTATTCAGAGAGTTGGCTTTTTTTCGCAACTGCATGATACTACACACCACCAGTGCTTTGCCGACGTTACAGAATTACAGGTATAACACGGGTCGATATATAACCGCTAAATATCACTTTCTGTTTCAAAAGAATATGCATGGCGTGGGTGCGTGCGAAGCGCGAATTATGTGGGCGCATGGGCACCATAGGCCTTGCACAGCTTTGAATATTCATGAAGAGAGCTGCTGAAATTACTCAGGCAAGGCCACCTCGCGCCCAGCGCGTTATGAAGAACGTTTGCGCATTGTTACAGACGCGTTAACTTCACTCTGGCCGGTTCTAGCTGACAGGATTTTTGTATTATCAGTTCTATATTATCAGGGCTGTATCAACCACAATAGTTTAGGATAAAACAACTTCAGTGCATTTAGTTACACCTGATCGTCATTACATACGTTGCAAATGGTGAAATCTAAACGTGTGGTGTTTTCCCTATAGTGCTGTCCTCACACACGCGCGCACCCATGCAGACACACATACACGTGAACGCATTTAGAAACGCGCGCACACATGAAAAAACACAGTCCTTTTATCGCTCGGGAGAAATGAAATAGAAATGGAATGAGGGATGGAGCCGACATGCTGTAGACAGACACCGACAAGATCATGCATGAAAGAGAGAGAGAAAGAGAGAGACGCGATGAGACGAGGCGGGCTGGTTGGTTATTTTTAATGCAATTCGTGCTTCAGCACTGCTGCGATTTCCCGCTACGAATGGATGGTATGGCGTCCTATTATTGAGGTAGGCACTGAAAAAAACCCATCAGGAACTGTATTCATACCCAACGTAAGCCTGAATTGATCGCGATCACGTGACAAAACCATCGTCCCAACAAAGGTCGCTAACCGATAGTTAAAAAACGTGATTGTGTAGGCTTAACCAGCGGCCATGGATGCGGCTCCTGACTGATAGCTGGAGTAAGACGGCCAAATATTGGGGTTTTGTTGTCCAGTCTCAGACAAGGTGCACATCAGACAGTTTTTAGACAAGTCAACTGGCTAACAAACTGGGACGGCTGTCGCAACACTGTCCCATCCAGTCGCATTATCCGGACACCTGGCCAGTCAGTCCTGGTACTGTTTCCTATAGCGCCAGGTGTCAGGCAGGGGAGCTACTAGATTGCTAACTAAGGTTATGACTCAGGTGGGATGCGAACCACTGACCTCCCGCCTCGGAAGCGGACGCCTTAACCACTAGACCACCGAGGCGTTCAGATGAGGCAACTTAATTATAGGGGTTAGAGGGTGGGTGGGTAGGGAAGGATTGTGTTTAACTCAGTGATATGATCTTTGGCCACTCCTGGATTGGAACCAGCAACCTTCCACACACAAGTCCGAAGCCCTATCGCAGAGCTACCCAGGATCCGCTGCAGACAGACAGATTTGAGGTAATCGAAGAGACTGAGGAGGTTTCATAAAAGTGTTATCTATACAATCTGCTGGTTGCAAGGTCTGTGGTTCATTTCCATCCAAACGCGAACTCGACGCGACCGGGGCTGAGCAACAGCATAATTCAAGCTGTTTACTCTCTCTCTCTCCTGCCGGGAGACGAATATTACCCGGTTTTTTATCTTTCAGCCAGACTTTGGATGTCGCCCCAGGGCTAGAAGAAAACAAACCAGTCCGTCTGTCTGTCTGTCTGTCTGTCTACCCGCGCTGCAGTTCATTTCGGCACTTCCGGTCACAAGAACAGTCGTAAACCCCATTCACCCTGTGTATTTCATGTGCATTTGTAGGCGTGAACAGAAGATAACGTTTGTACAACCTACCTTTCAGTGACATGTTTTATGAGCGCTGCGGCCAATCACATCGACTGCTTTTACAGGCGCTAAAAAGATGCAATACGTAACTAAATGGATTGGACGTGTATAAGTAAAACTGGCGTAATCAAAACGGACATACACTAGGAGTGTATCATTATCAAACATATTTTCAAGACGATGTTAATAGCTCGTACAAAATAAATTTGAACAGGAATTTTACGAACACTTTATACTGAATGGCTTCATGCGAGGCCCGTGGAAGATTTCCTCCCATCTACATGTTACTCAACATATCCAGTCATAGTTACCGTAAGTGTTTCAAGTTCTTTCATCGTACAAAACCAAGGCATGCCTGCGTAACATGCATACGCACACTCATACACACCAACCCAGACATAGGTGCACGTATACGCACACATGCACACACACAGACACACACACACACACACGTGCACGCACCCACTCACCCAAACCCTCTCTCTATGTCTGCATTCGAACAACGTTTTTTTTAAATTTGTCTTCGAACTTTGCAATAACAGAAAAGGAAAAAAAAGAGTTTATTTTTTATGTTATATATTTTTTTCCCCAACTCAGCAAGTAAAAATCTATCTCACGGCAGGCAGCTGGGCCAGTGCAGATAGGTGTCGCATACACTCGACCACCCCCCCCCCCGAAAGATGTCCCTCTGTACTGTCCAACCTGCTGCAGGCACCAGTCAGGTGGTGGTAACACAACCCCATCCGCCTCATAGTGCGACCCCCGCCCCCAGGTGGAAGCACTGTCCGTCTCAAATTATCTTTCTACCTAGTGAATACGTACTAGTGATGAGATCTGAATCCACGACCCACGAGTTTTACTGTCGTGATAACAAACTCTACCGATGTACTACCTGATTGCTCGGAAAGAAAGGAGGGAGGGAAAGAAAGAAAACAAACCCATGAAGGACAGAGAGAGAGAGAGAGTGAATGAGTGAGAGAGAGAGAAGAAAAAATGATTATTTTCATGGTTCGACATAGAGCAAAACCAGGCTAGACGACATGAATCTATCCTAACACCGCCAAGAAAAGCCGTCTTTCTTAAAAAATAAAGCCTGATGCAGGTCGTAGCGATTTACTGTTCCTTTCATCCAGCGAGGTAGAGCAGGGAGGAAAAATAATACTTTAAACATTCTGCAACAGGAGAAACACCGCATTAGCCGGACACCACTTTTGAACAACATTTTAAATAACAAATTTTATGCAAATTTCACCGACAACATTTTAAAGCTCTCGTCCCAATCTCATCTAGGCAAAGTCACGTGCATGCGCCGAGCTGAAAAATAAGGGGTGGGGGCAGTCAGATCGATTTATTTCCCCCTGTCTGTCTCGTTTTAACTTTCCCTCCCTCCTCGACTAGTCCCTTTGTCCCCTATAAGTCCCCTCTTGTAGATGAGCCACCTACTTGGAATATACCTCTCTCCCGCGATAAGACCATCAAATAAATTTCGTTCTTCTCAACAAGCTTCTGGCGCCATGCTGCTCCCAACCACTAATATTGATTGATCCTGGACATCTTTAAATGATGACGTCATGTAAACCGACCTTTAACCCTCAACAGCTCCGCTGCAAGAAGCGTGCAGGAAATTATCGTTGCTAGACCTAATTAAGTAAAGATCTGGTGATAACTGTCTTTTTTTCTGTCGTTGCTGTAGGAAGTTTTTAAATGCTAATCACGCAAAGGTTTTTCAGGCTTGTGCAGCGATTAGTTCACTGAAAGCCAAACAGCCTCTATACTTAGAAAGATAACATTCCTGATTTTTTAAAAAAATCGCTTGTTTTACTGCACAGAAATGACTGCAAGTATATCTCGCGTAAATGTCGAAGTTCAGCTTTTACACAGAATATACACGGGTATCTTCTTGGCGCAGGTACACATTATCCCTCAGTGCTTGCTCTTGTTTTAAAGAATTGCACAGCTGTTTCACAGTTTGCATTATTATCCAAACATAAGCAAATACGGAATATTTATCTTATATTATCTGGCTGGAAGCAAAATCGATTTTTTTCCTTGGACAGCAGATGCGACCACCTGCTATAACATTCAGTCACATTTAAAGTTTGTAACTTCACCCATTACAGCAGTGCGTACTTTGTTTGTCCTGTGCGTTTTATGAGAAATGCCGGAAACGCTTTTCCCTCCAAAAATGTTTTGTTCGTTTCACATTGTGGCAAGACAGTAGGATTTTACGAATTTTGAAAGTTTTGGTAGTGCCCCGAGCTTTCACAAAGTTGTGTAAACTTGGGCGTCCGCATTGCAGAGGCCTCTGAACTTTGGGAACTGGTGTCTGCGAAACTAGTTTTCTTGAACTGTGGGAATTACTGTCTTTTTGCCAGTTTTTTTTTTATCTGTGCGGACTGTTGTCTACAGAGTTTGGTTTCTTGAATTGCTTATATATTTATACAGCTAAATTTCTTTCAGTGTTTCAAATATGTTTACACTGATGTCGACACTGCTCAAAAATTCACCTTTTGGAGTGTTCCAGTGGTCAACAGGTCAATAACAATTAGAAATACTAACAACAAAAATGTGATTGATGTAATGTTTTCTTGTTTGCATTTTTTGGTCAGTCCCGATGAAAGGATAATGCCCAGAAAGGTTTTCGTCTGCATTTGTCTATAATACTTGGTTCAGTGACTTTGTTTATACCTCTGTACACCGCACTGTACCCTCTCCAGCGAGCTTAATCCATCGAATGAAAAATTAAACTTGTCTAGAAAACCACAAGACATCTTAAAGAAGATTAATATTGCTGATCAGAACCTCCATTTCCCCCACCCACCCCCTTTTTTGAAGCGCATCAATGCATCCCACTGACATCTCCGATCGCTTACAATACACAGATAACGCTTTGGCAAGGCACCCTATCTCGGGTCAGTGCCATTACACATACATTACATATTAATATATTCTAGAAATAACTTTCCGTCTGAACCCGTTTCATCGTCAAATCAGCCCCGCCAAACGTGTCGATAACTTGCATTTTACTCTCTCACGTAGTGAGGACCTTTCTTTGCCATTGCGAAAGCGTACTTAACCATCTGAATCATTTTACTCATCCCGTGATGGCAGCGCCCAAACACCAAAATATCCTCAAGGGTAAATGATTAGGTCAGCGAGACCCGATATAACCACCCCACTCCTGTTACCCCTTCATGCACAACACGTAGTTTCAGTACAGTTTCTTGTCTTTCCTCTGGCATTCTGACGAGAGACTGGACTTGTTAAAAAATGCGGACGGACGGACGAACGAACGAACGAACGAACGAACGAACGAACGAACGAACGAACGAACGAACGAACGAACGAACGAACGAACGAACGAACGAACGAACGAACGAACGAACGAAAGAACGAAAGAAAGAAAGGGCACTTCAACAACAGCCATGCTCTTTGCTTAACCGAGGGACGAAAGGGGAACATCCTCATCGCTTCCCTCACCCAGCTGAGGTCATCGATCGAATTGAGCAAAGATCTGTCCGCTCAGGGCTTGGGAACTGCTTCTTCTCCCCCCACCACCTTCTCCCCGCCCCACCCCCCACGATGCCAGCATGGCTGACCGAAATCAGGAGCGGGCAAGGAGCCTGCAAGCCGTAAGGGAAGCTTTCGTCTTGGGGACGAGGAAATTCCTGTCGTTTTATGTAACGCCCAGCTAACGCGGATTAATACAGCGCTCTGCCAGAAGACGGATTCGGTATGTGTGGAAATGTTCCTTCGTCGATATTTCGGAGGAAGGTAAAGGAGAAGATGTGTGTGTGTGGGGGGGGAGGGGCAGGGAGGGAGATGAGAAGGGTGGGGAAGAAAGCGTCTGGCTCGCGCCCGTGCCTTGGGGATATCGATCCTGGACGTTGAAGAATCCTGCAAGTCTATGGGATGGGCTTGGCGTGCGGCTACAGAATGAACGTAAGCAGGCGGCTAAAAATAGAAATGGGGGGGGGGAGAGTTAATGGCAGTTACTCGCCGGGCAAGAATGCCGAGCTAGCTGTGGACAACAGCGTCAAAAATACTGCCTGGATGGTTGGTGCTTAAAGTCCAGTCGCAAACTAGGTGCACATCAGGACAGTGTTTCTTCAAAGTTAACGTGCTGCCACACGTGGGACTGCTGTGGCAACACAAGCTTCAGTCCCACCCACCGGGCCAACCAGTCCTAGTACTGTTCCCTGTAGTGCCAGGCATCTGGCCAATTTTTAAATCTTAGGTATGACTCGGCCGGGGCGCAATCCACCGACCTTCCGGCTCAGAAGCGAAGCTGAGCGTTAGACCACCTTCATCAAAATGAGAAAAACAGTTTTCTGTGTCCAAGTGAAGTAAATTTTAGACTGGTGAGGAACTGTAGCAAACCATCTCGTGTCCGTGTTAGGGTTAGGAGACTCTGTTCATATAGTAAGCCCTGTAGCCTGTGGTAACTTGTAACGCTGGTCCTGGTTTTGTCGTCATTTCTGCATAGTATGTCGCGCTATCAGAGTTCGCAACGTCGATTCGAAGAGATGAAATAAACAGTTCTCGTTCTTGGAAAGCGCCACCAAGTTCCGGGACAGAAAAGTCAGGTCTGGCAGCCTTGCGGCATGTGGCGCTGCCACCGTGGATCGATGAAAAGGCGCCACAAACGGTTTCTGGCCACTGGCACGGCCATATCCCAGGTGAGCAGCCAGACTGCAAGTCCAGATTGTTCCGGAAGTGATACAGACTGCCTCTTAACCTTTGCTCTGGGAGACAAGCGAAGCCTTGCGATAACTGTACAGGCAGGAAATGTCAGTTCAATAAAACTACCTGCACTATCCATCATACTATCATTCCTCCTCCTCCTCATCGTCATCAACAACAAATTTATCATTTGGTGAAGTAACGTTTGTGTTCATAACGCACGAGGAGAGAAAAAAAGCTGAACGTGATTGCTAAACTACTTGTACGTTTCATTTAATCGCTCTTTTCATCGGCCATCTCGTCAGCCACTCTTGCAGTTCCCAACAGAATGTCTTTTGCCAACACCGATGCCCTCTTTCGGCTATTCCCATTCCGTGGACGCTGGGCCTTTCTTAACAAAGCGAACGTGACTGTGACTTATTTTGCCACATCATCCTTTATGAAC
>SMGT01000763.1:321845-334772 GCA_004794575.1 Lanistes nyassanus | reverse complement strand
AAAAGTGTTTGTGTAGGTTATGTGCGTGCGTGCTTAATGTACACGTGTATATAAAAAAAGTGTTTGTGTAGGTTATGTGCGTGCGTGCTTAATGTACACGTGTATATAAAAAAAGTGTTTGTGTAGGTTATGTGCGTGCGTGCTTAATGTACACCTGTATATAAAAAAATGTCCCTAAATCGATTTGCGGGCGACACAGCGGTAGAGGCGAGGTTGCAGTGACTTGATGCGCTCACCGTTTGGTGTCAATAAAGCGAGGTTAGTTTTAGTTTTCAGACATAACAAATTAGTTGACGGACTGTTGCTGTTCTTTCAATAAGGTCTTTACGATAAGACCGGTAACAAAAAACAAAAACAAAAACAAAAACAAAAAACAAAAAACAAACAAAAAAACCCGTTGACTGAACGGGCACTTGACTGCAATTGGACTATTTCTATTCTGAATAATGAGAAACGTTTTCTTCCTATCATCCATGTGTTGCCACTGCATACCAATATACAGATGTGCACGCACGTGTGTACTCAGGCATGTACGCTCAGAAAAGAAAAGCAAAAGATTAAATTGAGTTCTTAAATTTCAGTCTCAGCAAGGCAGTCACCCAAAATAACATAGGCAGACAGGATGGCAGGCGGGCAGACAACATGCAGGAAGACAGGCAGGCAGGAAGACAGACAGGCAGGTATGCGAACAGGTAGGCAGACAGGTATGCAAACAGGCAGTCAACTTACAACACAATGTACTTACCGCCTGCTGATCATCTAACCACCAGATTTTATCCAACGTCCCAGTTTTTCTTTGCCCGTATCGTCATCATCGTAGTATCCGGCATTCTGCTAACTGCTGTATAGAATCCACGTGCCTGTGCGTGACGCACGCTCGGAGGAACACTGACTCTTGACACGGTATCCATTTCCAATCTTCTCCATGACGTTGAAAAATATCACCGGAAATACGTCATGAGAAGCCTGTGGGATGGCTGGGTGGGGTAGGAGACAGGGGAGGACTTCAAAGAGTGACATCAGGAAGTCCAGGGAATATTTCTTCATTCGCCTTGTTTTTGGAAGTAGAACAATCCAATGCAAGAAAAACCTCGAAACACTGCACGTAAGGCAAATCTCTCCCGGCGTTGGCCACAGGTGAGGGCCCCAGTCCCGTTCAGTTCTAGAATCCCGCAGACACCTTTCTGCTGGAATGAGCTCAGACCTGTGCATGCAGCAAAAGCTAACGAGATTTTTTTTAAAGTATTTTTCTGGTCAGACATGAAAGCGATTTTCTAGTGCAGAGCTTCGGATCAAACTACTGCCAGATGCTGGAAACAAAAAATTAGTGAATATCGTTTAAGACAGCAGAGTAATGAGATCAGTAGAAAAAATTGTCAAACTTTTGTACATATAACACAACTGGCAACCCAATTCTCTCTCTCTCACGAATGCACGTGCACCATATAAAAAAGGATATCCCCATTCTATGACGATCTTGGCGTACTTCCGGATGAAATTCTCCTCGCTGAAGATGAACAGCGACCTTGTACTTTGGGTCGCCATGCCTGGAATGCTCATTAACGCTGCCTTTCTGCTGATGGATGCAAATGCTCCTTCTGATCCAGTATCTGCGTCGTCACGGCCCGCTGAGTCCACCTGAAATGTGGCCATCCTGCACAGAAAATAACAGAGAAGAGTGAAGCCTTGCATCCTTCAGTTGCTTAACATACCCTCCCCAACTTGGTGGCTATCAGGAAGGTTCTGCTTGAGACAACGTGTTGTCCCAACACGGGCCTCAGTCCCACCCAGTCACGTTATACTGACACCGGGCCAACCAGTCCTAGTACTGTTCCCTGTAGTGCCAGGCGTCTGGCAGGGCGGCTAATAGATCGCCAGTTGTTTATGACTCGGCTGGGGCGCGAACCACCGACCTTCCGCCTCGAAAGCGGATGCCTTAACCACTAGACTGCCGAGGCTTTCTTAGGTTATTCCTTGGGAAAAGCATCACAAACAAAACAAACACAAAGGAAGGAAAAATGAAGAAAGAAAAATAAAGCAAATAAAAAAATGGAAGAAAGAAAGAAGGCAAGAAAGGATAAGAAAGAAAGAAGAATCAAACAATAAACAAGGCAGAAGGAAGAAAGAAAGAAATCCTAAGACTTGCAAATACCAACACTTTCACAAGTCACAATCATTTTTCCTTGTCAGACTCGATCGGTGCCTTCTTAACATCGTCAACCAAAGTCTAAAGTACTGCTTCGGGGTTTTTTTTGGGTCACATGGCACTAAATGAAGTGCAAATATCTTTATTGTTATAAAAGTTAAAATTGTCATCCATTAGGTGTTATTGATGTACCTATGGTTGTACGTATCCAACTTTTTTGTTGCACATTTTTTAAGCTTCTAATAAGCTGAATGAAAAAGAAAACGATGTAAATAAAATGGTATAAAGTAAATAGAACTCAGTAGTCTATTAAAAATTAAAAAGAATCGAAATTGCACAAGTGGGGCACAATTCTACTGGTCCTAATACAATAACAATTAAAGAACTTATAGGAGTAACAACCTCGGTACAGACAATTCTTCCAATGCCAATCCGTACTTAAAACTCCGACCACCTATCTCCGAGCTGAAAATGCACGCGCCACGCCACTGACAGGCAGGCATTGTTGGTGATTCTGGTCTCTGTTCCGTGCCAGTCGATGCCAACGGCCGCGTGTTCTGTCTGTCAATTCCAGCCTTTAAAAAACCCCACCACACAACTCGAGGGTCTGCTGAAATGGCCGCTAGTCTCATCCTTCGCCGCTGGAGGTCGCTTTGTCAAGCGTCCGCTCCGTGCCTTGCAAATGGCGGCCAAGTTTACCGATGCGTCTCTGAAGATACTGCGGGACACACTTCAGTTTCATGCGTCGGTGACTCGACAACGTGTTTCTGGCGAGGTTTCGAACTGAAGATCGCAAACGCTTAATCGAGACCACTTTATAAAAGAACATCAGCTCGTGTGTTAGTCTTGTTCCTCTTGTACCCATTTTCAGGCATTCTGGAACGCCATGTGTTCTCTGTTCCCACCTAAAGCTAAAATATCGTTTCGCTGTGGCCAGCGACACAGCTAACAGTAGCATCCACGCCATACTGGGCAGGAACTAAATTCTGGAACTATAGGACAGATCCTATAAGTGCAGAGCACAGCTACAGGATGCCTTGGCGCAGTGTGCCAAAGCCCTAGTGTCATGAAACCACCTGGTGTCATTGACACCCCAGCGTGGTGCGGCCCGGCACATCGATCAGAACCACAAACCTATCACATTCATGTTCATGTCTGGCTGCGGACCAGCCTGGGCTTTAGCTAATTCCGTTCCTGCTCGGCCATTTGCAGGCTGTAGTAATCATATGCTTCAGCAAGACGGCAATATATTTGTAATATGTACACATATATAGTCTACCATACCCTGTAAAAACATGCATTTCACACGTTACGCCTCAGAGACGATCGAAAATCGTACGTTTGCGACGAGGCAGAGACAGCATACAGGGTTAACTAAAAGATCCTAGAGAGTTAAACGTATACGTAACGAAAGGTAATTCACAAAAACACGAAATCTAGGAAATGTTTATACTTTTGTGTTTTGAGGAGTTCTTTAGCTGATCTGCAATTCTAGTTAAATTCTTCTTTTTCTAAAAAAAGAGCTTAATATTTTTTTAAGTTGACATCTTTACAAGAAGCCGTGGCAGATTGTAGAGAGCATGGAAAAAACTGGGTTTCCGTTCTTAACCGTACTACGGGAGATGGACGGTTCGCTAAGGCCTACACTCCGCGACCTCTGCCCAACCCACCCTCCACCCCACCAAACAGGCTTTCCTCCCTACTTAGCGATGTGTTTCTCGACTGTTTCCCTTACTTTCCTTCAACTCTTGTTATTTCTTTGTCCGCTCCGCCACACCCAAACCCCTTGTCACTGCATGGTCTATAACTCTTTGCGTGTCTTTGTCCATCACAACTGTTTGTTAACCATCTTTCTTTTTTTCTCCTTCTCATTCTCTCTGTCTTTTTTCAGTATCGGCACTGTTTACAGATGTGAAGTCGGTTTTACGAACTCTGAGCAAAGGAGAATCTGCTTTATGGCTAATCACTCTTTGACCTCTCGCTGTCTTATTGTGTGTGTGTGTGTGTGTACGCGCCCACCTATGTTCGCGGGTGTATGTGTGTGCGTGCAAGAGCTAGTCTGCTCTACGGCTAATCACTCTTTAACCTCTCCTTCTCTTACTGTGTGCGTGTGCGTGTGTACGCGCCCGTGTGCGTGCGAGAGCCAGAGCAAGAGATAGGGACGAGCTGGTCAGAGCGACTTAAAGAAAGGGAGGAAACGCGGGGCGGAGACAGAGAAACAGCGAAAGGAGAAAGATACAAAGACAAATTGGAAAGGAAGGACAGACGGACAGCAAAGGTCGCGATTGAGACTTCAAAGACTGCTGAACTCATTTTCTCCGGTGTAAAATGTGTAAGACCTTCATTTCACATTCTCTTTGTCCCCATCGTTTCGCATGCACGTTGCTTTCGGTATGTTTATATTTCTATCTTCTTTCTTCAGTTATGTAGCTTCACTCTTCCACACAGGACTGCAGACTGTCTACTTTTTTCTGTTGTCGTAAAAGTCCATACTGTTCTTTAACAGCAACAACAATAAAAAAAAGGCGAGAAAACTGTCCACAAACATGGGATATAGTATTTTGGAGTGGACTTGCCGTTAAGTCCATTCCTTTTCAATACGATTAAATATTAAAAATATTAAATATATACAAATTTCGGCTCCATTCCGGTCCTGGCAGGATAAAGAGCTAACCGGTTTTTCTCTCTCCCGTTCCCTACGTCACTTCCTCTGTCCGTCTCTCTCCCAGTCCCTTCTAGCGTCCCTGCTGGGTCTCTTTCTCGACCCGTCCCACCATCGCGTGGTATGGGAGACAAAAACTGGGTGGTAAGGAAAGAAATGTGTTTTGGGGGGAGCGAGAGGAAAACAGAAACACATGAAGCAAACCAAAAAACACCGTATGTCTGACGAGACTTGCACGCGTTGCTTCAGATTGCAGGAACAAACTACGCGTTTATGGAGTTGTTCCTGGAAAATCTCTTCGCTGCAGGTCTAAAAAATTTGCGCTGTAACGTTTTGTGTTGTCGGACAACAGACGGCAGTTGAGAGAAGGGGGGAAACTGGAATCCAACTGCAACAAGCGGCATGTCGCCCCCGATAACTGTGAAGGGTCCGGCAGCTCTAACTGCGAAAGCGGGTGGGATGGATGCGAACTGGGTAGGGAGGCAGGTAGGCCGGTAGGCAGGCAGCAGGGAGAGGGGATGGAACAGGGGTATAGGGAGGCAGATGAGATCATCACGTATTCGTGTCAGGTTCCGATTTGATGACATCCTTCTCTCAATAGCGGGTACTTCCGTCCTCTCAGGTTATGTTTCCTCCCACAGCGCGAAGAAAAGAGATCGAACAGAAACAGGTGTTGCGCCATACGGTTCCTGCGCACATTTGAGCGCGTGTATAGCACGTTTTCAGCAGATCTGGTACCAACACTTCTCATCCAATCTCCATTCTTTCGACACTGAGCACTCTACTGCATTCTACAGTCCTAGACTTAGAACATGGTGCTCTGTTCTAGAGCCACCGATTCTGAGCTTTTCGCTATGTGCTGACTTACTTTATCTCAGCATTCTGTATGCTAACGCCTTCTGCTTTCAAGATGTTGCTGGGTTCTAGCGCCTGAATATTTTGTCTGTGTTCTACAGCCCTGGACACTATAATCTAACAGAACTGGGATTATTTTTCTTTGTCCCCAACTCACAATTTACTTTGTGTCACTTGGAGAAGAGATTCTTGTAAAACGTCCCATAGCGAGTGGAGTACGATTCAGCACACGAGAGAAGCATTACAAACACATAGTAATTGCAAAACTCAAGTTGTTAGATACATGTATATAATGTATTTCTAACTAGCAAGCCAATTAACGCTATACACACGAAGCAGCAATCAACGGCATACATACATGCATTTGTAAATGTGTACTTTCGTCAACAGCTTCCAAATGGCACGGTAAATATATAGTACTTAAAAGCCTTACAATCAAGTTCTCCAAGTAAAAATTTTCTGGATGACTCAGCCATAAATGTAAGCAGCCGGATAAAACAATCTGCAAAATATTACACTGGTTATATATTTCTCATGCCTTCCAATATTTGTTACATGTCAGGTGATTTTTACGAGACAGGACCTCGCAAAATTGCCCTTGCTGTTTCAGCTTACACAGCGGCCTGAGGGGATCTGACCGACCGAAATAGTAAAATACGGTCAACAGCACGCAAACAGTTTTCTAGACCCCACTCTTTATTCCTGCGAGCCCCCTTCCCCGATAATCTCGTTGGTGCAATAACTCGATGTTTCGATTGTCGCTCAGTGCCAAGAAAAAGCCGATTGAGAACAGCTTGCGAGAAGTTGCTGCAGCCCTCTGTGCGTCAAGTGCACACAAAAGCGTACGGAATTTAAATACCTTTGTTTTTAAGACCTTACGAATGTGTGTCCTAATTAGCCTAACATGGCCGTGAATAACCCTAACAATTTATGTACATTTGAAAGCATTGAACAAGACAATAATTGCGATGAAACAGACAAAAACGCATAAGGATTAACTGGAGGGAAGGACAGTAAACGTTTATTAAGTTCAGGTGTAAATATAGTTCAGAAAAAAACATCTTCAGAGGATATAAATACCATATGCTCGCTGCATAATGTGATGCCTTTGTAGAAGCTCTACACGACTTCTGTCGAGAGTGCTATCTGGCAAACTAGAAAAATCTACTCTGGACAGAAAGTCAGCCAAATATTAAAACACACTCCCGACGTAGATTTTAGACTATTGACTACCACTGCACACACATGGGGACGCATAGATTTCGGCACAACTGAAATAAATCCTGCTTACAAACTACCACAATTGCAGTAATCTACGTATTTCGAAAGATCCCTTTTTGAACATCAAAATAATTATAGAATTGTACTGGAAAATGTTTAGTAGTACTTACTATTTGGTGTTAGATGTAGTCACTGTATGCACTGTACGCGCGTAAGAGGTTTTCCCGTGGTCTCTATGTACCTTATAAAAAATGTCAAAAAAATCTATCACAGATAAAAACATAATTTCAACTCAAGCTGAAAGCGAAATTTAAAAAGAATAAAAAGATTCCTACCTGAAATCCATCCAGTGTGCATTCTATGTAAAACGCTGCGTTGAAAAAGGTATCCCAGTGCAACACCAACATGGCGGGCGCGATTGCCCAGCTAAATACTAAACGAAATCATTTGGTTTCGAGAGTGCAGTTCACAAGACTTCATCTATTGTGTGGTCTAAGGGAAGGAAGTCTATAGAAAAATGAATCTGCTATTGGAAAGCATCAGTGACATTCTTTGCCGGAGAACCTCTTCTTATACAAAAATTTTGTACAAAGTCTTTGGAGACCCCCTATCCAGAGCGCTGGCAACCGTAGCAAATTTCTGTTGGCGTAAATGTCTCTAGAGCGATGGGAATACAGGGAGGGATGTATGCTAAAGAAGCCCAGACACAAATAACAGATGAGCTGCAATCACTGTTTTCACGTTGCTCGAAACTGCTTAAATTAAGAATGAGGTAGTTATTTGTCGTGGAACTTTGGTGACGAAAATATCTGTCCTTTACTGTTGTTCTTGTATGTTGGCATGCTGCATGGAGTGAGAGTTGACAGCTCAGAGACCGGATTGAACACAAAGATGGAACGTTTTGTAGGTTAGGATCGGAAAAGAAAATCCAACCTGCAGGAGATTCCGCATCAAGGAAGACAAATTAATGGCTTGAATCGCGGTGTTGTGGTTTTGTGCCGGATTGTTAAGGTTCTGATGCAGTATCTAGTACACATGCCTTCTGTAAACATGGTTGTAAACTGGGCTGGCCGCAGGGCATTTCATCCGGGTACTCAGGTTTTGAACTCCCTTCCTCTTCGCATTTCTCCTCAGCACCCTTCATTCCCCACCCACCCCCCAACTCCCCTTCTACCCTGGTCACAATGGCTGTCGTCGTTAACATACCATTATTAAACAGCCAACAGTAATAAAAATGTACTGCCTCTGTGTCCGGTACCCCAAGAGACTACGTTTCTCGCCCCGCGCACCCGAGAAGTATTTTCATCTAGAGCTGCGCAAAAGAAGCCAAGGTATCTGTTTTGACGGGTGCTGTGAAGTAGCTTGATTAATTTTAAATAACTTCCGCTACGCCAGCATTCACTCTCTCTCTCTCTTCTTTTTATAAGTACCGCTTGTAACTGCGCACAAACTTGTCTGAATACGATCTGCAGCCCCTCCCTCTCGAGAACTTTTGTGGTTGACAGGCGAAGTGAATGCACTTCACGTGTTCTCAGCCATGCCCTGTTGTACGTTTGTGAGTGCAGTTCGTTCATTAGCAGACTACGATCTGTAAAAGCGGAGCAGGTGACGTGGGGAGTACTTTCACGGGCCGTGATCTTGATGACGACGACGACGATGATGATAAAATAATTAAATAATGAAAGATAAGAGATGCAAAATCTTTCTTATGCAGGGGCTATGACATAAACAGAATAATCCGATTATATGCGGGTTTGTTTTTTTTTTCCTCTGTCGTGGCTTTGGCCAGACTAGCGGTCTCCATGGCTCCCATTCGGCGCCACCATCAGGAGACAGTAATCTCCGGCACACAGCAGTAGACTCCCCGAGGCGCCTTCGGGAACTTCCGGCAGTTATCGGGAACCCTTTCGCCGGCCTCACGACGTCCAGGCACAACACGCTACGAGCAAACATGCGTAAATCGCGTGTTTCCGCAAAGTTTTGGAAATTTAGGCGCAGCACGCTTATTTCCAGATAGTGCTTGTGGCAGTCGAACTGCCGATCTTTCGGACATCCAGCAACAGATCACACTAAAAAAAAAAATGTCGTCCAACGGGCGATTTCTCACAAGCTACATTTGTCTTCACGTGGAATAAAAACATATGTTAACCAAAAAGTATCAAAATTTCAACGAGTGAATGTAACTTGGAGTGAAAAATCGCGATAAACAATGGAAACTGAACCAAGGTATATGACAAACATACAATCAAAGTTCTGGAGACTCTATCCCTTCCTCAGGACGTAACACACAACAGGCAAACAAACAGAACTAGTTTGATGGCTTCGAAATTTTGCCACATGAGGAAATTTTCCTCACCCAAGCAAACCTTCAGTTTGTTGCGCATCTGCAGCGTAAAGAAAAGGTAGCCCCTTGAGAAAATTCCGTTTGGAATATTTTGGCTCTTTGCCAGAACTGCTTATCGCAGCGAACGTTTGTCGCATTGAGTTACGGAACACAACCGGCCAATTCTGGAGGTGTCCTTAAGAGACAGTCACGTGGGAAGCCTCTGTGTCAAAAGTGTAATTGCCTAGTCAGGAGCATAAGCCAGGTTGTCCAGAAAAAGTCTGGCAAGCCGAAGCTTTCGATACAAGGACAGCGGCTGTGCCACTTACTGCAAGAAGACTTGAAGGTGTGGAACTTGTCAGTACCTGAGCCGTCTGTTTAGGTATTGTGTCGCTTTCCCTAAGTGCCAGTGTCTGGGGAACGGCAGTACCTCTCAGCCAGCTCTGATTCCCAGCAAGACTAACGCGCAGAACTTACAGCCTCAGGGGAGGCTACTGGCGTGACAGCAATTTTCTGTAATATGTAAACAATATGAAAAAAACCTCCACATTTGCCCAGCACGGCAAATATTCTACTGTCATCACTTCGGTACCAAGCTATCTTTTCCTTTTTTTGTTCCTTTTTTCCTTTCTTTCTGATTTCTATTTTATTCATTTGTGCCTTTCTGCCCTTTTTATGTCAGTTTTTCTTCCTTTCTTTCAATCTTGCTTTCTCATATTTCTTTCTTTTCTTCTTGAGTTCCTTTTTTCCTTGTCTTCTTCTTCTCTCTTCCTACCTATATTTCAGTCTTTTTCTTTCTTGCGTGCTTCTATGCACGCTTCACGAGGTCCTCCTTCCTTTATTTCAGTGCTTATACTTTCTTTGTTATTCAGTTTAATTAAACAAGGAAATAGTGCAGCTGTACCCAATAACTTAGAAATTATGATTACCTTGCAAATATAAATAAACCTACAAATTACTGCTAATACTGGCATACATTATTGCTGTAAGCATTAGCTGGACACAAAGGCCTCACGTGCAATAAAATTGCAATTAGACATTTTAATGCCCAGAAATAGTTCTGCAAATATTATGGTGGCGATACTGGGTATGGTCATAATTATAATGAGAAAAACGACGACGATGATGATGATTATTGCGATAATATCTTGTGATCGTAACTCTAGTGGTCAACCAATATATGCGGCTTTTTAAAAGACACTATGCAGACAGCTGGGATCGAATCTTAAGCGAGTGAACTAGATTTCTTTCCGCGGGGCTCTCTCTTTCTCTCTTTGCCTCTCGTTTTTGCGTGCCCCACGTGTGCACGCACATCCAGCCACGCACTTCCGGTGCCTGCAGACTTTGCACTCGCATTCAAATCAATCAGCCCCACGCAAACCCCTCCCCTGTCGCAGCCCGACAACGGGCGACACGAACATCAAAAGCAAGCACCTGACACTCGATTCGATCTCATCTGGACTGGGGCCCGTCCCCCTGCCCTCCTGATCGATCTGAGAAGCACCAGGTGAACCGGCCACATGTTTCGTGACAGACGTGGTTTTCAGCCCCAGAAGTAGTCACTGTGTATAACGGACGTGTTACGTGATTTTCAGCCCCAGAAGTAGTCACTGTGTATAACGGACGTGTCACATGATTTTCAGCCCCAGAAGTAGTCACTGTGTATAACGGACGTGTCACATGATTTTCAGCCCCAGAAGTAGTCACTGTGTATAACGGACGTGTTATGTGATTTTCAGCCCCAGAAGTAGTCACTGTGTATAACGGACGCGTCACGTGATTTTCAGCCCCAGAAGCAGTCACTGTGTATAACGGACGCGTCACGTGATTTTCAACCACAGGGCTTCCTGTTTCAACTTGACTGCTCGCGCTGGGTCAACCACAAAACAATCGCCGTCCCGCGTGGATATACAAGCACACGGGGAGTGGGGGGGGGGGCTAACCCGCATTTGGCTTATGATTTTTTTGTTTCTTTTTAATTATTGCTTACAGAAAATTCACCCAGTAGGCGCCATGCCGCCATAGTGTTATTTACATGTATTACAGCAGATCCAAAACAAGACTTTTAGTGCACAGATTAATCTCGTGCCTCAGCGGACTTTCAGGTCAATTCTTGCGGGCAACTCAAAGAAGCGATACACCCCGTCCCAAGCGGATTCACAAAATGAAGTCCACTGTAGTCTGTCAGAAATTATTGACTGTTATTGTCGAATAATACGTACAATCAAAAGTGTTCACACTCCTTGGTGAACAATCAAGATATTATATGTCCCTCAGAATGTTTTCGAAACAAACATCAAGGGCCAAAAAATATTCCGAGAGGATTACGCGGAGATTTAGAAACAGAATTACAATCAATGGATACAAAAGTATTAATAATAAGCAAAAGACTAACACTACAGAAACAGTACCTAGGTTGTTATGTAACGTGTGCAGGAAAATATTCAGTTCGATGTTTACTGGCTTAGAACAAGGGTTATGTCAGGACCTAGGCAAGACATAGGGCGATGAAGAGAGACTAGGGAAGAGGAATGGAGAGGAAAAGAACATTCGGAGAAAATCTGCGACGGCCGGACCTGCAAACACGTGCCACGGGCACAGAAGGTTACGTGTGCCGGACACGGGATCCGAACGCACGGGGCACTGTATTGGTAGCAAACACTTGTTCCCGTTATTCTACGGGTCGCCCCAAACAAGAACGAACCATCACGTGTCGGACTAGTATCAGTTGATCCACAGACCAGGAGGTTTCAGGCGAAGCGTGGAAACACACGGCCGCTGCGTTTAACTGTGACCAGTATAGTAAGCTTCTCACGATGGGGTACCGTGAAAGACGTCCCAGACGCTGTGACAATCGTGGGTTTCGCTTCCTCGCCATTCCAGGTTTCACCGAAAACAAGCAAAGCTGCTGGTGTCCTATTAATCAATATTTAGCTGCTTCGCGTGGTAAGCGACCTGACGTCAGCAAACCAGCCCAGCTGGTGCTATATCTAAAGGATATGCCAAATGTGACGAACAGGGGTGAATTCTATAAACACCAGGTGTTTGCTCGGCTGAAAAAAAAGTAACAATGCTAAACTGATGACGCATGGAGTCAGCTGATCCAGTTGGCGATGTGTTTGCGACACACACACACACACAGAGACGTTGTGATTAACACTGGTGAGCATCCAGTTGTAGGTTTGCACTTCCGATGTCGTGCGTAAATGAACAAGCTTGGATTAACTTTTTCTGGAGGGAAAAGGAAAAGGTTTTATGTAAGATTATGACGCACAAGCATGCCTTTCACCCGGTTGCAAGACAGCAGAGATTGTCTTGGAAAAGGTCTGTGTGATAACAGTGTTACGATGTAAGGCTAACCTCCAGCCCACGTCAGAGGGTATGCACGCTGATTCTAATCAGAGGCTGTGTTCGGCGTTTCAAAAACATCTTCAGCTTTGAAAGTTTCGGGAGGTGTTAAATATAAAACATGTTACCATTTGTACGACTTTTCTCATCTCTTCCTGACCTTTCACCTCTGCACTTCCTCCCTCCATGTCTGTGTTCATTCAGAATGAAAATGGCCTATACCACAGCTAGTTTAACCAGACTTTACCAACGTGTCGTCTGCGAACTTTCAGACCTGCGGCACTAGCTTCGCAAATTATAACAGCAGCGAGTCGAGGCTGTGATGCCGAGGTTCGGGTCGCTGGCATGGCAAGGGACGAACGCTGGGGGGGG
>SMGT01000763.1:311211-321821 GCA_004794575.1 Lanistes nyassanus | reverse complement strand
GGGGGGTTGTCGCCACCATATGGGTTACGTCGTTCAGGTCAGAACACGTAGCACGTAGCAGACCCACGTTGGCACCAGCACGCGGAATAGTAATTACGCATCTAACACATCAAAACGCTGTGTGGTCGATGGAGTGAGGGTTGGGGTGGGGTGGGGTGGGGTTGGTCAACGGAGTCATGCATGTCTGTTTGTTGAGTTGTAGTCGATACGGATGGTGTTAGGCGCTACGTTTGCAGACGGGGAGTGAGCGGGGGAGGGGTTGGCACTCCCTTGTGCGTGGGCGTGTGCGCACTGTTGGATGCTGACAAAACAAGATGACAAACAGAACTGGAACGCCTGGCTGGCAGAACGGACGCACGCCATTAGAATCGAAGGAGGGAGATCAGGTAGTGGGGATATGAAGGGTGGGGGTGGCCAACAATACGTGAAGCACAAAGCAGATGAAAGGGTCCCCCGGGAGGGTGTGGGAAATGAAAGAGGGCAAAGCTCAACCGACAAGGAAAAAAAAAAGAAATGAAAAACGCGCTGACCCAAACTGCAAACGCACGCTCACAGGCGAGAGGAGACAGTGCGAGCGTGTGTAAACGAACGAACGAACGAACGAACGAACGAACGAACGAACGAACGAGTGCATAAATACGACGAACAGCGAAAAATGAAAGAAACCCACCTGTTACACGACGTGATCTAAAGATCTGCTATATCCTGTTCGCGATGATCACGTCTCCATTTTCGATTTTTCTATTCTCTTCTCATCGCTCTAACCCTGACAGCAAGCTCCCTGTTCTAACCTGACGAGGCCATTGTCATCGCACACCACTCCAGTACATCGCGATACGCAGGCAGAGGTCGGTCAAACACACACGCAGTTTAGCAGAACGCTTTCTGCACTACATACGGTATTGAACACTTCGACCGTCACGTGCCTAAAACGACTCGGCGCCCATTCTGATTTGCACGTGCGAGGTCCGTGCACCTATCCGGAGTGCGTGCAACCCATCTCTCGGCACGTGTACAGCGGTGGCAAGATGACAAAACGCGCGCGCCGGTTTGAAGGGCCGGGCGGGTCGGCCGCGACACTTTACGGCAGATGTCAGTGAGGCGAAGAGAGACCATCTTGGGTTGTTAAGATGGTCGATCATCTGGTTAGACCTCGAGGCAGCTGCGCCTACAGCGAGAAATTTCCCTGAACCAGGGTACGTACGACAAGGATGTTTGTCACACACAAACAAGCCAGCATCCTTCCAAGGGCATAGACATGGCGAGAAAACAGCGCCGGTAGCATTCAAAGAATAGAATCAATGCCAGCCGGTTTACAAGCAAAGACATAGCCAGTAAGGTTAAGATTTAAGAAATATTGTCGGAAAAATAAAAAGCAATGACTGGAGCAGCGAACTTTAACGACTCAACTGACTAGCATATGCTATAATTTAAATTCTATGACAAAAATAACGTGTCTATCATATCAGATTACTTATTTGGCTTGCTGGCACCAAATATGGCGCTGTTAGCCTGAAAAGAGATCAGAGAACATTTTCTGCAAGAGGATGACACGAGAAGGCTCATGATAGTGCAAAGAGAAAATAGCTGTTGGCTTCTGAATGATTTTTTTCAAGCCGTTGGGGCGGGAGTGAGGTTATGTAGACAGTAGGTATACGAGCCAAGGCTTTTTTCATATTTTGGGAAGCTGTAACAAGCGTCAGCCACCTAGATTATCATCGTGGTCATTATCTTCATCATCCTAGTCGTCACAGGGGTTCTCCTGGTTGCCGAGCTGTTGTCTGCAGGCGTTTGATTAGCCAGCAGTTGGTTTTGATTCGGTGGCAGCACATCTGCAAGCGATGCTGGCAAGACGGTGGTCAGAGAAACTTCCTTCCGAACACTGCAATGGCTACCGGCATCGCCTCGACACAGCGCGATGAACACTGAAACGCGTTCCACTGGCAGTGGTCGAGGACCATGACAGCCCAGGCACGTCTTTGTGGGTATTTGCGTGTGCGCGCATGTGTGCATGCCAGTCTACGCAGGTGTGCATGCGCGTGTGTGGGTAAATGTGCGCATGTGCTTAGCTATAATTATGTGCCTGCTTGCGATATTCGTGTGCGGTGCGGGCGCGCGCAAGCGTGGATGTATGGAGGAATCATAAAGCCAACGGACAGAGCACAGACGATTGAAGTCAATGACAGGGGATGCTTAACTAGGTTACAAAAAGTGACATCCTCAAATAAAAATAAAGATAATTTTAATTTTATATTTAAAAAAAATCCCAGGTCACAGACATACAGAGCAGAAGTCACAACCAGGCAGCAAGCAAACCCTTCAGCGGTTTCACGTACATACCACGGTCAGGAAATCCATACTGGGGGGGAAACGGTCCGTCTGGCTCCTAACACTGTCGTAGACTTGAAGCCCAGGCAGCTAATCCAACAAGAACAGGAACAAAATGGCACCGAGCGATGACTGCGTTGACGATGGCGTGAAAGGCGCGACAGGGACAGCTGCGGTTAGCCATGCCTGCTGGCCGAAGTAGAGCATCCTGGGAAACGGTCCATACACTCAGGGAGGGAGGTACAGGCAGAAACTGAGAGGCAGAGAGGGTGGGTAGGGAGGAAGACAGGGAGGGAGAGAGGCTAGCAGGGAGTGGTGGGAGCTAGCTAGCTGCAGCGTTCGTCGCTTGCTGCTGCTGCTGCTGCTACCGGTGCCGTGCTGCTGTGGCTGTTGTTGCTGGCGCCGCTGCTGTATGCAGCTATTGCTGTATGGCGGCGGGCTTACGCCAGCGCGCTATCCACAGAGCTGGGGTCCGTGGTGTGCGCTGGGCTAGCCCTGTCGCAACGCTCCCTCGTCTCTCTTCCCGTTCAGTCTGTCTGTCTCTCTCTTTTCCGCCACCCCCTTGCCTCTTTCTCGCAACTGGAACCTTCAGAGCTGGTCGTATATTGGTGTGGTTGTCGCTGTTGTCGTTCGTGGTGGTTCAGGGGTTGCAGTGACGGTGCTACTGCTTGGAGTAACATCAATGGTCGGACTGCGTGTATAGAATAAATTGGAATATCAGCACGACAGGCCAAGGGAGTTGGGGGAGGGAGGGAGGGAGCATACAGTCGCAACCCTGCTCTTATCTCTCTCTTGCCGTTTCCCCCCCCCCACTCTTTTACACACACACACACACACGATTCAGGCAACAGGCAGAGAGAGAGAGAGAAGCTCCATCTTCCCGCGCCATGTCGATAGATCACCAAGCTGGTCACGTGGTCCGCTTGCTCGCGTCTCGTTTTCGCTTTCACGCGCTATAACGTTCAGAGCACGTTTCAGTCACACGATCCGCCTCGCGTACAACCTGCTGTATTCCAAACGGATCGAAGGCCATTTTCAGGCACCCAACGAGCGACCCCGAATAATTCCCAGGTCCTCTTCAAGCGTGTCGGCAAAATTATCCTTGTGTCATAGCCTTTAAAAATAAGTTAACATGCATTCCGCATTGAAGATGCAGGCAACAGTTGACTTGAACGATCTATCTTTCACCGCGTAATATGCGTAACCTTAGAATGGCTACTGTGGCGTGGTTTTTATTTTTTTCTTTATTCTGTACGGATGGGATTTGTTTTTTTAGTTCAGAGAATAAAAGGGATAGAGCGAGGAGGACACAAAATGGTGGGGGGGGGGTGCGAGGAGGGGGGAAAAGCTTAGAGAAGTGTTTTTGGTTATCGGTGCTAGTAACGCTATCAGGGGTTTAAAAGATCGAACAGCTATTCTTTTGCTGATCGTTGCGCACTCACACGACAGCGACATGCCCCATCTCGGATCGCGTGCGCAACGCGGTAGCCGTGACCAGGTAACTGTCGGCGGCTGCTGTTCGGAAACTGAAGAACTATCCAAGCCGCTGCGTCGATGGGCGAGCGATGGGGGTCTGGTGACTGCTTAATGCCAGTCCGCCTCTTGAGAGCCTGCTGTTGGACGCCTCTCGATGTGCTTTGGAAAGGTCAAAAGTGGTCTTCGCTCCCATTAGTGACGTCATCGTCATTGTCATCGCAAGGGTCCTCGGAACTAAAAACTGATCGCTCTGCTGACGGAGTACAATGATAGATTATCGTGGAGCGTTAGGGGTGTAACCATGCTCTTCAAAACACTTTATGTCCTGTCACGGTTGAGTCCCGTACAAGACGAAAGCCATTTCTCGGGAACTCGCGGACTTCAGGCGAGTGACGTCAGGTAGTAACCGCTTAACGATTGATCAGTACGGGGGGGGGGGGGAACTGGGGTATCAGAGAGATATGTTCTCCTCATGCGCTTTGTATCCGGTTCAGGAACTGTGTACCCGGCAAGAGGAAGGCCAAGTCGTGACCCCATGCACTTCCGCTGAGCGCGCACCACCCTGCTGACCGTTTTGTGCCAGGCGCACTCCGCCAACAGTGAACTGTCAGAATCGATCTGCCCCTCCCCTCACCCGCTGTCCTCCATTCCTGTCCTATTGTCTCCCCCCAGCATTTCAGTGTACCTCCGCTCATGCTTGACTAGGGACGTTGTGAAGTCCTCCTAACGTTCGTCGTCTGCATATAAGGTCGAACAGCAGTGGTGGTGAATGGGGCCAGGGAACAGCTAGTGGAGAAACAAATCAGTCGTAGGGGGTGATGAGGATGATGATAATGATGATAGGCGATTAACGGATGATGATGATGATGATTGATGATTGATGATGATGGGTAGAGGTGGGGCAAGGCTTAAGATAGACGTGTCGACCTCTAACCTACTAATAAGTGGGCCAAGTTCTTATCTGCATGTTGTCAGACTGATCTTAATTAAATGCTTTAGCATAGCAGGCTGTACGGCAGGATGGTACAGCCCCCACTGAATAGCAAATATGTCGCCGCACCACGAAACCAACCTGAAGTCGGAAATTGGGTATTTTGAGTTAAATATATTTGTGATGCCTATTGTATTTCCTGATCATTTTGATATAAGAACCACTGTCCTGGCTCAGTTCGTAAGAGAGCTATGGCCTGTTGAAGGTAAGAATGTGGGTGACAGCCATTTTGAGAAAACAGGCTCCAAAGTGACAGCATGCGGTACTGTACCAATTTCCTTAGCGACACAAACGCTTAATTTTTAACTAATTATAGTTAAATTTGAGGGAAAGTTTTGCATCTGTATGATAGTTTATAGTCTTAGGAAGGCTTTTGTGTCAAAATCGATCAGATCAACCCCCACGGACCTATTTCTGCTTGTAGCTACAAACTGTCAGTCCGACTTCAGACTGATTTCGTGGTGCAGCGACACAAATATGAATGCAATGACTCTTTTTCAGTACGTGCGAACCCGGTGCAGATGGATGGATGGATGGATAGATAAAGCTCATAGATCAACGGCTCTTTCTCTCAAACACAGATAATTATACACACGCTCACACGCACTCACGCTCACACGCATTCACGCACGCACACACACACACATCCCCCCGGTAACGGAGTTTAAAAAAAAACAACAGGGCACTATGTTTCAGAAACACATAAATAAGTCTGCGAACGGAGTATAGCTGACCCGTTTTATTTTATTGATTTTGTTTTCATCTCTTTCCTCCTATCCATTCGCTTCACCTTAATTGTCTTTAGCGCCACCACGCGGTGACCTGATTATTTTGAATAATTAAAGAAAATCCGGTGACACTTTGCACGGTACGGCTAGGACACAAAACCGTAAAAAAATCTTTTGCAAATTATTTCACGTACCTATAACGAAATAACAATTGCCATTTTTTAAGAAGAAAAAAAAACGATTAGTGCTTCACCGAAACGCTGCATGATGTGATTTCCTTGCTGTCAGTTGGACCGGGAAATCACCTAGAGATACGAACGCATATGGTTTACTCTAGACTAATTATTTCCTTGTTTGCTAATGGGCGTTGGATTATTTTGGTGTTGCTATATTAGGTTGGCCGGGCTTTCGTTAGCGGAGAGTTTATGACTTTCGTTGTGTTGGCAAACTGGATGGAGATTCCATTACACGCCCCACTACTGAACATGCGGACGAACTTAAGCATTTTTTTAAACGTTAAACGGCGAAGCTCTGATTATTGAACATTGCAACGACATTTCTCTGCTCTTCGACATCGACAACGACTTGCACGTCACAAAAACAGCTCTGTAACAGTGGTAGAACGCGGTAGAAATTTCTTTGCTATTTAGAGGTTTAGTTTATTTCGCAATAAATCGCAATAGTTGCTGACCGTTTGACGTTATTCTGACGTCACCTCAAGCCGTGGGCCGTAAATTCCTCACGAAATGTGTCAAACGAGACAGAACTTTTTAAAACGACTTTTTCTCCTGGAGACCGTAGGAGTAAAATCAAACTTTGACTGCCTACGGTTATAAATAATTGTATTATCTGCTTGGTCTTCTACTGTGACCTTTTTTCGATGACGTGCAGAATGAACACAGCAGGATGCGCCTGGTTCTCTGCGAAGCTGATATGCAAAGCTGCACCACATGCTGTTTTAAGGCCACGTTCCCTCGATCGTGACCTTCGGGAAATATGGACGTGGGATTTAAATCCACTGCATATTTTGGCTTCTCCCTGGAGATCCATTGTTTCATCGTTATCCAGTGATTTAAAGTAGGAGTGAGAGAAACAGTTCTGACCGATATTAAAGCACCACAACGAAAAGACCGTTTGCCAATGCTTGTTCAGGGCCTAAAGTACCAATAAACAGCAGTATCTATTTTAGGACCCACAGTCCAGCCAATATCGTGGAACGTCAAGAGTTGCAAGTCCACAACTCAGCAATCCTTTTTTTTTTTTTTGCAAAGTGACATCATGTAAGAACTCTTTTTACATCCCAATTTAGCCTTTTTGTTTGGAGGCCATGGAAGCAACATGATTCAGTACAGCCACAAGACATCGCAAGATGCACGAGGGCTATTTACTTCCTGAATTACTTATTTACATTATACGAAAACATAAACTGGTTGAAAAAAATGATTGTTAGTCAGTACTGGTAGTCAGTGGCTGGAGGAAGGAGGGCTTGTGGTGACAGCAGCTGTTTGTTATTGCCCAGGATTCCGAATATACAGCTAAATTTCGTTTCTAAAGTTTATTAGTCTAGCCCACTCGTCTTCATGGAGCCAGAGAAATCCCGGATGTAACCGACGTTACTCCTGTCTGGTTTTAGAATCTAATGGTACCACAGAATGGTTGTGTATATGTTCTTCTCTTATCCCCTCTAGGCCCGGAGCCCACGAACTCCATTCCATAACACGATCGATGACTAAATTCTCACAGCAGCGGGGAAGAGCGTGATCAAACACAGCGCTGGGCTCAAACTGCGCATGCGCAGTGCCTTGCTAAACCCTGGCTGCCGATCGCGATTATCGGCCCCCGCGAGATGAACCGCGATGCGCTCTGCTTTCGTAAAAAAAAGAAAAAGTAATCACACATAGATTTATGGCACGTCGAGGTTCCCATCTTTCCACAGTCCCCACTACTAGCTCTCACAAACAAACGCGAACTAGAGTGGGGCATGCTCACCCCTGGGTCACCAGGGATAAATGCCGGGCGCTTGTCGAAAATGCTTAGAGTGATCTTCCCCTGGTCGTGCGCTGACTGGGTTTTAGCATAACCTATCCATCCGTCTGTCCGTCCGTCAGTCAGTCGCCAAAACAATTATATAACGATACCTAACATTAGACGAAGCAAGGTCTTTCAAAAATTTTTAAATTTAAAGAATTTAACTGCTATGCTCTATGCCTTTTCACCACAGCAAGGCTGAGCATTCCCTTCTACAGGAGCTGGTGTGACCCCATTTCATCAAAAATAACCACGAAACGATATCCGTTACTTGCAGTGCCCCACCCACCCACCCACCCACCCACCCAACCAACCAACCAACCAACCAACCAACCAACCAACCAACCAACCAACCAACCAACCAACCGTAAGAGGAACACGGGGTCACGCAAAGTGCAACACAACTAACCCCGAGAGATTGTGCTAATTGCTCGAGCCATAGAGAATCAAACCAGCAACACTAGCGTTTAATGTGTCTCATCAACGAAACGCCCGCCGCAGCCCATTCCAAGCAGCATGCCTCCGCACCCATTGTCAAGGAAACCACTAAAAAGGGAATCTGTAGTTGCAAGCTGCCTCCAGAAACCAGTTCGACAGCAACAAATTTTAATGGTAATAGACAGATTTAGATCTTTTCAATTGCCAGAGCTGTGTTTGAGACTTGTCTTCTGCAACAAGCACCACTGAATGCTTTACGGTTTCCTGATAACGTCACTCCAGAGAAAACTATATCAGATCAAGTATACAAAATAAGATCAAGAATGGACATGTTTTCTGTTTTCGGCGGCCACTGGTAGTCAGGCAGTGTAATCTAGATTTCTTCATCTGCAACAGTCAGGGACCATCTCGAATTTCTACAGTTTGCAATGTTGTGGTAATTAGTGAACCAGTCCAGGCCAGAATAGAAGGTCAGATGTTGTCCAAACTCCAGGGCCAGTCCAGGTTTTGAGCTAATCCCGCGGTCACCAATATCACGTCACACCGTCGACAGTTTATTTCCTTCCCGGGTATAAGACGCAGTTCGTATGCTGCCGGTTATCCTCTTCCAAAGAAGCTTTTGCATATATATGGCTTTTCTAGTCGGCTGGACTTTCCAACAAAAAGTATTATTATTGCTACATGTAAGGATCTTGGACACAGCCGAAGCGCTGTCGACATTAGATTCACTCGTTCTCTCAGTCCTCACAAGACATCCTTGAGCTGCACCCCCCCCCACACCCCACCCCCGAAAAAAAGAAAAAATCTTCTGACCCACGCGAGAACGATAAAATTACAGAAAGTACCAAAAATACGTGATATAAAAGAGTTTCAATATTAAGGATTTACAAACTTTGATGATATTTGGTATTTGATCCAAATTGATATTTGATATAAATTTGGTATTTGATATAAATTGATATTTGATATAAATTTGGTATTTGATATAAATTTGGTATTTGATATAAATTGATAGTTGATATAAATTTGGTATTTGATATAAATTGATATTTGATATAAATTTGGTATTTGATATAAATTGATATTTGATATAAATATTTGGTAGGTGCGAAGAGGCGATTAATACGTTCCACCGACAGACAGCCTCCTGTCAGCTCGACGAAGCTATTCTGCAGCTTAGAACAAGGGCCGACCTCAAACATCATCCGTTGTTACTACACGCAAGTTTTGTTTTCGTTTATTTTTATTTTCGATCTTTTGAAATTACTTTCCCACTGGATTCCAAGCCAGTGCTGTTAATGCCAAACGACCCCTCCCTTCACGCTGAACAAGAGAGAGGTTCAGGCGCAAATTGAAGGGGAGTAAAGATCTCGGGATTACACAGACATAGAGGGTTTCCTGTGCAACAGGGTAGTCTCCTAATGGTTAAAAAAACGATAGTTTCCTTGTCATTCTAAGAGAGGCAAAATCCGGGATACAGAATGTAAGCTGACATGCAGTTCGAAAATGACATTTTGTACAAAGGTCATGTACATTTCTTGCTGATATGTCAAACTGTCTAAGCAGAAAAAATGCTTAAGGCAGATAACGATTTATGTACCGACAGATCTGCTTGCAACTATGTGGAATTCATGGAAACAAAGCAAACATAGCGAGTCCTGAAGTTAGGAGAGAGACCAGTGGCTATTTTTGGCACAGATCTGCACATATGACACGGTGGGTCCCTAGTGTGCGGCAGGTTGGTAATAAAAATACTCCTGGTCTGTATAAATATAAATAATTTATTTCCGTTTTTCAGGCCATTTGGATTATATGAACCCGTTATTTCTACCATCTAACCCCACCCCAAGGACTGACTTGCACATTTTATATGTAATTTGTCTATTTCTTCATATCTTTGATGTCCCCAAACTTCTGAATCATATATAAGTCTTGGCTTAACTTTTGCATCAAACATTTTAAAGACCAGGCTTGTCTACATACTGGGATACCTGAAATATAATCTCTTGATTCCCACTAAGGCTCCTGAGGCTTTAATAGACAGATAGAGAGTTCCATTTCTAATTCTTACTAAAACCTCCATTCTTAAAAACAACTTGTGTACGGCTCGCCCAGTATATATTCTTCGTATATATATATATATACGTCTAAGGGGGGAAGAGTATGATTAAGACAATCAGTTTCAACGCGTTAGTACATTATAATTAATATATATATATATACACATGTATGGTAAAAAGGTTGTAGTTAAAAAAAAACTCAGTATGTCAGTACGCGTTAGTACAATATAACGCTTTTGATATATATATAATAAATAAATAATAAATAAAATGTGGATTTGTAACGCGCGGAACACATTTCATGCACACTTCGCGCGGACGAGGCACATACTCAGTGAAAACAACGAAACACACACACAAACACACACAGAGGGAGAGATGAACGAAACACAGGTTGGGATACAGATCGTCCTTCAGTCACAGATGGGTGGAAGAGTGTCATAATAAAGGAAGTTGTAGGTTAATGCAGACAGGCAGTCACGACGTCAGTCAAGGTACTTGCGGAAAAGAAAAGTTTTTAAGTTACGTTTGAAAGTCTGTAGTGATGGGGAGTGGCGAATG
>SMGT01000763.1:299810-311155 GCA_004794575.1 Lanistes nyassanus | reverse complement strand
GTAGATTGTAAGAAGTTCTGAAAAGTAGCTGGGGCATGCACCAGTGAAAAAATTGAAACAGAGAGTAGACAACTTGTAATCGATGCGAGCCTGAATGGGGAGCCAGTGCAGAGTATGTATGTGTGCGGTAAAAGGCTGTAATTTAGCAGTAAGGCAATGGGTATTAATACCATACATTAGCAATGCCAATAACAGTTTTTGTCTCTCCCCCTCTCTCTCCCTCTCTAAGGGTGAAGGATAGCTGTGCGCCCGCGTGTGTGTGTGTGTGCGTGCGCGGGTGAAATGTTGTTTCACTGCGGGATTCTGGAATAAAAATTATATATTATAATCGTTCATATAAACAAGCAATAGGAATGCGTCCCAATTCAAAGCGATTCTCACAGGATTTTCTCATCTTTCAAAAATAAATCAGAAATTTTTGAAACTGCTAGAAAAAAAAGTAAGAGGGAAAAACTAAAACGAGACAAACGGCAAGAAATGCAAAATGACTTTATCAGGGGGAAAAAACATTCAGCGAGTCATAAGAACATCGAGGACAGCTCCATAAATCTGGCTAAGCAAGTGAACAAATCCTAAACTACTTAGTCTTGCGAGGAATTGAAAAAAAAAATGTTCTGAAGCAATTTAGCGAGTACAGGCGAAGAGGAGAACAAGGCTGCAGTGCGTCCCAGAGTCGCGATAACGTTGTCTGCGAAGAGAACAGCGTGCTTAGATAAATGGGTTGCCGGTCGGTGGAGAAGGTTTTAATTAACTCTTCCAACACCGGGGGCACGTTTGGAGAAGGTCGAACCACCAGACCCGGAATTACCGAGATGACTTGCGCAGGAAGCGCGCAGAACACGTCTGCGCATCGATCTCAACGAACAAAGAGAATCGATCCATTCAGCTGCTACCTTTCCAATGGAGCCCTCTGAATCCTGCCGGATTCAAACTTCGTCGTTTATGTTACCCGGACAAGTTATGATTCTGAAACCACTTTCCTTCAGCCTTGATGTAGGAAGTAGCATGACCTGCAGTACAAGACTTAGGTAGATCTCATATAGTGTGTGTGTGCGCGCGCGTGGGTGCGTGAGTGCGTGTGCACATCGTGACACGAGACTAAATTAACATTACGTAGATTGGAATTATCAGTTAATATCACGCACATGGGGAGGGCCAGGAAATAATATTGAAGTCATTTGATACAACGTAGATGATAATATGAGAGACAGTTTGTATCACATAGTTTGTAACGCGTCAGGCAGTAATCACTTTTTGCGTACTCCAGCCCCAGGGATACAGATTGCTGTCAGCGCGACAGACAGATCTGCGCACGCGCCAGGCATCGAACCATTCCACTGTTAACTGAAGTGAGAACCAAGAGCAGGGGCGGGAATAGCGCGTGCCGGGACCGCGTCAGAAAACGTTGGCGGCCCATTGTCCCCCCCCCCACTACTCCCCTGAAGACACTTGCCTCCCGACAGGTGAAGTGTGTGAACGGTGGAGACCAAAGATTCCCTCAAGTACCAGGCTTTCCGTAAGTAATTGTGCACTCCTTAGGTACTCATGCACCACTGAAGACAGCCGACAGCTGGCCTAGGTCGTTTAACTAGATTAGGTTTCCTCTTGACGAACGGTCTAGGGTTGGGGATGGGGGAGGGAGAGAAGGAGGAAAATCAAAGGGTCCAGCTTTGCTGTTTCTGGACCAATCACTTCTTTTTCGGGCTTTGGATTGTCCAGTATGTTCTGGCTTAAGAACAGTCCCATACTTCCCGAGTGGAGACTAGATCGTTAATTGGACGTTAGAATGGTCACAACTCCCCCCTTAATTCATTCCCTCACTACAGCGTTTTTGACCAATACTAGTGCTTTAAGTATAAATGTATTGGACAAATCTTGTTTGTGGGCATTAACAAAGTTCACCAGGTGCAATGTTGTCTTTCGCAATGTTATTGCTAGGCTGGTAAGTATTTTTAATACAAGGTTTAGCTTTAACCATATCTGACAGCCATAACCATTGGAGAATTCCGTCCGAGAAGAAAAAAATCGTATTTTAGGGATAGGTTAACTTCACTATTGATCACGCGGCATGAAGTTCTTATACCTCCCAAGAGACATCTCTGTGACGATGTTCGAACAAGTGAACTCCCTTTGCATCCGGTCATTATACGGTCAGTAGCCATTTGGTTTTTGGTCAAGAGCTTCACAAGGTGTGATGGAAATGCAGTACTCATGTATTTCTCTTGCCCCCAGATTTGATTCATGATCTGTGCCAACACTAAAACTATTCAGGGATGGGAAACTTAAAAAAAAATCAGTGACCCGGCAAGCTAGTATCTGTTAGTATCTGCCCGGGCTGGGGCAGAACTCAATAGGGAAAAAGAATTTCACGGCCTGACAAGATTTCTAGTAGCCACGGGCCTAGGGCCACGTGACCATGCCAGATGCGTATTATGCAATGGCAGGAACAGAAGCAAAACACGAACTTGTGAGGTCAGCAAATGTGTTTCACCGTAACGATCGACAAGATGTTAGAAGGGCAGTTTTATGCACAGCAGAATGAAAAAGTTAACTTGAATTCAGCTTTGGACTAGCTGCGTGTACGTGACACCAGATCCATTCATTAAGTGTGAAAAACTGGAAGGAGGCTGGCAAGTTTACGACAAATCCACACAGTCACAAGTAGGTGTTGTGTGCAGCAAAGAAAATAGATTGGACTGCAAAATTCTCTTTTCAATTTCCCGAAAGCTGTTTAAACATTTTCCCTCGTCAGTCACCTTTTTACTTTCATTTTTGTAAGTGCAATACACAGCAACAGTGAACTTCCTGCGCGTGCTTCGAACGGAAGCCATTGGGTCAGCCAATCACATGCGCAGACAAAATGACATCATTATTAAAGCCCCAGCCTTTCCTGTTTTCCATTCAGAATAGTAGCAAGGGCATTAACCTGAGTCGTAGACAGCTGGATCTAGTCAGCTGCTCGCCTGTATCCCGGGATGAATATAACAGCAGTTGTCGACTGTAAGTCCAAATCTTCAACGCCAGCCCGCCTGGGTCATGCGAAGCCCTTCCAGACAGGAGACGTTAATTCCGGTGCCAGTGAGAGAGAGAGAAAAAAATAGCTGAGGTTGCACACGTGTAG
This sequence comes from Lanistes nyassanus, assembly GCA_004794575.1. Taxonomy (NCBI): domain Eukaryota; kingdom Metazoa; phylum Mollusca; class Gastropoda; order Architaenioglossa; family Ampullariidae; genus Lanistes; species Lanistes nyassanus. The sequence continues at coordinate 308,034 of SMGT01000763.1, read as the reverse complement.
TTACGCTGAACCAGCTTTTTGCCTCGTTTTTTTCTGCTTGTTTCACAATTTATTTATTTCTCGCTAGATGTGGGGTATACAGGCTAGTGTCAGCCCACTGATAAAATCCTTCTGGGCAGGAAAAACTGGTTATTTCCAGCGACAGGACGTCACATCGCCTGCTTTGGTTTGAACTCGGTGACAAGCCGAAATTCTCTCGAGATCAGGAGAGAAGAGTAATTTTTTTTCCTGTCTCCCTTCTTGTACTTCCGTTCTTTCTTGTCGTTTCTTTTCTTCGTTTATTCCTTATTTTCTTACCTTACTTACTTTCTTTCTTGGTTCTTTTTGCTCGCTTGCTTTCTTTATTTTTCCTTCTTTTCCTTCCGTTGTTTCTTATCGTTTCTTTTCTTCCTTATTTCCTTACCTTACTTATTTTCTTTCCTTTTTTATTTTGTTGCTTGCTTGCTTTCTTTATTTTTCCAGTTATATACTGCATATATCTGTCTGTCAATCCCTCTCTTTTCCTCCCTTTTTCCTTCATTCCTTCCTTCCCTTCATTCTTTCGTCCCGTCCCTTCCTTCCTTCCTTCATCGCTTTCTTTCTTCAGTATATGCAAATACTTTTACTGCAAGGCTGTGTAGACCATTAAAGCTCACAAGGTATAGTACGCAAGTCTCCTCTACTAAAACTTTGCAGACACACATTTCCGAAGAAAACGACGTCCTAGTTCTCTCTGACGTCAAGAGAGCTATTATCATCAAACCCTGCTTCTGGGCCTTTCAGGCGCTTCTGGGTTGATCACCATTATCAGCATCTCTCGAGAGTTGTGGGCACTTGGTTTTTGTATTTCTCTCCTTCGCTAACCACGCAATTCAATCTTTTTTCTTTCTTTTTCCTTCTTTTTCTTTCTTCCTTCATTTTTCTGTTCTTCCTTCCTTCATTTTCTGTTCTTCCTTTCTTCATTTTCTGTTCTTCCTTTCTTCTTTTGTCTGTTCTTCCTTCATTCTTTTTCTGTTCTTTTATTATTATTTTCTCTGTTCTTCCTTTCTTCTTTTTTCTGTTCTTCCTTTCTTCTTTTTTCTGTTCTTCCTTTCTTTTTTTGTTCTTCCTTCATTCTTTTTCTGTTCTTTCTTTATCATTTTTTCTGTTCTTCCTTCATTCTTTCCTCTGTTCTTCCTTCATTCTTTCCTCTGTTCTTCCTTAGTTTGTTTCTGTTCTTCCTTCATTTTTTCTGTTCTCCCTTCATTCTTTTGTCTTTTCTTCCTTCATTTTTTCTGTTCTTCCTTCATTCTTTTGTCTTTTCTTCCTTGATTTTTTCTTTTCTTCCTTCATTCTTTTCTGTTCTCCTTTCTTCTTTTTTCTGTTCTTCCTTCCTTCTTTTCTTTTCTTTCTTTATTCTTGGATTTGTCTCTTTGGAATCTCTGTCAGCATACTTGCCTTCCTTTCCTTTATTCAATTTCACATGGTTTCCTGTTACTCTTTGTTCTCACCGGGCTGTTTATTGCTCCTGTTGTTTTCAACTCTCCGTTTATTTCTTTCCCGAAGGATGCCGGGATAGCTGGGATTTCTGCTGCTGTACGAAGTAAACCGTTTTCTTTTTCCGACGTTAACATTCTGGGATCAATCAACCGTTTGCACAAAAAACTTGTGGTAGTAATCAAACAGTTGTATATTTTTTGTGAATCAAACCAAATTCCACAGCTTGCTTCGTTTTCACGTATAGATGGGTGTGCTGGAATTCATAGCTGTTTTCGCGGAGAATGTGGAAAGAAATATATATGATTCCAAAATAGATTTCATTGTCTTTTTATTCAAATTCTGCACGCCGCCTGGGTCACATATAATCCAAGAAAGTACTCTCCGTTCGAAATGAATAACATGACTGAACCCAGAGATCTTTGAAGTTAGCACACCTGGCTGTGAGAAACCGAAATCAAAGAACGTTTGAGGGGAGAATAAGAACTGCCTGTATTGTGAGAACAGTTATCCGACTATCCGGGAGCCTCAGTACACACGCACTCGTGTCGTTTATTTACTTCCTTCCAGTTCTCTACCATGTTTTTACTGGGTTTCTCTTGTTGAGGCATTGATATATTTAGGCTTTTTAAACGTAAATCTATCCATTGTCTGCAAATCTGATCGATACATCTGCCCATCTTGTTCCCAGTCTTTAAATACACACGAAAGACCAGTTTTCACTGGAGATCCGTGCATGCAAACCCACTTTTATTTTATTTTATTTGCTGCTAATTTTTTTAAACGTTACAACGTGTTTCAGTTTAATGTAGTAAACTTTTTAAAGTGTGTTTTATTTTACTTCATTTTCTGTGTTTATATTTTGTTGTCTAATCCCCACACAAATAGGTCATCTCTGATCCCGGATAGCTGACGGTCGTTCACACGCATGCGCGGTGACGCATTTCGGAGAGAGGATAGCTGTTCTCACAGCACCCGAACCCATGAGGGTGGGAAGACACCAGAACCAGGTCTGAGTTGCGTTCGTACCCCCTCTTGACATCTAACGGTGCTTGCAAAACACACAGAAGGAATAAGCCTTATGGCCGGGGCTTTGACTGCGCTCAACGGGAACACCCATGTCATCCATCCCAGAATTAATAAGAACCAGAATCTAACGGCCGCAAAAACCCAAGCAAGCACGTTGCAGAACCTCCAGTGAACACTTTCGAGATCCCCAGCAAACATTTTCAAGAACCCAGGACAACACTTCCAAAACCCGCCACCAGACACCAAAACCATCCCAAACACGTGCCAGACCCCCCCAGCAAACATTTCCAGAAACCGAAACACCCACTTTCTAAAACAACAGCAAACCTTGAACAAAACCTTGGCCAAACTGCCCGTCCCCCAACCCCCCCCCCCCTCCAAGCGAGCTCCCAGCCCCGTGCAACCACGCCAGAGAGCCCCCACGCGCACGTCAGGACTAAATTAAAAAGCCGTGTTGCAGATTCCGCTCGAACCGCCACCCCAAGTAAACATCACGCCACGGCAGACGAAAAAAAAACAAGCATTCCTCTTACCCTGCTCACCCTCCCACCCCCCACCCTGCCCTCGCCTCTCAAGATCGATAGGCCCGTTGTGTTCGTTTCAGGAGCCAGCCACCTTGAAAGATAACGCTGACCGCAGCTCGGCCGTGCGCTTGCACGTGTACTGTGTCGTCTGCTGGCTGCAATAACCGTCGTCTGGTGGATGCATTTTGCTCGTATCTCCGTTGCATACATTAAAAGTGACCATAACTTTCGAGCGGGAATCGGAAATTGGAGCTCCACAGTCTTTTTAATGTGTGGACAAGAAAATGCGAACCTTTATCCAAATACATACAGAACCAGGAAGAACAGGCGCACACTTTTCTCCTGTCCACGTGTAATTGTGCAAGAAAATGCGCAAAACATTGCGCGGAAATGCGCGTTTCCTCTTCGCGTCAAAGCACATTAGGGCACAGTGGAGTGAGCAGGTCTTAATGCCCTATTATTTTAGCAACGTTTCCTCTTTGTGTAAAAGCACGTCTGGGAACAGTGGAGTGAACAGGTCAACAGATATGAACGCTCGTGCACATCCGGTCTGGTGACGACAGCACGAAAGAGCCACCAAAACGGTCTCGTGATGCATGCCTCCCGAAAGGAATTTATTGCAGGTGTCTTATCAGATAGTCGATCGTCAGTAAAAGCCCATTTATATCATATCTCAGCTGCGTAATCGAAGCTGCTTAATACAACATGTGTGTCCCCAGATAAGCTCGCAAAATACCAAACGAGGAACAAAATCTGTACTGGATATTAGAACGGGAGTCTGGGCTATTGGACGCACGCTCACATCGGATCTCATTGCACAATGAAACAATGAAGGTGTTTGATGCTGTGATGGAACATAATTTAAAGCCAGAAAGCGATGATAATCTGCGTCACGACAACATAGGAATATTTACTTTTAAGTGACTCTACACTAGTAGGGTTGGTCTGTTTTCCCTCTTTACATCCAAGCTGGATTTCATGTGGGTCGGTATCTCAAGTATGAAATCAGCATAGAACACCTCACTGGCTTAACCATGCAAAGAAGCCACTCTCAGATAGTAGCACAGCTAATTTCTCTGACTGATATCATAAACACCATGAAAGGAACAAAATGGGTTCATGTTCACACCTTTAATCAGCTCCAGAGTAAGATAATTTATGTGTCTCGCTGTATAATTTTTTTTAACACCAACCCGTTCCAGGCCCATCCCCCACCCGAAAAAACACAAAATTTCCTATCTCCAAACCCACACCCACCCGTTTTCTGGGTGATCTCCCCCACCCGCACAAAAAACCCCGTTCATGTGCTGTCTCGAGAAGAAAGCAGCCAGGACGAGCACTGTGTTGTACTGCGTTGTGCGGCGCTGTGCCGTGCAGCACATGCTGTCACCCCAAGTCATCGATCCACACGGAGGAGAAAGGAGGATAGGGTGGGTGGTGGGCAATGTCGAAGCCGGATTTTCCACAGAAAAACCCGCACGCGCGCTCTGCACTTGCCGCTCGGAGTTAGCACGCGCTCGGTCGGCCTTCGCTATTCATAATGCATGACCTGGTCGCCTGCCTCCCGTCTTGCCCGCCTCCCACCCCTTCCTGTAACCTCTGGCGCTTGGTTCCGTCCGGAACGTAGACCCGCAGCTTGTTGCGGGTCCTTGCATCGCAGCATGCTCGGAGCGCCATCTGTGGGCGGGCATGGTGGGACTGTTGTCTGCGAATGATCTAAACCTGTCGTGGGAAAGCGCTCTTTCCAGCAAAGTGTTTCTTGAAACATTTTTCGCGTACTTGTGGACAGTCAGAAGGGGAAAACCCCATTTGGGAGGGTGGGTACTTTCACCTGTATCTCTGTTTCCCTCCCTCCATCGTTCTGATTCACAGTTTGATGTACTGAGCGGGGTCTTTTCATACTAGGACGTGCGCAGTATTCGTTTGTGATTTTGAAATGAAGCGGCAAATTTAAAACTTTGCTTGCATTCTACAGGGTTAGTCTTTATTTTAAAAAAAAAGCATTGGAGGTCTATTTTCTTACTATTTCTGGGGCATTTTATGCTGCTTTTCGTTTTCTAGGTGTGATGAGTTTGATTACTTGCAAACCAGCATCGCATGAGGCATCAAATAACCAGCTCAACAGTTATTGATAACCACTTAAAATCGTGGAAATTATGAGCAGATAAAAATGTTGTCTTCTTGTCAACTTCTGAGTAGATCATAAAGTTACAGACAGACAGACAGACAGCCAGCCAGCCAGCCAGCCAGCCAGCCAGCCAGACAGACAGACAGACAGACAGACAGAGAGACAGAGGCAAAATTCTATGTTCAAAATTGCGTTCACGCACATAGCTTGATCGAACATGAAAAATCTCATCGCCAAGTTTGTTCCTGCTTCACAGATTAAAGATTAGGGAGGCACAAAAAGATGTACAGATAACACCTTTGTACTCTAAGTTGTAAAGCAGATTTTTTTAAAATATATGCCTGCCACACAAAAGCTTTGCTTTTTTGAAGAACAGCCGTGTGAGTTAGCGTGTGCACGTACGTGGCTTGAAATCAGGATGTAAACCAATTGTTAGTGTTCGATATGAATCTGTGATGGTCAGGTTTCCATGTTATGGATATCACTTCTGGCGAGTAATAAGAAAAATCTTCACGTCACGTCCGACTCTGATGGTCTGAACCCAGGCCCGCAAGCAGATCTTAGATCTCTGCAATTCCCCTGTATCGCCATCATGAATATTCAAACGAAACTGTCTCCACCATTTCAGTGTCTTCACAGGAACCGCGCAGAGTTCTCTCCTCTTTAAGCACCTCTCGAAGCATTCTCACCAGCCTCCACTTACGTTACACGAGGCTGTCCAGACAGTGGCGCAGATTTTGTCTGGTTGGTTTGCTGGATATTTTACACTGGCACGACTTTAAAGGCTATTTAAAAGAAAATACGCTAGCATACAATCCTTAAAAATATGTGCCTCACCCATCGAAAACGTTTGCCCGAGACAGAATTGGGGTCTGAACACCAAGATAAAATTAAATAGAATTTAAAATCCAGTCATTTTTAAAAGCCAGTGCTGGGGTGTGACTAAAAACTAAAATTTCAACGTCATTTGCGTATGACGTTGTATGTGACGTTTCGGTTCCTACTGGCCTGTGTGGAATTTATCCGTGTATCGTAGATCTGTCTGCCTTTCATGCCCGCTATTATCCTGATTTAAAGAGTTTTGCCCAGTTCTGGAATGTTCTATTGTACGGGTTCTTTTCTTACCCGGCGACATTGACTACAACCAGAGCTGTCACATATTATATTGCAATCTTTCTCTTTCTTTCTCTCGCCCCACCCCAGTCTCTATCTTTCGATCTTGATTATAGTCTAAAAGTCTGTATCAATGCAATACCACATACAGTCATATCTATATCTGCACACCTTTCTGGCTGCCAGTCTGCCTTCTGCTGGCCTCCCTGTCTGTCTGTCCGTCTACTCTCTCTCTCACACACACACACTCTCACACACTCTCACACACGCTCGCACGCACGCACGCCCATTCATACTCTCAAGCAGAGAGGTAGATCATTTTAAAATGTTTGAACGCCTTTCTCTCCACGTTTTCAATCAATTAATGGAATGGTGCCTGTGGAATGCCCGTTGCAACCTAACGGCCGTCTGTCGTCCTGTCTGCACATCACGCTGTGGATAATGGCGACAGCGCCTACAGAAATTACTGGCGGTGTTCCTGCTCCTAGATTCCCAGTTACTGAAGTCCTAGTCCTAGACTGACTGAAAAAGGAGGGGAGGTTAGGGGACTGAGCAGCGGAGTTACCTTCCACTGACTTCCTTTTCATCCAGAAACTCATTCCTTCTCTCACTCTCTCTGCACGGATTCGCACACACACACACACACATTAGGTTTCCATTCACCTACTCACACATTTTCCTTACCCCTCTCTCTAGCACACACATACCTACACAAACACGCACAAACACACATGCACACGTGCGCGTTTACATGCAAATAGACGCCGTCGCGCTCACATGCGCGAACGTGCGCTCAGCCTAGTGCTCGCATTCTCGCACACACACGGTTTCATCTCCCCTGCCACCTCCCCGCCCCCCCCCCAAAAAAAAAAAAAAACCCCGAAAGAAAAGCGCCCACACGAGCGAAAAACTAGATCGATGGACGACCACCTGGGGTCTGCCATTTTCCTTCCAACTGCTGCCAGCGTCTGCGAATTCAGGCAACAGCGGTACCTCGCCACTAATATGGTTCCTTGAGGACCACCACAGGGAATGGGCGTGTGGCGAGATGTGGGGTGGGGTGGGGTGATGTTTTGCGAGCGACAGGCCGCTGCTCAGTGTCACTCCGTGCCGCGCACATGCACGTGAGCAACAATGTAAGGTTGGCTAACAGATGACTAGGCGAACTGCGGCAGACAGCGGCTATGTGAGCCACAGAGTCGTCTTTGATCTTCATTAGCAGGATTTGACACGAGACACTGCGTCCGTACTGTTGTACTGCGGCTGCCAGACAGTCCTGGTGTTGTACAACTGTTATTACAACACTGCTGGCTGTACACTGAAACTGGCATCAAACTAGTGGCTGTACACTGGAACTGGCATCAAACTAGTGGCTGTACACTGGAACTGGCATCAAACTAGTGGCTGTACACTGGAACTGGCATCGAACTAATGACTGTACACTGAAACGGGCATAAAATTAATGGCTGTACACTGGAACTGGCATCAAACTAATGGCTGTACACTGGAACTGGCATCAAACTAATAGCTGTACACTGAAACTGGCATCAAACTAATAGCTGTACACTGGAACTGGCATAAAACCAATGGCTGCACTCTGGAACTGGCGAAATACTACTGGTGTACTAAAAATGCATACAGAATACTCACTCTTTGATACGGACACAAAATACCGGTAAACGTAATGGCAAGTTTCCGCATTTAGACGGAGTTTTGTTTTGATTCAGAGTGCTTCGGTTCTAATTCCTATTGCATATTCTCTTAAAAGAGAGAGAGAGAGACAGAGAGAAAACTGCAACAACAACAGATATAAATTTGTTCATGTCAAATGGGTATCAAAGGCAAGCAAACCTACATTGCCCACACGTAATCAATAACCAGTCGTGAACTCAGCCAAAGAGAGGTGCCGTTTAAACAGACGTGATCAGTGTTGAAGACGAGTGTCCGTGCGTGTGTGTGTGTGGGGGGGGGGGGG
>SMGT01000763.1:281387-299787 GCA_004794575.1 Lanistes nyassanus | reverse complement strand
GGGGGGTAGGGAGAGGGAGAGACGATCGATGCTAGTGTGACACCTGATAGGTTGACTTAATTAAAGTGGGGTTTACAAACAAGCATCACCGTTTGAAGTATTCACGCACCTGAAAGGTCATGTTTCGCTTAGCTCCTATTTGCATAATGGAAACGTCAATTACATACTTAATTTAAAATGAAAGATGTTAGTGGAGTTAAAGATGACACATAACATGGAACCCTTGACGATGACTGATAACTTCTAAAAAATTTAAACATAGAAAGAAATAAATAGGTTACACATACATGTACGTTAAATAATGCATCACATCTTAAAAGCATCCTACCGCTGATTGTTATAAATGCGTTAATGATAAATTAATGTCACTTGACGTAGTTCTAATACTGTTATCTTCAACACAATGACGCATGCCGTCACCCCAACAATAAGTAACATCAAACCAGTCCTACAGACTATTCATTTAACACAGTACAATAAAATTTTATCTTTATGTATCATTTCCAAGACTGCAATGGGACACTTGTCCCTCTAAAGAATGCGAAAAAAATGATATAACTTTGATCGAAATAAAATTCCATCTCCCTACCCCCCCAAAAGAATTTTTTTTTCTTAAACAGACCGTGGTCACTGTTTTGGAAAACGACTTGTTTACACCTCCACATCCCGCCTCTTCTCTCATTATGAGTGACAGCTTGTAATAACATTGCAGGTGCGTAACACATAATTGATAAAGAATCTCATTTGCCGGGTGCCACTGCTGACAGTGTTTGCAAGAATGGGGAAACAAACAAACAAACCAAAATCAAACGACGCGCGTAATAAAGTCTTTTGTTCCAGGCATGTGTCACGCCTTTCAAACCGCATCGGTAAAGTGTCAACACAAGCTGCGTGTGTACCAGCTGTAGGATGCCATGAATGCATTACTTTCAGGTTGTTTGTGGGGTAGGGCCGTGTTCATTGGTATGCGGAGGTCATAGGGTCAAAGGGCAATTTCCTAGTAAGTGCTGGTAGAAAACGGCATCAAAAATATTTGTATTTCTTTATGTGTAAGAACTCGCCCGGCAGGAACATACATTTCTCAGTCCCATCCCCAGTTAAATTAAAAACAAACAAACAAAAAAAAGAAAAGAAGGAAAGACACACAACGGTTGGCTAGCTGGCTGTTGGGTTGGGTTGGGTTGGGTTGGGTTGGGTTGGGTTGGGTTGGGTTGGGTTGGGTTGGGTTGGGTTGGTGGGTTGGTGGGTTGGTGGGTTGGTGCCTACCTTCCCGCCGCAATCTGGGTTCATATGATGACGGTGTTGCTTTGACAACTTAACGTGCTGCCACACGTGGGACAGCTGTCGTAACACAGGCCTCAGTCCCACCCAGTCACATTATATCGGGCCAACCAGTCCTAATACTGTTCCCTGTAGTGCCAGGCGTCTGGCAGGGCAGCTACTAGATTGCCAATTTTAAGTCTTAGGCATGACTGAGTCAGGGCGCGGACCCCGGCCCACAGAGACTAACGACAATGGAGAGGAAAGAAAACTATCGCAAGTCACTCAGCGTAAGACGTACTGCCTCTTGCCCCGCTTAAAACACCTGTCCTGATACCTGCAAAAACCTCAGCTGGCCGCTGATTAGAGGCATCAGGAGCCTTGGGTGCCCTCTGACAACCAGTACACGTCTCACCCGGAATGCATGACGCAAGGGAGCAGCGCATGCATTTAGACTGAAAAGATTGTTCATTTGGTTCAAAACCCCATATCACAGTCATCAAACGCCTGTTACACGGGCCGATGGGTTCTTAAGCGACGCTCAGACAGCACGACACGGACAGCCGGTTAAAGGGATAGGGCAGAGAGAGAGAGAGAGATGGAGAGACTAAGATCGCCAGCCGAAAGATGTGTGTGTTTTTTTATACACAAGACGGAAACCTTGTGAGAATGGCACCATGTTGTCCTTTGCCCAAGATACGAGTACATTTAAGCAGACGATATCAATACTCGTACTGAAATAGAAACGAGTATTTTAAACATCAAAACGAGGCTTATAAACGAGAACTTGCATTCTGATCTCTGTTTCGGATTGGTCGAACTATTTTGATAGCGAAAACGCCTACGCAAGTGTTAGAGTTAAATACGCGTGTAATTGTAAGGCGATGGCGCCTTTCATCTTGTAAGCAATTACTTCTGATGAGTCCATATAAGCTAAATTCTTCTTAACAGAAAAGCCGAACAGGAGGAAAAGCAAGAAACAGATGAAAAGTTTCTGTGCGTTTCACACCCAGTTCTGTCCACTGTATCTGGTATCTTAATTTAAATTCTAGTGGTCATTTTAGATCCAAGATCCAAGATATACACATATATTTATATACAGTCTCAGCACTGTTGATATGAAAATCTATACGTAAATGAAATTGCGTACAGAACGTTAAAGGAATGGCGTCTGTCATCCAATCTTTGGGTCTGTTTTCGTGGACGGCGGTTGCAAACATCTCCGTCGTTAATATTCGAATAGAAAAAGCTGTTTGAGAGGGATATGTGCAAGGCCGAGTCCCAAACTTTAAAGCCTGCAATTTGTAATCGCGAAGAGGAGGAGGTTATTTTTTGCGTCAGCCAGCGTCCCGAAGGCAGTGCCGGGAGAGGGGGGGGGGTGGAGAGGGATCGAGGTGAGCGAGTCCAACAGTTGTCTAGACTCGCCAATCCTTGCGAGCAGACGACATCAAAAGGCCATCAGCGTCGTCAGCATCTGCTGGAGGGGAGGCATCTCCCAGCGCAGTGCAATCTTCTCAAACGAGGTTTCGATGTAACTGCGGTCAGCAAAGGTCACGGGGAGCCACGGCTGGCTCTACCGTCCCGCGGAGAATTCGCTTGGCTGAGGTCTGTCAGATGAGATGAATTTTCCTATCACCGATATCCACGAAAGTCCGACACAGTCTTATGTCGAACTGGTGAATACGGCTCAAAACAGAGCTGTGACGACACACAAATTTCGGCGGGCGACACGTCATAACAAAACCAAAGGCTACGCGGCTATGTTTTGCTTCCAGAAAAAGGCTGACACGACATATTCTGAATCCGTTCCTGTCTTTTCTCTTTGTTAAACTCTACCAGCACATGGGATCTATATTGTGTCGTCAAGCAATATTGTCCGGTTCGATATAAGACTGAATATAACCAAGCCATGTGTATCCACAGAAGACGAACACAACTGAAAGAGATCCCCTCCTGAGACCAGCACGCCTGTGAGCGATATCCATAATAGAAGAATATGCATGAGACACATATCCGCTGAGGATGGAAATACCTGAGAGCGATAAATCTTCATGAACGGAACCTGCAAGAGGTATCAGCGGGAGACAAACATGCCTGGAAGGTCAGCTACTGGCGATGATAATATGCATGAAAGAGATACCCATCGCAGAGGAACAGGCCTTCGAGACATACCTGCAAGAGACGAATATGCCTTAAAAAAAACGTACATAGGTGATGGATATTTAGGACTGAGAATTTTCCACGGGACAAATACCGCGAATGATCCCTCCACATGAGACGATTTGACCCAAACGATTTATCAACAGGACGCGAATATCCCGGATAATACACCAATAAAAAAACGAATATATATTCATATGACTCATTGAGACATATCAACAAATTCATTGCTGCGTTCGCATATGTCAACATCCTGTAATGCGATGTAATGAGAAACACAGTTTACGTTACAGTTCCAAGTATCTGTAAAATTAATTTGTTATTTAATGTCATAGTCAGGTAGAAAGTGGGATAGGGATGGACGAATGCCTGCAGGGAGCTAGGGAGCAAGAGATCATGGAGGCAAACAAAAGAACTGAACTAGGGTAATTACTAACACACGACCTCTTGGGTCATAACCTACTTTTAAGGACAGAACACACAGCACGACCAACCAAACGCAGTAAAATAAATATAATATAAAGAGGAGGTAAGGAAACAAAAACATAGAAAAGGAAAAAAGTATTCGTGAAAAGTACAGGTAATAGGTTACAGAGGAAGTGGGAAGATTGGATATAGGAACATGGCGTAAGGAAAAGAAAGAGAGAATACATCATACAAATAAAAAAAAAGCAATATGGAATCTTTAAGTTTTGGAGAGAACAGTATACTAGGGAGGACACAGGGTTGTGACACAATATAAAGATGGAGACGTTTTGTGACTGTTCTTTTTCTGTTAAGGAACAACAAAGGGGGATAATAAAGGCATAACCAGAACTGCTCTTGTTAAAAGAACACAACGGAAGTCAATAAAAACTGTAATTTCTCCAAAATGACCCACTGGGTTTTGTCAGTTTACAAATAATTGTGACCTGTTCCCAAGGTTCTCTGTCCTAAGATGACAGTGTTTTACTGCGTTGTCAGAAGGTAGGCGCACAGCACAGCACAATAATTGAGACAAAAGTCCTGGGTTCCAGTGGCACCGAGCAACAATGCAGCTCTGAGAGGATCAAATCTCCAAAAGAAATTAGAACTGACTGTGAACTGAAGACGACTGGCTCTGATTTGGGCAGAAAGTGTCAGAGAGGGTAATTGTACCTACAGAACGAACGAACGAACGAACGAACGAACGAACGAACGAACGAACGAACGAACGAACGAACGAACGAACGAACGAACGAACGAACGAACGAACGAACGAACGAACGAACGAACACGGGGAGGTTGGCTGGATAGTTGGATAAGAGGTTGAAGGCGTGTAGGTATATATTCCTCACCCCTCTCAAATCTTGGTTCTCTTACATTACACTGCGTTACATTCATCGCAATATTTTAGACTGCATTCCTTCATATCCTTGCAGTACAAAGATTACATGGACAATGTCACGTGATATGGCTTACATTACATGTCGTCTTCCCTGTGCTACACAAAGCCGTATTACCCTCCATACTATTAACCGCGGACAAGCTAATGCCGACGAAGGGCGCACAATAAAATGTCTCCGACCCATCGCGACTGTAGCCAGGGCACGGAACAGACAGGTCTGGTTGTCTGGTTTGCTTTTAGCAAGATGAAAAAGCCCGCAGTGACTGGGAAGAAACCAGACTAGAGACTTTGCTTGGCGCGCAGCCGCCTGTCTACGTTGATTCACTTCTATACAAACCTCCCATCAATACCTGCCCATATACGAAATCACCATAGCGGACCCTCGGAGGGCTCATTAGCATTTCCTAGCATACGTCACTCACGCATGCGCATGGCGCGTTGAACCTCGCAACCTCTGTATCCGGGGGCACCGTGTGGCTCTGTCAAAGTCCTTAAAACGGCTTTGAAACAGCTTTTCTTGAATGTGCAGCTGAATGAACAGATGTTCCTGCTTTACCTTCTTGAAAAAAATGTAAATAAGAAAAAAATGCAGTTTTATTAGGGTTAATCAGGTTTGCTTAGTGTACGTTGTATTTTCTTCTGAGATTTTCAATATTCTGTATCATAAAAGTTTTGTCTGGATCATTGTATAATCCCTGATATTTATATTCCAAATAATTTACCAAGACTGCTAAACCTTCGGCGTTGGAAGGAAATGCATTATTTTTATAAATGAAATATATTTTATTTCGCATCGCCATTTTGACTGTATCTTGTAAGCAAAACACCGTATATTTCTTTTTCTTGAAGAAATGCAGTACATCATCTCGTTTTTAGGGTCGCTCAGCCCTCTACAATTCGTACGGCATATAGTAAGTTTATCCATAAAGCATTTACTGGGTAAAAGTATTCATTTATCCATAAAACATCTTCTGGGTAATGGTATTCATTTATCCATAGAACATCTTCTGGGTAATGGTATTCATTTATCCATAAAACATCTTCTGGGTAATGGTATTCATTTATCCATAGAACATCTTCTGGGTAATAGAATTCATTTATCAATAGAACATCCTCTGGGTAATAGAATTCATTTATCCATAAAACATCTTCTGGGTAATAGTATTCATTTATCCAAGGAACATCTTATTTCGCATCGCCATTTTGACTGTATCTTGTAAGCAATACACCGTATATTTCTTTTTCTTCAAAAAATGCAGCACATCATCTCGTTTTTAGGGCGCTCAGCCCTCTACAATTCGTACGGCATATAGTAAGTTTATCCATAGAGCATTTACTGGGTACTAGTATTCATTTATCCATAAAACATCTTCTAACCAATTGTAGAAAGGAATCGCACTTTGCCAAAACAAAAACAGAAAAAAGACTGATAGGTCCAGAAAGCAGAAAAGCTTGCAAGCGGGCCATAGACCACCATCTCTTGCTATGAGCGATAGTCAAGGAGTGCAAAACTGGTTATCGATGCCAAAAGATGTTTTAAGCACAGGGAGAAAAGACATGAAAACAACATATTCTCTGCTGATCTTCTTAGCGAGGAAAGAAACATACATTGTCATATTTTGTTCGATAGTCCATGCAGCCTGCCTACAGACCGACTGCTGATATTTTCATTATTTAAAACAAGCAAAAAAGTGTTTCTACCCAGAGCCAGAGTCCACCCATCAGTATTACGCATTTACGCGCACGACAGAGGAGACACCTACACACTCCAGCACTCACGAAAAGTGAGCTTTACTAAGCAATGACTATACAACACACACACACACACGGGACGTATTTCCAAACATGGATGTATACACATATTGTTGTTAATTATATTTGTTCATGTAACCATGATAAGTATACCAGGAATCGCAGTTCCAATTACCCCCGAAAAAGTGTTTCTTAGGATGTTTGATATGCTTTTACTTCGCCAGTATATAGGTATATATATATATATCAGGATTTTCCAACAGTTCACACTCTGAAGAGGAGTAGTGCAGAGAGAGAGAGCAGGTCACCAACTTTCCACACGCTAGTCCGCAGCTCCATCTCCAGAGCTATCAGGCCCCCAGGCTAGAAAAGTTCTTTCTGCGCAAAATAAACTCTCGTCCCAAGGGTCTCGCGGCAAAGTTCTTTCTGCGCAAAATAAACTCTCGTCCCAAGGATCTCGCGGCAAAGTGATTTTCTGAGGATACTCGCTTTTGCTTACCATATTCTTTCGTCTTGCGTGGAGAGAGCAAAAATGTTGTTGGTGATGTTTGTTTTCCTCCAATGTGAATCTATGTATAGCTCGTAAAATTATTTTTAAAAAGGCTTAAACAAAGAACAATTTTTGAAAAGTTTTATTAATTAATTTATATTTACATTAATCATTTGTAAATTTTGCTGTTTTTATTTAATCATTTTTATTATTTTTTTCTTATCGATCTTTTATTTATTTTAGTGATTAAATGATTTTGATTAAATCATGAATTTTATTTATTTGCGTAAGAATTTATTGATGAATAAGGAGGTATAAACGTTATCATGTTCTTCTTTAAATTGTTCTTTATTAAAGACTTTGCTAATTTCAATATGATCATTACTTTTATCGATCTTTTATCGACTTCACAATTTTTTAATTTAAAAAGTTTAATGAATGATTAATTACTTTACTAACACTATTCGTCCTACATGTAGAACATTGTCAAACATATTAACTGGTGTTTAACTATGAGTAAGATAAAGTCTAAGCGCTGTTGCTCCCGGTGGGTCAGGTATGCACAGTCTATTTTTATCGCTGGCTCCTGCGCGTACGGCTTGTGGAGTGACGTCACCCGCACGGGGCTACGGTTGGCCTACCCGTGAGGCATCAAACTTTCCAATTAAAGGTACGTACACCACCCAAGGTGCGGGAAAGTCTCAGGCAGTCGCTCGCTTCCCACCCGTCCACTCCCTACGCACGCGCAAAATGTGCACAACTGTACGTGCAGCCTTTCCAATCGATAGCAACAGCCGTAGACAAACGGAATACCTAAGTTAACGAACGCGCTTGGGGAAAGGCGCCCTATTACACTGACCCGATACAACCTACTGCCCTACTATAAATGAAGTAAAACAAAAGAACAATCGATGGGAGACGTGCAGCGTGTGCACACAGCAGCACAGGTGACAGAAGGCTTGGATTGATCCCAGCCGCACACAGCCCAGGTGGAGAAGGAGTTGCTTAGCTGCAGTGCATCTCACAGAGTTATGTTTCTCCTCGTCAGACTTGTAATGAACGTCACAGAAGATCTGATGCGATGTCGATATTTCAGCATTGCAGGAGGACCCTGTTCAAGGAAGCTGATGGCTGAATGGGTAGATCGCGGAAGCACGCTGGTTCGATACCTGTGAGCCGCACCACACTTCCCCTCGGCTCACTCACCTGCGAATGGGTGCCAGGAAAGGTCGGGCAGCGAGGGAAAGACAATGGGAACCGCCCTCACAATGCTCCCCCACAAAATAAAATGGCGTTCTCAGACACCCAACTCTCCTACGACCTAAAAAAATAAACAGTCCGATCACGAGACATCCTTTGCTTCACCTTTCACCTTTTTCGGGACAGAATGCATTCCATTGTCGTAAAAACTTATTTCCAAGATTCTTCATATTCCAACAAAGAGGGGAAAAAATCCTCTTGCACGTGACATTAATTTTTCACCACACACTTTTCCTGAAAGGGGAAGCCATCAGACTAATACGAGCGTCACCCACCCTCCACCCTCAAAGCCCTTCCACTCACTCGATCCGCCCTGCTTAACCGGAAGTGTTACAAAAAATAAAAAAATAAAAACTGGGCCGAGTTCTGGAGTTGGCTATGACTTTCCAGTCCTCATTGCTACTTGCCCTGCACGCGCAAAGGTCCCCAGTCCACCTCAACCCCTAAATATCCAACCTTCCCTTTTCCCAACTGCCAGCAATTAGCCGACTTTGCAGAGTCGCTCTTTTCCCTTTGGGCACAAAGCCGACTAATGTCCGTGCCATTAAAACTTTCGGGACATTCCAGTCGCCTAATGGTATGGCTCGGTAAATGTTCCGACTGCTGGCCCCTGTAATCTGTTGGGAGAACTTGACGTCTCACGTTTTGAATTGCTGGATCGCCTGCCATACAGCCAATCGCCCGACGTTTAAAATTGCAGATTTTCAACTAATAACTGCCCGCCGTGCTTAAAAGCAGACTCCCAACAATCGTCTGCATCTTTACAACCGAACGGGTTACCTTAAAAGAAAACAGATGAAGTGAAAACCGAAACAATTACTTCTATTTTTATTTTAGAATCTGCGCAGAGAAGAGGCACAGGAGAAAACGATTAAAATGTTGTTAAAGGACGGATCGATATGAAGTGCAGGCACAAAGTAAAGCTTGCGAACAGTAAACGAATACGAAACGAAAATGGGGATGCCGACTAATCAATCTTTATTAGACCGAGAACTTTTAGCTTCGACGTCTAGAAGAAAATGTACATACCGTTATGTACATCAAGCCTTTAAATCGGCCAGAGAACCAGACAATGAGTCAGTACTCACCGCGTTTCAGAACTTCGAATATAAGCACGGTGTGCTTTTAAGCACATAAAACCACACATCCAGACAAGGTTTTATTAAATATCATGCCGCAAGCTTCGAAGAAAAGCGTGCTCCAAATACAATCATTTCCAGTATGGTCGAGAAAGTGTCCTTATCTTTCAATTTACGGGGAAAAATTATATTTGGATGCATGGGGTTCTTATCTACCCCTACTGGTCATAATAGCAGTCGCAAGGTCCGTTCGCTAGGTATACTCTACGTTCACGTTTACGAATGGACAGGCAATAGGAACGTTCGTGCAACGAGACCCTGGTGAGTTAAATCCTGTAAAATATCTCATACGTACTGCATTAAACTGTTCATACGATAATGACGAAATAACCCATTTATCACTTAAATTTTTGTTTGCGTACTTTGATAAGAGATACAGAATTGATACAAATTTCTTCGATTATCCTGTACTGCCGGATATTTGGCGGTTCCAAAAGGAAGACGGACTATTCCCTGACGCAAAGTCATTGGTAGCGACTACTGTATAATATAAGCATTCCCCCCTCGAGGAATGAGTGCGGAAAAAGTAAATCGATCTCTGGTATTCATGGGAGCGGTCTGGGACATTCAGCGTCAAGAGTGCTTGTGATTCGACAGAAGACTAGGATTAGACCGAACGCATTCAAAAGTCTGCAGCGTCCTTAGCCAGATGTGGGCGATGATTGCCAAGTCGTTGCCAAGCGACCTGGCATGGCAGGAGGCGAAATCTCTAAGGGTGTGTGGGGGGGGGGAGGAGGAGTGGGTATTTGAGCTTTCTGGTAGTTTCCCAGATTTTGGAACTAATCCGGAGTTCATGAGATCCTACGTTCTGGCATAGTCTGTGCAAGGTTTTCAGGGTCTGTGCTGACTTCAGCACACAGGAGAGCACGATGTGAAATACAGCTCTCTTCAGCTCCGGCGAGAAAAGGATTCCAGCTTTTTTTTTTTGGGGGGGGGGGATGTTCAGGAAAGATGACCAAATCCCACGCATGCCTCAGACGCTAAAGAAGAATTAGTCTTAATTTTGTTGTTCTTAGTGGAAGTTTGGTTTTTATTGTTGTCGTAGTTGTTAATGTTTGTTGTTGGTGGTGGTGGTGGTGGACGACGACGATGATGATAATGATGACGACGAGGAGGAGGAAGAGGAAAACGCTGACGATTAACGACTATACAATCGACACTCTACCAGAGCTGAAACCTCATAAAGTTGAGACCTCGTTTACTCTTTTCTCCCAGAAATGGCTGGACGCATTTGAAGAAAGCAGGGAGAGTATTTCACTGTGTCTTTTATTTGACGCGGTGTTTATAATATCCAGTTGACATTTTCGACTTGCAAGCCTGCAGTCTTCGGAACCGCAGAGATAAGACATGCCTGGAGATTTTCTTTGGAGGCGGGGAGTGGGGGAGGGTAACTTCACTGTTTGCAATTACACCCAAGCTTCAGCATGAATTTTTGAAACCCTTCGCGCTAAATAACTCTGGTGTCGATGATATTAATATATATATATATATGCACACACATATATAGATGAAACCACAGTCATAGGATCGATATGTCCTTCCTGCCTGGGGAGTCACGTGACCGCCACGATCGTCCACTTGGTGGGAGTGGTCTCCATCGAGCGACCGCAAGTTTATTTAAGCAGGTCTGTGTTTACAGCTACATGGCTTCCACCCAGACAGAAGGATTTAATAGTAACCGTGCTGGTGTAGGTCTGTAAGCGAGCGCTATATAATTCCACTTGGCAGTAGAATGTGAGATTGAACTGTGCATCGTTCAGCGCACAGAAATGTCCATTCACCCTGATAAACAAAACAAAACAAAACAAAACACGGGTGTATCTCCCTTAATTGCTGAACTTCGACATCTATGCGAGCAATACCATGTTTCCTCTTAAATGGATTTCTGAGTGCAGTGTCGCCGCCCTGCATTGTTGAATTAGCCCGGAGATAAGAGATTTGCGCCTCAACAGTAGAGGCTGCAGGGTGCGCATTTCCACTCGATATCGTATGACGCTGTTGATTGTTTCATGTTTCCACTTGGCAACGTACTGAGAAATCACTGTAGTTGTAGAATTACATCAGACTGACAGCTAGCACTCGGCACTAGAAAGGAGGCTGCAGGGTGCGCAATTCCGCTCAGAATATTGTTTGATCCTGTAATTCTTTCATTGTTTCCATTTGGTAACGTCATGGAATGTAAGAAATTGCTTTAACCAGTTACGGCGTTAAATTAAATCAGACTGGCAGGTGTGAAAAAACTCAAATAAACAAAGAAACGATTACTTGTTTCGGAGGTGGGGGGGGGGGGGAAGGTCAGCAGACAAAATCAGTCACTAAGTAGGCCCACAGTAGGACTTGTGTAAGCTCTAAAGAAGTGAGATCCAGAAAAAGATGAAACGAGATTAGCTAGCCACCAGAGGATTCTAGCATCTCTAGCAGCAGAAAAGAAACGAAATTAAGAAATCACGAAGTGATGCAGTTAGACTCTTGGGATGGGGGATAGGATGTAGGGAACGGAGGGTACTTAGCCGGAAGAGAATTCTAACACCTGCAGCAGAAGCACTGATGCCGGTGGGAGGTGTTTTCCCAAGGATCGGGAGACCAGAGCCAGGCAGACCGCAAACCGCGACTGCGACTCAAGCTGATGGTTAAATCGATGCAATCTGCCAAATCCAGCCGTAAAAATTTGTTGCGCACCTACCCATAGCTGGCTGCGAATAAAAACTAATGACAGAGAAGATTTCCATGGATGCAAGTGCAACTGCGCCTTTTTGTGGTCTAAATGTCCTGTTTAGTTTGCCGCAGATGAGTACCAGGAGACAGGTGTTGCAGACAGATGTTGACCAAATACGGAAAACCCTCTGATGCACATTATGTTAGGTACCTTAAATGGAAGTCTGCGAGGATGGCAGACAGCGAACCTTAAATGGAGAATTAGAGAAGGGGGAACAATGCAGGACAACTTTCACCAAAAGCGTGCTAGTGGGCAATTTGATTTAGTAATTAAGCTGCTGCGAAAGGTATAGCAAGGTCAAACGATTACTTATCAAGGGAGGTCAATAAATGACCGTGCCTGCAGACCAACAGTACGAAATACTAAGTCCTGGGATATTCTCTGGCTTGTGACAGACACTGAAATAACGGCAGCAGACAGAGCGAATGAGAAAATGAGAGAAGGGGTGGGGAAACAGGGAGGAACAGCGGAAGTGAAGGAGGGTGGACGGTGCCGTTGGACGGAATGAGCGAAGGTGGGGTTGGGGGTGGGGAGGGTAAAGCAAAGTGCTGCGTCTAGCCAGTGTCTGTAAACAGTCTGGCTGGACAGAAAAAAAGCGAGTTTTTCCTTATCCCTTACTCCCCTTACCCAACGTCCCCCCTAGTCCCCTACAACCCAGGACCTACGATTCTGGATGACTGTGGACTGTCACGAACTTGTCAAAGGTCTGATCGCCTCGGGCGACGACTGACAGATGTGACTAGTTTTGGGTGCTCCCTGCGGTCAGAGAAAATATAACGGCGAGAGGGCGTCGCGGGCGCGTCCTGACAGATATAACTTCGACAACCACTCGACATCACGCTAGAGAGAGAGAGAGAGAGAAGATTGAGACAGAGAAAAAAAACTCTTTATTGTTAAGTCATCGACCTTTGACCTATGACGACACTGCACACGTCAGAGATAGAGAGATCCCAAGTGCTGTGACTCTGGGCGCGTCCCATAAAACTTCTCTCTGCAAGTTTCGCGCGAAGGGGCTTACAGGGTTAGCAGCAAGTAATGGAGGAGTTGATATCCGATTTCTGGCATGGAGACGATCGAACGGGTGTATGGAAAGAGAAACCAAACTTTGCTCGCGGCGTCCCTATTCTGGTCTATGCTCCCGCCCCAGGCCTGTCCTGTCCCGTTCCCTTCCAACTAGTCAGGTGGTCACCCAGGGCTATGATAAGCATTATTCCATAGATAAGCATTATTCCATAGATAAGCATTATTCCATAGATGGGCCTTGTATGTCACAGCAACAACCGCGCATGTACAGTTATGTGATCGGCCTGCTGGTATCTGAGCACTTGATCTTTTAGGTGACAGGTTAGACAATATCATGAATACCTTAACTATTATACTTAAACAAGAACAAATGAGGACAGAGCGCTATAAAATCGTCAAATGACAACCCCAGCAAAGTACTGGCAGCGCTAGACACAACCGTATGCTGACGTAAGCAACCAAGGGAGCCTATCGTACCCAAACACGTAGCAAAGAGAGAGTCGAAAGTAAGGAACGTGGCAGATCTTCAAAAAAGATCTGCCATCCCTTTCTTTTAAACGACCCTAGTCTTCACACGGCTAGCCCCTGGTGTACCACGTGTGCATACATCGAATCCCTAATTTATATCGTCAGCTCGCTCACTAAGCGATTGGGATTCGACACAAACACAACATAGGACAATTACATGGAATCCTCAGGGTGCACAATATAATCAAACAAGAACAAATGAGGATTCCATGTAATTGTCCTATGTGTTTGTGTCGAATCCCAATTGTTAGTTTACGCTTATTATACTTACTAATTAACATCGAGAAAAACAGCAGTTGTGTCTACTAATGACCGATGTCTTGGAAGATAATAGCGAATATGCTGATGATATGAGTTACACGAGGTCCTCATTCTGTCAAGAAAATTTCCTAACTTCACTGAGGGTATAAGGGGATGTGAGTATTGTTGAAATTTTTATTAATGTGTTTTGATACAAAATCGAGGCTTCAGTCAAACGCAGTATGTACTGCAACATCAGCATTAAACAGTGTCCCGGGTCAGACTATAAGAAGTGCACTGGAATAACGGAATTTACACAAACTGGCTGGCCTTCTCATACCCCTAATTTATCGAACCATCAAGTCCGCAAGAAAATGTCAGAATCCAAAATCAAAGGCCGCATTTACGAGAACATTGGCACTGCATAACGTCTCCAAACCCAGATTATAGCTTCTATTTACTGGATCGTCGATCGACGCTACGAAAATGGCGGGGTGTGGAGATCACACCATTTTTACCGAAGGCCATGACTGGATGTGTAAACAAAGTCGATTTTTCCTATTCCGCGTTTGCCTCGCGTTTTTTCTCCCATGTCTCTCGCACAAGCCTCGTTTCCGACCCTGCTATTTTTAACTTCAGTACGTAAGTTTAACAGAACGAGCGCCTGATAAATCTTTCTGTTCTCCCTCATCCCTACATCAGTAAATGCACATTTCTACACGCATTTGCACGTGTGCATGAGTAGCCACAGGATATACACAGGAGGCACGTGCCATGCTACATGCGTGACGCAGAAGCTGTGAACCGTACTATACACAACGCGACAAAACACGCAGAAAATAATGTGTTCTGCTTGATAAACCAAACGCCGCACGCTGGAAAAAAATATACCACACCATACACCATAAGACACACACAGGGCTGTGCATCGCACAACACGACACATGACACACATAGACTATGCTGCGCACTATACAGAACGTGATGCACAATGGAAATGTACAACACTATACATTTACCAATTACAGAAACTGTACATCACACTACACGTGATTCAAAGGGGCTGTATACTCCATTATAAATATATATATGTTTATATCAAAACAGAATCAGCACACGACACAATTTGGCCCTTAAAAAAATTTGCCGCCCAACAGATAATGACATGTCACAGCAAGCTTGACCAGTGAACAGTGCACATGCATCGTACTAAACACACCGCCTCGCCCAGGGAACCCTGTACCACACTGTGGACACGAATTCTGCGTGCTCTGCAACTAAATGCCTGCGTTGCAGGACACAGCCGTACAGGAATTCGTTCTCATTGCTTTTGGAGACTCGCAGCACAGTGCCAGACAATGGCGGATCGATAGGCTGTGCACATAGAGGCAGTCATTTTCCTCCGTTCCCTGGCGTCCTAGTTCAGCGTGCCCCTCCCGCAAAAAAAAAAGTCTTGCCTTGCCGCAAACAGGAACCGCACTTTATTCTGCGCACATTCTAAAAATTCGCGCGAGAAAGGAATTAACCCCCACGATGTTATTGTGCACAAATATCGAGATTTGAAATCCAAGGAGGATAGTGTCTGATCATAAATGTGCACATAAATATATTCCAAATTCTCAGCATTTATGTCTGATTTAATAACGCATTCCTTTTACTTTTCAATGGTCATTAAATGTGTGTAATTTTCCAGCGAGCAAAAGTAGCTGAAATAATTTGTTCAAGTTACACAAATTAACAAAATCTTCTAAACCAACAGTTTCACAATGTACATGGCTAAAATTTTTTAAAGTTTTTTTTAAAAACAATGTAATTCGATTTAAATAAAAGATAAGCACGCAGGTGAAAGAACTGTTTCTGTACTGCTTACTGAAAAAGAACTTTTATTTGTTCAAAAGGACTGTACATTACTGTACATATTTCACAGTCGTGGATCATGCTATTTAATGTTTTTAAAAGACACTGCATGAAATATTTGGATTACACGTCAAAACAATCATCAAGTTTTAGGGGTACAAGAAATAATAAAATTAGCATACTGCTTCTGCTAATATTTCTGCTACTACTTAAGGGCTGTGTTCCTTTGGGGTTCACATCTGCTGTTCATACGTACAATTGCAAGTCAAATATACAGGCCGAACAGGCTTTACGACTGCTTTTATGACAGGAAATAAAATTAATTTCATGAAACCCAACCCTAGTCCTCCTCCTGTCTCCCTCACACCCGAAAGATTTACAAACCAAACTCGATCACTATCTTACATTCGTAAGTGAACATGTAATTGTAGCTACAAATAATATAACCTGACTTTTTAAAGATTCGGTCTTAAGGTCCAGCATTGACACTTCAGTTATGCTAACAGGCACAAATCCCTCTGTAAAGCGGCACAATTACATACTTGAGAAGCTAATATCAGCCATCACAGCACACGCTAATTATCGTTAAAGCAATTTACATAATTAATTGCTCATAGTCGTGCTCAGCAGTTACGCTGTTGCACCATAAACACCCTCTTATTTCCATGTCCCTGTCACTCTTCCCTCGTTTATTTCTATCTGCCTGTCTGCCTGCCTGCCTGCCTGCCTGTCTGCCTGTCTGTCTGTCTGTCTGTCTGTCTGTAGGCCCGCCTGGCCGCTTGCCCGTCTGTCCGTCGGACTATTCTGAATTTCCCCCATGTACCATTGCACGAAAATGTGCGTTTACGTGACAGAGGAGACATCCTTATACCCAGTGCAAATTCGAGACTTACGTAAACGTATGTTTTCAGTGTGCTCTCTGTCAGCACCATACTGAAGATCTTACGTAGAAAACCACACAAAGAGTATTCAACAGTGTTCATTTATGTCCCCAAACGTATTCTTTATTAGCGACCCATTTTCCCATTTTCTTTTCCCCGCGCAACGATGCACACAAAATATACAGGGCAACCCGACCTCACGAGCGAAGGAACCCCAGATACGGGAAGCAGTTCATGCAACCCGAGGCCAGAATTGGAGCATGAAAAAGCGCAGAATAACTGGAGCCAATCAAAATACAGTCTTACGTAAAATATGGTAATCTCGTGGGGTCACCACTGAAAACCTTGCAGTTTCCTGGAAGATCTTTACTGCCTATACCTCACCCCTCCCCCAACCCCCCTAGCACTGTTCCCTGTGGTGCCAGGCGTCTGGCAGGGCAGCTACTAGATTGCCAATTTTTAAGTCTTAGGTATGACTCGGCCGGGATGCGAACCACCAACCTCCCGCCTCGGAAGCGGACGCCTTGACCACTAGACCACCGAGGTGGTCGTGCAGATGTATGTCAGAAGGCATACACACCGACAGACACGGAAGTAGGGGTCAGGTGAGGTGTTTAACCTGCTTGCTGTGCAGTTACTAACGAAAGAGGACGAGAAGGAAAAAATCAAGCTCAGACAAGGTAGCTATAAATAAATCCTCAAGCGTGATCTGTGCAATTCCTCATTTAGTTTTCCAGACTGTCATTTCCCTTTTTTTATTTCCTTTATTGCGTCCTTCCTAATTTTCTTTCCTCCGTCCAAACTAATCTGCTTCGAGCACTTATAATTTTTCAAAAACTGCATAGCTGAACGCAGACGCCATCGAATTGACTGTTGAAAGGGGAGTAAGCCATGGACAGAAGGGTCAACAATCAGACAGTAGTTGTTGTTCTTGTTTAACGCCACTTTTGCGGGAGGATTGTGGCCCTTTGTTTGTTTGCAAACTATTCGAAGAACTCGCGTTCCCCTCAATAATCAATAACGATCCAAAACAGCTGCGAAAAGTACGTCACTCCAAGTTGGTTCTTTCAGTGGGACTGAAATGCCAGTATGCCGATGGTAAAAGCTTGGTATTTTCTGTTTCAATAGGCCTGCTAAAGTATTGCCTCCTGCCAGAACCCGTCAAAAAGGAGTTGATCAATGCAACTCCCAAGGACGATTTACATTCTAAGGTTCAGGAATAAACATGCTACGGGTATGATGTTCCTGGAAATTGGAACGTTTTCATGGTGACCCTAAGAGATTAGCATATTTTATGTAAGATTGTATTAGATTGGCTGCAGTGAATAACGCTGTCTTGTTGAAGAATTGTCGCGTGTGCTACAAGCAGGTAAATGGTCTGGAGTAATTCCTGCCCGATGAATGTTTTATAATAATGTTATGTCTGAATTTGGTAAATTTGTGACACTTCAATGAAAGAAAGAGATTTATTACAGTGCGGCATAAGTAGTTGGTGCTTGTAACGGCGGGCGGGTACCTTAGCTTATTGGACTTCGACTTTTGAGAATTATTGAACAAACGGTTTATGGCGATCTTGTAAATGTAGATTTAGTTTAGCAATCGTCACCCAAAAAACTTTTCTGCTTTAGGTCAGTGGTTTCTAAACCAAAGGGTGACGATGCTGTGAAATAATGTGAACAACTAGAGCAATCTTCCGAGGGAAAAGATTCTCATACTTCGACACGCTCG
>SMGT01000763.1:226246-280723 GCA_004794575.1 Lanistes nyassanus | reverse complement strand
CTGCAAGAGAGCTGGAGTCTTCCTTTTGGCAAGATGGCGACTGAGGTCCGTAGGCTAGCACGTGGTCGCTTCACTGGGTCTCTTCCTAGGTGCACGTCCCTCTCTGTATGTCTCACTCTCTCCTCCCTGTGTCTCCTCCTTGTGTCTCGCTCTCTCCTCCCTCTCTGTGTATCCTCTCGATCTAACATTTTTACCTCCTTATGTAGTAAGCGTTCTGACGCACCACCCTCAAGTAAACCGGTTCTAGCCAGACTAGCGAGAACAGGGCGACTTCCATAACCAATGGCGTAGCATTACCCCTAACTAAGTGTTCGGAAAGGGCGGAGCGATTAACCTGGTGATGACGTATCTCTCCCCTGCTAGCTTACAAAGGGAGGAGCTAAAAGGCTTACCTAGGAGTGACAGGTAATAGCCTAGGGTGACATGTGACAGTGCTGAACAATCCATGTACGGAGTACAGAAACGTACTGTGTCTTCAAAAGTTAAAAAAAAAACCACCAACCAGCCAATCGTCTAACCAGACCCCCACATAAAAAAATCCCCATCCATCAAACAACAGACTCCCGTCATTAACACCATGTCAAATACGCTATACAGTCTGAGTACACAGAACTGGTGTAATTATAAACTGAGGACAGCACTCCCAGTACATATTGCCTCAACATGTCTCAGATACAAGGGAGTTTTAAGTGGGGGGTGGGGGGCAATCGTAATACATTCTTGCTCAGAACACACGAACACAACAAAAATCAAGGACACGTCCAGTACTTACTCTGGGTAGTTTTTGATCTCCTTCAGGCGGGTCTGCAGGATGGCGCACGTGCGTAGGTCGCTGGTATCCACCACGCGCCGCCTGGTGACGGGCCGTGAGCGCCCCCCGCTCTCATCCGCCTCGGCCACCCCCTCTAGGTGTGACAGGACCCCAGGGGTCAGCCCCAGGGAGGCGGAAGCCAGGGAGGCCCGCCGGCGCTGCCCCAGGTGCCTGCTGCCCGTGGCCCCGATCATCGTGCCCCCCTTCAAGCGGAGCCGGGCGCTCGCTGCAACACACACATCCAGACAGGGTAGGCTTTAAACATGCAGTCGGGGTGCGCTTTAAGGTAATTGACATAAAGTAGATTGACATTAAAAGTGATCCCGGTCAGTTTTGAAGCCAGGGGTGAGTAGAGTACACGTGATGGGAGTGATTTAAAAGGACCCGCGATGCCTGGCCTGTAATGAAGGGGGCATGTGAACTAGGCAATGAGGCTGCTCTGTAATGCTCGTTATGGAGGTGAACTTTAAGGCAAGTTGCCGGTCCGGACATTAAAGGAGGCAATAAAAATGAAATCTAAAGTCAGCTAATCGAAATGAATTTTACAGGCAGGGAATCAATGTAAGTTCAAAAGACCAAGTCAATACTGAATTAATACATTTTTTCAGTCGGACAAAGAGAAATGTTTACGTGCAGAAAAGCAAGAACGATAAACGAAATGAAAGAAATACAAGTACAGAGTTTCAATTATTTCTCGAAGAATGAAGACAGGATACGAAGCCTTTCAAGAACTTGGGAATTATTAGTTTTGGCGAGCCATCGCTGCTAGAATCTTCTAGCCAATTATCAGCGCTTGCTGACCGTGACCGTACGAGGCCTTATGATCTTCCCCTTTCACGGGTTTAACTGAAGACAGTATTGAACCTAAACTCGAAGATTGCGGGTTCCAATCATCCATTAGGATCGATGACTACATTCTGTATTCAAATAATCTGCAGACCCCATGCCCTCCCCCGAACTTTAAACTGGCTCTCCTCACTATACCCTCTTACTGCAGCAGTCTGGTGGTTCTTTCAGTGGAAGAAATTGATCTAGAACATCCCCCACCTCCTTCAGAATAATACATGTACGCGAGGTAGAAGCGCTTTACCTCTAAAGTAGCCAACCAGCGCTAAAGTCGAAAATCGACGTTTTGTGCGGGTTCGCTCTGGAAATAACAGAAATTTGGGCAAAATATTCGTCCGACGGCAATCCAGGAGTACAGAAAATCCATGGCTAAAGTACAAAGACAAAAGTCGGCAAGGAAAAGGAACAAAACCGTGTCTTATATCCCGTCCTCATCATAGCTGTTACAAGACAAGACAGGAGTGCGAACCAAATTCAGGCGATCGATCTTGATTCCTTAACAGGTGACAAGAGACGTGCCAGGTGTAAGGAACACAAGTTTTCTTTTAATCAGAATAATCGCTCACTTAGATTTTGGCTGTGCAGAACCAGTCTGCCCACTCCCATTTTGTTTCTAAAATTACGCCTGAGCCGATGATTCATGACTCCGTTTGTCGGCCAGGACAGATTGAGAAAAAGCAGTCGATTTCAGTGTGGATATATAGGTTTACAGAGAGAGAGAGAGAGAGAGAGGGAGAGAGAGGGAGAGAGAGGGAGAGAGAGCGTATATATATATATTAAACAACAACAACAAAAAACAGCCGTTTGAAAGGCAAGCGGTTAAGGTTTTATTGACGAAAAACAACAAAACAAAATTCGCATAGCAACATCTCAGTGTTTAGACAGGGATAAAACCGTATTCTTTTTTTTTAAAATATCTCCGTCCTTAACCGCGTTTTTTTCTGGGGCATCAAGTGGATGTCATGGCTACAAGGGATCGCATATGTTCGGAGCCACGCCGTGCCCTGCATGTGACAGTCATTACAGGTCTGCTAGTTGTCGGGGTTTCCACCGTCATGGGTACACCCATCGCTGTTGACTTTACCCTGTACCCATAACCGTCAACGCAAACATCTCCCTGGAAAAATATTTTACCGTTTCAGCTCCAACAAACGTCTAGACGTCAGCTGATAGTGCTCAAATATTTTTCTGAACGTACTGCTCGCTTTCTACATGGAGGAAATGTACCCAAGCTTTTCTACATCTTCTCAACTTTCACTTCGAGAAAAAAAAACACCATTTCATTACGGTTTTGTTGTTGTTGTTGTTTTTGTTGTTCTTCTTCTGGCCTTCAGAGTACTCTGGTTGCCTCCCCTTTGTCTACCTTTTACCAAGCGCCACTCTACCTTTTACCAAGGACCATTCTTCCACGCCTAGTGTAGGGTATCCTTACAGAAGCGATGTTTAACACCCAGCTATGCTAGATGCTGTAGAATAACAGCAAGCAAAGGGCGTGCTGAGGGAGATAACAATGGCCAAACCTGTGCTTTGCTTTTCAACGCAGTTATCGAACATGAGCCATACGCAAGAATTCTCGCTCTCTAAGGGAATGGACGGTGCACAGGTTATGTTATAGTGTGCACTGTCCCTGACGCGGTATGTACAGTATCTAAAATATACGCCTATAATGTAGTGTAGTGTAGTGTAGTGTAGTGTAGTGTAGTGTAGTGTAGTGTAGTGTACTCTTTGACAGCAGGAAGTAAAATTTTGTGCTATGGTCTTTCACAGGGTAAAGAGCAGGTGTAAAGTCTCTGATGCCTAACGAAGTATATTTCTGTGCTATGATCTCTTGCGATCTTTTTCTGAATTGTAGAATATTGGTATTATCTGGTATATTTCTGTGCTATGGTCTCTTGTGAATTGTAGAATAGTGGTATTATCTGGTATATTTCTGTGCTATGGTCTCCTGTGAATTGTAGAATAGTGGTATTATCTGGTATATTTCTGTGCTATGGTCTCTTGTAATACAAAGCAACACAAAATATACCGCAAAGAGATATAGTCACACAAACGTAGGGCCTATATGGGATGAAGTATATAAGGTATATAAAGTTCACAGGTAAAAGGAATAGTGTCTGATACTGTTTACATAAAACAATAGTAGGTAATACCACAGTCTGATAACTAACACAAAAATGTACACAGTGATGACATAGTCTTTGGAAGGAAACACCAATTAAGCTAGAGGAATGATGTGACCATGAAAATCCTTTTCATCGTCGTTGTCCTCGTCCTCCTCCTCGTCCACTACCACCACCACCACCAGCCACCACCACCGCAGACCGAGCGACTTACAAGGGCAGTAGTTTGCCCCACAATGTAGCGGATGGCTTCAGTTCATCAATATTTCACTAGCGCGCCCGCACAGGGGCAGAGCTATCAAGACCAGCCTGTACCCCCACCCCCACCCCCGTCCCCACCCCGTCGCCTACATCGCACCCACTCTCCCACTTCCCTCACTGCAGCACCAGCGTTTCCTTTCAGGCTGCACGGACGGAGACACGACGGATTGCGAGACAACCTTTGCGATCATCCGACCGTGGTTTTTGTTGCCCGGCAACCCCCCGCGGACTGGAAGCCAAGATATTGCAGCCGGCAGCGTATGATCACATAAGTGGCAGCGTGGTCGCGAAACGCATACCGGTGCACAGGTCTGACGGCCCCAAGCCCCTGGGTCAATACGGGCAGGTAGACATACGTGCTGCCTCTTCGATGTCGCATTTTTGCTGACGAGACGACTTACTGCCAAAGATCGCATTGCTGTCCACCACCATTTATTTAATTATTTCTGCCAAACTGATTTTGTGCCCTACTGCAACTCTGAAGTTATTTATGGCTGCCAAACGATTCTTCATTTGCAATGTCATGGCGTCCTGAATCGGTAGTAACTGACAGTCAAAGAAACGAAGAAACAAATAAATAAACCAGCTAGCAACAAATCGTAAATTTCTTGACCTGCGTCAGATTTGTCCATTATTTTATTTTGTGAAGAAAGATTGTTATTTCATGGTTAAAAACCCTCCATTCTCTTGTCGCCCTCGGACAAATTTTTAATGACCAGTATACGCTCGTATTTAATCTCCTATTTTTGCTGTAGCATCTAAAGTAACTGTAGAAATCTCGACAAGATGTGGAAGTACAGATGTTTAAACCAAACAAAAGGAAAGAGAGAAACGGACAGACACTTCATTTTCGAGAAAACAATACGTATGAAATATTAAACATATATTGAATTATTTATCAAAGTGTTGGCATTGTGTTTAACTAACCATTTCGTAACATAATTGTGAATGTTTCCAACATAAACTTCTCAGGTTATGAAGAACGAATTAGTGATTTAAAAGTCTTGAACGTATGTCAAGGGATTTTTTCCCCTGCATGAGTGTGTAAAGTTGTGTTCGTGTGCGAGTATAATGTTATGTGTTTGTGCGTACGTGATATATATATATATAAGAGACAGCGCTTGCGTGTGTGCGTGCGTGAGAGAAAGACAAAAGGGTATGCGCGTGTGTGTGAGAGAGTGTGCGTACGTGCGGGTGAGCGAGAGGAAGAAAGCAAGAGGACAGTGTGCGTACGCATGAGAGAAAGAGCTAGTGCGTGCGTGCGTGCGTGCGTTCGTATTAGAGAGACAGCTGTGTGTGTGTGTGAGAGAGAGAGAGAGATGGTGCGTGTATATGAAAGAAAGAGACAGGAAAGAGGGAGAGAGATAGCGAGAAAGAGAGAGAGAGCGTGCTTGCATGCATGCGTGCGTGCGTGCGTGCGTGTATGCGTGCGTGCGTGCATGTGGTGCACGCACGCCTGTTTGCGTGTGCCATTAACTGTTAAAGCTGAGATGAATCCTATACAGCACAAGATCTGCCTGCATGTCCCTCTCCGACTCTCAAAGACCTGTGAAGACAGCTCCGGCGTAAAGCCTCGTATTGATTTTTGTTTAATCGCCTGCAGATCGTCGTCTGCAGCGCCTCCTGCCGACAAACCTAATTAAGCCCGCACGTACGTCTGTGTCACACCATGCGACACTAAGTGGCCACTGTCATGTCGCTAGCACACCTCGCCTTCTGGGAACACCGCGGCTTGTCTGTGCGAGTGTTCGTCTTTCTGCACGCCTTTGCAACAGTACAAAAACGTTGCAACAGTATAAAAACTGTTGCAACAGTATAAAAAATATGTTTGTCTCGCATCGTTCGACCGGGAAGTTGGCGTGGGCTACAAACGTTTACAGTCTCAGGAATCTGTCAGTGGTGCTAGAATTTTGGACACAAATTACTGTTGCTAAAAAGAAAGAACGAGGAAGGAGGGACGAGGGGGAGACAGAGAAGTGGGGAGGGAACAGAGAGTTAAGACAGGCAGATGAGAGAAAGGTGTAAGACAAAGGATGTGTCAGTATGCGTGTGGAGGGGGATGGAGGGAGGGGTTTACAGTGTAAAAGTTAATAGATCGAAGAGTGTGTGTATGGAGGGGGTGGGGGACCGGGAAAGCCGGGTGTAGAGGAAGGAGAGAATGACTGTTGGTTCTAAAGGGGTGAGTGTGTGAGAAATGAAGAGAGTGGAACTATCCTGCTGTTTGAAAAGGCAGTTACCTCTCTTGATTATCGATTTCTTTCGTCTCTTCAATGTCGCGAAACATGTAAACTATTTATCCATATACATTTAACTGGCCCCAAAGGACAGATAGATGTAAGGTAGGTTAAGGTAAGCTAGTATAGTTATTCCACCTTCTGTTCGACTGTTCAACGCATCAGTTTCCCTGCTTTTTTTCTCTCTCTCTAGCACCGCGGGGCGGCAGATGACATGGACCGCGAGGGATGCTAGCCAAATGAGCTAAAGAGAAGCGAGGATGGTAATGGCAAAATAAACAAGGTGTTTCACGCCTGATCCCCGCCTGTTCTCCAGCACATTAACCAGGCGGAAGTGGCTTTAATCCAGCCCTTCGTTTGCGCAGGCGCAGGCCCGCGCGATTAAACGTGGCGCCACCCAGCGGCACGAACCGCGGAGTGCATCATCGTTACCGCCGCCTTGCTGCACAAGCCTGAGGATTATCTCCCGTGGTTCCCACTCCCCTCGTAAAATCCCCCTGGAGAATTGGGCAGTCCATTCGCTCTTCATTTACGCAAGAGCGCAACGCAAGGGCAATAATCGAAAAATGAGGTGTCTTCCATCCCCTGCTGCCTTTAAATTTCTCTCCTTTTTTTCCTCTTTTCTTTCTTCTTCTTTTTTCTATCATGTGGAGGAGAGTTTGGAAGGGGATATCTGTGGCAGCAGCTGGCAAGACAGAGGCAGGCTACCACAGCTCTCAGAGACTGTTCACGCAGTCGTTGTTTTTCCATATTAAGTCGCTCGCTTTTCAGACACCAAAAACGCAGTAAACAAATTGATAAACAAACAAACAAAGGGTTGTCGACTTTTAACTAAAGACATTTAAAATGCTGTGGGACCCAGCTGCTTCGAAATAGGTAAACGTTGCGTGTTTTTTTTCTAGGTTACTTTATTCTTTTCTTTGAATTTTTGACTATTCTGGGAGTAGGGAGTGAAATGCTTTATCGATATGATGCTTCAGACTGACATGCCAAAAGATACATTCTTTAAAATGTGGATGAAAACACCGAGGCAGGAACCTCAGTGGTCAAGCTTTTATCATCAGTACAGACATTGATAAGAAAGTTTTAAAAACACGAGAAAAATTACAGCCGTTGGTAGCGACGTCAGAGTGCCTGTAAATCTCACCTCTGTTGCCTACCGATCGACCAGGTGAGCTCATTCGTGCAGAAACGCAGTTTTTCTTATTTTCATCAAGGAAAACGGTGGTTCTTGTCAATCTTAAAAACAGGATGTATCGACTGAATGTCTTTCTTACTTCCCTTCTTTCTTTCTTTTTCTTTCTGTCATTTTTTCTCTCTTTCCCGTCCTTCCATCATTCTTTCTTTTTCCCAGGGCTTCATTCACAAAAGTTCCCATCGTATTATGTAAAGTCGTTTACACAGAGAGAGAAGAGCTGAAAGACCCAGCGTCCCTCATTCAAGGGGAGATAACTGTGCGCGGTTTAAAGTACGAGGAGGCAAGAGAAGCTGCGCGTAAACAAATAAAACAGGCGCGTGAGAAGTTTAATTTAGCCCGCAAGTGTGTGCGCGTGCAGAGCAGTCAACCCTGTTTATGCCCTTCAAGCTGGAGTTTCCATTACAGCGGCTCTCGAAACCTCCATCTCCAAGCTTGTTCAATAAACTGGAGAGAGAGAGAGAGAGTGGGGGTG
The DNA here is from genome assembly GCA_004794575.1 of Lanistes nyassanus. Taxonomy (NCBI): domain Eukaryota; kingdom Metazoa; phylum Mollusca; class Gastropoda; order Architaenioglossa; family Ampullariidae; genus Lanistes; species Lanistes nyassanus. Next base: position 272,781 of record SMGT01000763.1, on the reverse strand, counting down.
GGGAGAGAGAGAGGGGGGAGAGAGAGGGGGGAGAGAGACAGAGAGAAAACAAGGGGAGAGAGACAGAGAGTGAGTGTGACATGGGGGTCAGAGAGAAATGACAAATGAATGGAGGTGGACAGATAGGAAGAGATGGGGAAAGAGAGAAAAAAAGAGAGAAAAAGGAGAGAAAAGTGAAAGGGAGAGAGGATGAACACAGGGATGGCTGGTAGCTTGTTGCTTAAAGTCCAGTCGCAATCGAAGTGCATATCAGGACGGTGTTGCTTAGACAAGATAACGTCATGCCACACGTGGGACTGCTGTCCCAACACGGGCCTCAGTCCCACCCAGTCACGTTATACTGACACCGGGCCAACCAGTCCTAGTACTGTTCCCTGTAGTGCCAGGCGTCTGGCAGGGTAGCTACTAGATTGCCAGTATTTTAGACTAAAGTATGACTCGGTCGGGGAGCGAACCACCATGCTCCTGCCTCAGTGTCATCAGGTAAAGAGAAACAGGTGAGCAGTAGCGGCCTGCACGACAGGGCCCAGCCCTGGGATCCCAACCAGCACGAACATTGGGGGGATGCAGAATGGGATAGGGTTAGGGTTTGGTAGTAGGTAGGACTTTTGTTTTCAGGTATAAGTTCAAGCCTGTATCTTTGGGCTAAACGGGATGAAAGTTGGTCAGTGAATGCTGGCCTGGAGCTCGCGTGGGGGGAAAAAAACACTCGCTGACCGGCTTTTCAGGGATTTGGGATGGATGTGGGTTAGAGGAGGGGACGGGAGCAGTGATGGCGGTCTAAGCAAACTGGTGGTAGCGACCCTAGTAGCTGGCGAGTCTCGTGAGAAATATAGTGCGCGAGAATTGCATCAGAGAATTCCGCGGCTGGAAGGTATGAGGGGAGGATCAAGGCTTGGGTCTGGCGTGAGAGTGATTCAGCCTTAGACAGCACGCGATCAGCACGCGACTGGGGCTAGGAACAGTCCCCTTCCCACTCCCTTTCCCCCCTCCTCGATTTTACCTACGGCCTCACTCTCCCAGCCCTGTCCTTCTAACACAACTGTTTCATTTCCACACCTGTAAGAAGAAAAGGCAGTTGCTGTATCTTATTTAACTGGGCCTTATACTGAAATCTATCTAATTCTGCAAGACTCCTCCGCATCATCATATTGTCGTCATCTTTATCACAGTCGTCTTTATATCTAAAATCATTGTCATCTTCTACTGAACTGTCGTCAATCGTCTGCGTTCTTTTAAAGATCTTCTTTCAGCTAAAACGTCACATACACGTTTCCAGACTAGAGAATCTTTGGCGTCTCCTTGTAGTGGAATGTGCGGTTTATTTTGGGAGTTCAGCGCTGTGCCGCACACAAACACGGGGTGTATGCTTCTGGCAGACTCTTGACTGCAACAATTACTGATCTGTGTTTATAGTTCCCTCCAGTATCAACAGAAAGAACGATTACAGTTCTTTATATAATGTCCCTCCTGCACCCTCGGTGGTCTAGCGGTTACGGGGTCCATTTCCAAGGCAGAAGGTCAGTGGTTCGCGCCACGCATTCATACCTAAGACATAAAAAAATCTAGCAGCTGCCCTGCCAGACGCCTGGCGCTATAGGGAACAGTACTAGGACTGGTTGACAGGGTGTCAGTATAACGTGACTGGGTGGGACTGAGGCCCGTGTTGCGACAGCAATCCCAGTGTGTCAGCACGTTAACTTGTTTCAAGAACACCGTCCTGGTGTGCACTTAGTTCGTGGCAAGACGTTAAGAAATCAATCAACCAGCCCCTCCTGTTTCCTTGTACACGTGCATCACGTGCTTGTCACCGATACAGAGGCTCCAAGGTTCGGATGTCGTTCCCTGTCTGCAGCAAAATGGCAGAAGGAAATAAAGCAGGGAGGCGTGTTCCACGAATTTTCCACAATTTGTTTTAAATTCTCCTTCTCTCGCTGTCCTTCTCTCGCTGTCCTTCTCTCGCTGTCCTTCTCTCCTCCTTCATCCACCCACCCACCCACTCCAGGTCTTTTACTTTGTGCATGCTTATGCAAGAGTGATAACTCGCGAGAAAGAGAATACAGGATAGATTAAATGACTCGCTCAAGTTTTCTTAATAATAAAAATCTTTTTATCTCTTTACATAATTTTAATCTTTCTGTCACATCCCTTACTTTAATGTTATTGTCGAATCTCGAAGCTCCCTTAATTTCGAATTTTCCCTGGTAATCTGATAAATCTATTTACACGTTTCTGTCGTATAGCGAGAAATATTCATCCAAAGGCCTTCCTGACCTCCGGTGGGCGAAGAGAATTCAATTTTGTTTCCAAGACTGAGCTCTGCCCTCGCACTGTTCACGCTGCGTGAAACGAAGTTTAAATTAAGTCATAAAACAGTTGTGGAGAAAGGTCTTCTTTATGTTGCCCAAAACACGCAAGTCCCGCCAGACGCCTGCTTTATGCATAGATGCATACACCCATGCACAATGTTCGATAACGTGCTTTTAACGTGAAAATGAAACCATACACTTCTTTCGTAAATGCCGAAAATTATGCAAGATATACGTGTGTTTGGATTTGCATAAGCGCATGTTTTCGGCAGTGGTATACGACAAAGGTTTTGGATGAAAAACTTTTGGCATTTACGCAAAAACATAGCCTACGTAGATTTCCTCTCTAAATATTCCCATATGTTTGCATAGAAGACATGCACAAAAAAACCCTTAAAAAACAAACAATTTTAAACAAACACACGAAAGCTTGACTGCGATACATTTGTGCTCAAACGCACGGAACAAAAAGTCACAACCGACCCCCCTACCCCAACGGTTAATCAAATAACGCGCTTGTGGATTTCATAATCAGATTTCAAAACTGCAGACAACAGTTAAAGTATTTAAGATTTTGTGTGAAAGTCATCCCAGCTGTTCATTGTCTGGGGAAAATGAAAACCAGCGTTGACGACAAAATAAACATCGACTGCAGATTTTCATTTAATACATACGCTTCCCTCGAGCCGTGTTGTCATCTAGCCAAGCGCCTCTCCGAACGAATTGCGCAGCGGGATGTTGACTGAAGTACCCGTTACATTCAACTACAGCATGTAAAAGCTCTAATTCACTGGAGCCAATCAGATGACGAGTTCTATTTAAGAGGTGTAAAAAGCGGAGCCAATCAAATGGCAAAATATATTTCGCAGGTCTTTCCGGGGGCGGGGGGAGGGAGAGGGGATGTTTCGGGAGGGGGGTAGAGGTGGGGTTAGGGTGGGGGCTAGGGGTAGGGGTAGGGGTTAGGTGGGGGTTAGAGGAGGGGTGGGGTGGGGTATAGACAGTAAAGATCTTCCAGGAAACTGCAACGTTTTCAGTGGTGACCCTAAGAAATTAGCATTTTTTACGTAAGACTGTATTTTGATTGGCTCCAGCTTTTCTGCGCTTTTTCAAGTTCAGTATGCCGCAGAAGATATCGAGGCGATGTTAACGCGAACGGGAGCAAGTTGAATCACCGAGTTCCCACTTTTTTCAAGAAAGAACTCCACCCTCCGAAAATGAATGTTTCGCAAACAGAAAACGCATATGTCCCGTGCAAACGCTGATTCTCGCAAGAAGGACAGGCGCCCGCGCGTCGAAGTAAATAGCAAACATTGTCATTTGCGCGAGATACAAGCGCATTCCTTACTGGGGATACACCCAATTTCTCACAGAGTGACAGATCTTATGCAGAAAGTGCAGCCCAGGACATCTCCCCCTTGACACATTTATTAACTAGGTGGCGTGCCGACAGAAGGCATGTCATCGGGTCAGGCTCGGCGTCCCAATGGCTGCCGCTCATCAATTATCTTCTCGTCTTTTCCTTTTTAAACCTCACATCGATGTTGCAGGCATGCATAGCGACTGAGACGGGCGTCAGGGGGTGGGGGATGGGGGAAGGTGTCTGTTAGGCTTCAACTTGAATACTCGAGAAGGAACAACGTGCGTTATTTTCAACTTCTCCACATTTGCATGATTGCCTCACGTTCGTCAGAGTCAAGCCGAATGGAAGTTATCACCCCTCTAAATCAACCTTATAGCGTCCCCTTTTACTTTCTTTCTTTCTATTTTCTTTCTTTCTTTCTTTGCTATTCTTTCTTTCTTTCTTTTTTGTTCGCTTGTTATGTTTTGTTTGTTTGTGCCTTTCTCCTACTTGTTGTTTTCTTTGCTGTTGTGTTATTTGATTTTTCGTTTGATTGCTAGTTTGTTTCTGTCCAATTTGTTTTGCTTTTTTGTTTGTTGTTTGAGTACTTGATTGTTTGCTATTTTGTTGTTTTGTTTTTTCTTTTGGTTTTTTTTTTTTTGCTCATTTGTTTCGATGTCATTTGTGTTGTTTCTTTGTTGTTTTACAGGTCTTTTAGTACACTATGTTGTTATTTCTTTTCTCCTCTTCTACTTTTTGTTCGCCCTTTTCTCATAACCTACAGATTATGACGTACCATGCTATGACGTAATGAGAATCATGGTCAACCAGCCTTTTCTCCCACGGCGTCCGTGGAATCTTTCTCAGAGACTACAATATACAGGTCTGTGTGGTGCCGGCAGTTTTCGTCGAAGAAAGAAAACTCTGCAGGTGGCATCGAACACGGATGTTTCCCAGCATGCACAGCGATGTGGCCTGGTGGTCGAAAATCGGCCAGTGGCTGGCCGATAAGTTTGGACTATTGGCCGACACTGCCTAACATCCTGGGGTCGCGTCCCCGAGGTGCTGACGGACATTGTCGAGGAAGGAGTCCCCGTTCTTCACCGGGAACTCGCGGTCGAGATGACTGCGAACGCTGGAGAAGCGGCGTGAGACAGGGTCGTGACTAAAACAGCCCCCCCCTCCCCACCCACCGCCGACCGCGAAGCAGTCACAATAAACACACACTCGTCCCCCGCGGGCGGCGCCAACTCTGTTGAACACAGCCATCGGTCTGTGTGTTTTTGGGGAGGAGCGGCGCGCAAATTTGGGAAATTTGTTGCCCTCGCGACTTCCGGTTTGCCTTGCCGCTCGCGCGTGTGTTGACATTACTTTGCGGAATCCGCTAGCGACGGAGGAACTTGAGTTACCGCCCCTTGTACGTCATCCCGGCCCTCCTCTAATGCCTGGACCGTCGCTAGGAACCTCCTCGGAAGCCAGCCATGCGGGGATCCATCACGACATGACAAGGAGCCACTTATTCAGTCTGCCGTTCTTCCCCAGACGTTTGTAAATGGGGCCGTCGCATGTAGCGTCCTTTTCTTCCACTTTCTGTCTCCTCTTTTCTCCTCATTCTTTCTCTCTCTTCTGCTGTTCTCTATTGCTGCTATCTTCTGCTGCTATCTTCTGCGTTTCTAAAGTTAAATATTTATAACTTGCGAGGTATAAAAGTTAATATAACCATAATTATAATCACATCAAATGTGCATATATATCTGTGTGTAGATATACATTTTATACCTACACACACACATATATATATACGTATACTTTATAAATATCTCATGTATACCTGTATAAATAAATATATACACGCCTGCATGAGTAGCTGCATTGTCCATATATACCGCAAAGAGAGAAATGAAGACGCACACATACGCACATGCTTGCACGCATGCATCCAGACAATGATATATGCGCATTGCTGTACATGTACATGTATATCAGCATACACTCGAAGTTAAAAATAAAAAAAAATTTACTTGAGTGGCTGCACGTTCCCTTAGAGCGCGCCAACTATATTTGCGGATTCTTATAACTTTTTCTCCAGCTGTGTACAACAGCAATGAGATCAGGAAAACAGGATCGTTCTGTTTTAATCCAAAATTCGACAGTGTTACAATTATTTGCTATTTGTATGTGGGTGAGAGAAGAAACGGGTGCTGTGATAGAAATCAATACCGGGACAGGGAGAATTTTCATTTGGAAGGCTTCATATGAATTAGTTCGCGCGCAAACGCGAGTCAACTTGCAAGTGATACCTTCAATTCGAAAATTATTTACCAATTTTAGTTTCAAAAGAAAAGGTCAGCCCGAACTCTGGGGTGCAATTGGATCAGTGTGCATGTGTGTGTGTTTGTGCGAGCGAGATATGGTGAGTGAGTGAGTGAGTGAGTGAGTGAGTGAGTGAGTGAGTGAGTGAGTGAGTGAGTGAGTGAGTGAGTGAGTGAGTGAGTGAGTGATAGGCTAGGACAGGGAGGGAGCGGATAGGAGGGAATAAAGAAGGAGTTAGAGAGGGAGAGATCGAAAGAATGAAATTTGGTTTGATACGGAGATGCAAAATGACTCTCTCGCAAAATCTCGATTTGAAGGGAGTCTGTCAGAATAAAAGTACAATCCTGACACGCCGCGACCACCGCCCTAAAGCGGGATCACACGACAGCGCGGCAGAGGATGGCGGCCCCGTGTCTGGCTTCGCCTCGCACAGATATCGCTCTTCCGAAAAGCGGACACCAGACCCGGGGCGAGTTTCACAGACACGAGGAACGACAGTGCCAGCAGGTAATGCTACATCCGTCACGGTCAAGCGCCCAAGGTCTACTGTCGCTGTCTCGCTAGCTCCCCTCGTCTTCCTGACAGGTGTGAACCTTGTGGTATGACGAAGTGACGTCAGAGTGCCTACTGGGGACCTTGGGAGTTGTGAGGCCGCTACTTTGCGCCCTTGCTTGCGGTCTTAGCGGCGGTGAAACTTGCCCCAGGTCGAAACGACCTCAACGTAAGCTACTGCTGCACGCAACCGGTCTCCTCGCCTGACCAGTTCGATCCGTTTACGATCCTGCAACGCTTGGGCTGGCATCAACCCCAGTTGTCCCCATCCTCAGAGCTCTAGCGGGCCACAGTTTCTCAGTACTGGTCTCCCTGTACAAACCAAGGTTTCAATTTTCGCTACGTCCTAATCAACACTAGTCTCACGGTGTCCAAGCTATACACACTTACCCAGCATGCATCGGGATATCGGCCAATGGTCTAGCACTAGTGGATTGCATTCTGAGCTAGTTATACCACTAGTTCGGTCAGTTACGACACTGGTCTGTATGTTATTCCACAGTTAGTCATGTTATGATTCCAGTCAATGAGTTTGAAGCAAAGATGGCGCCTACCCCCCAGACAAGACAGTCGACAAAAGGGGGCCTGGATATCTCTGCGGGAAGAGCTGAGGGGGGCAGCGTGTGGCAGGTGGCTGGTTCAAATCCAGGAGCATACACGGGTTATGTCCTGGAGATACCTTGCGAAGATTCCATTTGGTCATCCCACCCAAAGTTAAACTACCTTTTCGCACTGCTAGCGCTTTCAGCGCATAGCCTAGTAATAGGACCCCATCTCCCAATAGAGCAAATCATCGCTAGGTGGAAGCAGTCCCTCTATAATTATCTAAATAACTATTTAGATTATTATTGTACAGACTGCGGTCAGTGTGTTGTCAGGTGGGGTACCAAATACAACAAGTGGTCACGCATTGGTTGCTAATGAGACGGGACAGCCCATTAGGCTTCTCACAACGATCGCGCTGTTCGGCACCAGCCCTGGGCTGGCTTGCATCAGGGTTCTTATCTCCTGTTCATACGCAAAGCTGCACGTAAAATGTACAGGGTGAATGGGCCTTACGACTGCTCTTAAGACGGGAAAAGCAGCTGCGAATGCTCATGCAAGCCAACCCTGGGTCGCACTCGTGTTCGTATCTTCCCTGACGGCTGTAAAATCGGTCACAATTAAGACTCGTTTGCTCTGTGTATTAATATGTGCAGCTTTAAAGAATGAAAAAGAGATAAAAACGCTCATGCAATCTGACCCATGAACGTAAGTCAAGTTGACAGCGGGATCGACGAGAAAGACAACATGGCTGCGAGGACAAGCAATTCCCCTGGAAACCCAGTCAGACAGCGATTGTCAGACAGTGGCGTTGATTTTCATTGAATCCAACTGCTTGCAGAAAATAATGCGTCTTTGTTACTTACAAGCCGTTCCGTCATCCAAAAAATCCTTGGGAATGTTCCCCACTTGTGTCATGACTATAGGATCGGTAGCAACGGCCACCTGCACGTCTGCGGCAGACTGAACGTACTTTCCCCTTCGTACTGGTCTATGCAGGCAAACGAGAGAGGCAAACGTTACCGAAGTCGAACGGAAGGGACGAACCCTGGCAAACGAGAGATGCAAACGTTTTCCGAAGTCGAACGGAAGGGACGAACCCTGGCAAACGAGAGATGCAAACGTTTCCCGAAGTCGAACGGAAGGGACGAACCCTGGCAAACGAGAGATGCAAACGTTTTCCGAAGTCGAACGGAAAGGACGAACCCTGGCTGCGGCTGAGGTACTGGCAAGATATGTCCTGGCAAGACGGCATGGTAAGCCGACAGCAGACTGGTAATTTACCACTAGACAGCACAGTCACTTGTCCATCCATCTTCCATCAGTGCTCCAAGGGAATCAGGACAAGAAAAAATGGGAGAGGGAAGGGGAGGGGAAAAGGGAATGGGATAGAATTGATTAGCGAAATAATTACGCGCAAACAAAATTCGCCGAACTTGCTTTCCTTTTACAATTATCGAGCTAAGTAGGGCAAAAAGTTTCCGAAACTAAACATTCCGATAGAGCCATATTGTGTCTCTACCTACCCACCCACCCCCAAGATTTATGGCGTTCATAAAATTAAAAACTTTCTCTGTTTGCATGCCTGGCTGTCCCTGCCTGTCCCTGCCTGTCTGTCTGTCCTTATATACATACATAATTATATATATATATATACTCGCACATGAGCAAGTTTGCACTGCAGATATCAATTACTAGATCAGGAGAGCTACTTTAAAATTGCTGCTTATCACGTTGCATAATTGAAATCACCTCTGATTGGTGTCCGCAAATTGTATGACTCAACCGACCTAGTAGTTCAGCAAGCAAACTGCAGGTTTAATCAGATTGATTTAGATTAATATTTGATAAAAGTGTCAGGAAAATGACAGATGGAACTGAATATCCGTTGGACTAATTATTGTTGGCGCTTGGGCCGTGTCATTTCTACGCCTTCACTGAAGGCCTTTCTTTGATGAACCAAAGGTGCTTCCTTGCTGGGAGAGCTATGCACCCTGGTTCAGAAAAACATGTTATTGACAAAGGGCTATCTTGACATCGTCTGCCGAATGTAGCATTGAAAAAAAGAAACACTTGACTGCTGCTTGGATTAAAAGGTAAATTTGATATCAAAGAAACATAACAAAGCAAAATCTAACAAATACAAAATCCACGTTTTGGGGCATTACCCCTTCTTCAGGACGACACTAGTTACTAAACTGAATAAAAGTAGACAGTTGACCAAGTCCGATGGAAAAGAAATTGATTATTTTAATGGTTAGGTTCCTGGACGATCACGTGTGACATTCTGAACTTCATTTTTCATCTTTTTTTTTTATTTCAGCATCTAAAGTCACGTGTGTGATGTGATATCTGCCACTTATCGTCCCGACACTTCTTAGGAAACTCGTGAAAAGTTTAACGTTTGTGTCACTTCTCTGCACGCCCACAACATTGCATTAGAACGCATTGGAAATCTCATACGTTCATTACAGTCGCGACTTCAATTTTCGCAAAGATCTATGTCACTTTCCCTTTCAGAGTTTCGTGAAGGGAAATTCCAGAAAGAAGAAAGTTTGAATTAAATATGTCTGTGTCGCCTTTCGTCTATCGATTTCCCGTATCTGTGTTCCAGTGCCAAAGGAAAACGATCAGGACATGCGCGTTTCAAGAGAAAATAGAACGCCTGTTCGGTCTGTATAAAGGGCACACAATTTTGCCGAAACCGGCCAAGACAGCTTACAACCGGAAGAGGGTGGACAGCAGACTCATTGTACTGTCACGAGCAAGAAAACAACGCCGCGTGACTTAACAGACAACAGGCGCACGAGAATGTACGAGAAGGTCAGAGAATAGCACAATCATAAAATTGGCAAAAAACACAAAACAACTTCTAAATAAGGAAAATACGTAATTTAAAATAATTTCGAACGGCCTGCAAGTCGGTGGTGTGCAACCAGAAGCTGGCTTCTTACTCCTCGAGAAATGGGAAAGCAAAAGCTACACAGATAATCGCAATTTCAGGAGAATCTGAGAAAAGAACAGATCGTGGCTGCAGTAAAAGGATGGGACCTTTCTTTTCACTTCAGTGGATCGCTAGTCTTGTTGACAAGGAGCGAAACTGTTGGAGTTCTTTACCCTACAGAGTTTCGACCCCTAACTTGGCCGGAAACAGTTCATAGTTTCGACCACTAACTTGGCCGGAAACAGTTCATAGTTTCGACCACGAACTTGGCCGGAAACAGTTCATAGTTTCGACCACTAACTTGGCCGGAAATAATTCATAGTTTCGACCACTAACTTGGTCGGAAATAGTTCATAGTTTCGACCACTAACTTGGCCGGAAATAATTCATAGTTTCGACCACTAACTTGGTCGGAAATAGTTCATAGTTTCGACCACTAACTTGGCCGGAAATAGGTCATAGTTTCGACCACTAACTTGGCCGGGAAAAGGTCATAGTTTCGACCACTAACTTGGCCGGAAACAGTTCATAGTTTCGACCACTAACTTGGCCGGAAATAATTCATAGTTTCGACCACTAACGTGGCCGGAAATCTTCTCGTCCCGACAAACCCGCATTTAGAAAGAATTTATTGGTGTGTGGATGACAAGCGTCGGCAACACACGGGCATCGAAAACTTTAACACAGCGAAGATCAGCACAAAGCCCTGATCAAGTGCACAGCGACACGACAAGTTGTCCATCCCCACCCAGCAGGGCCACCTGCACGTCCTTACAAGCTCGACAAGCAGGTTGACAGCAAACAGCAACTTCGCTCAGAAAGGATCGAAGAGAAATACAAACAAGCTACCTGTGTTAGAGAGCGCCAGGCCTGAACAAACGTCAGCGCGATCTCGCGAGATCCCACGAGGTCGATATGTTACGTTTTCACGTGTCAGTTCAGGACAATGTGTGGCTTGGCGAAATGTATGACACACCAGTTCTTCTATACTGCTCAAAAGAATTGAACAATCAGTGCAAACGCCACGCGATACGTGATGGCAAAACACAGACCGATTGTAAACAAACAGCTAAAGCGTAACTCGTTCATTAATGTAACGACTAACAACAGATTTAATGGGGTATTTTTTTATTGCAGCAACAAGATTCTCTGGGATACAACCTACGTATACAAAAAAGCCAGAGCAGGTGCCGGACAGAATTTCAAAAACGTCTGGGCCCTCCATTGGTTTGCACGCAAGAAAAACACCGATTTCCCATGGAGTCAGCCGAAGTCCCCAGAGTCATTTGCAGCGTCCCCTGTCGCTCTTGCTGAAGCAAAAGGAACAGCTGGTTAAGGTCGGCTGGCAGATGGTGGTTTGCCGGCAGGCGACGGCCCAGCACATCCCACAGGTGTTCGATCGGGTTAGGGTGAGGTGAATTTGCTGGCCAGTACATGCGGGTCACTTGCTGCTGCTGCTGCTGCTGCTGCTGCTGCTGCTGCTGCTGCTGCTGCTGCTGCTGCTGCTGCTGCTGCTGCTGCTGCTGCTGCTGCAGGAATGAGCGCTTCTGGCGAAATTATCTTCCCCTGTACCTAACGCTAGGTGGCGCGACACATTCAGGTCAGTAGGCCTAACACTAGCCGCCTTTGTACAACAACGAGAACCACAACATGCCGAACAAATGCTGTGTACCGGGCTGCAATGTGCCCCAAGGGTTCACATTTCCAAAGGACAAGAAGAAGAAAGATCGATGGGTTCATCTTATAAGGCGTGGCGGTAAAGGCGACCACTGGAAGCCATCAAAAAATAGCATTTTTTTGCATGCGACACTTTCGTGCCGAAGATTTCGTCCACGGACCAACTTTAAAAGGTGAGAACCCTAAACATATCTTTGTTTTGGGTTTAACAAAACTGTTTTAACAGAAGAATATACAATAAGATTAGCATGCAGCTAATGCCACAATATCAGAAGAGGTGTAGCGCAGATCACGGAAATTGACACTTTCTGTTTTAGTTCTCAAGCACCCTAGCTGTTGTTATTTATCTCAGTATGGATGATGAAAAAGATATTTCCAAGCCAGAGATGACGTATTAAAAATGTGTTTAAGGACATATTGTTAAAGCTGCTGGACTAGAACAAAATACATACCGGATCCAGCAAAAAAGCTAATTAAACAAGCAGCTGACAAAATAGTAGATGAATGTAAATGAATGATGCATGTCTGTCATTAGTGAGTGAAATATACCAGGGTGTTTTGATTTATTAAGAATAATTCATTTTATTTACTCCACAGCACCTCTTAGCACCCTAGCATGTAAATGATGCATGTATGTCTTTTTCCAGATATCACTGAATAAATATTAGGAGTTGTGTTTATTTTTTGTGATTTAAAACAATATATATTTTATCTTCTTATTTTTGTATTATAATATTTATTTATTTTGAAATGTTTATGTTTGGTTACCATCTACTGCAGTAGTTAGGAATGTGACTAGACTTGGGATTTTTGGTGGTGATGAGAGTAGGCTTAAGTTCTGAATATTTTTAAATATTTATTACATATGCTTCATTATTTGTGCAGCACATGAACAAGAGTGATGGGGCAGGCTTTCTTTCTGAGAGTGTAATGCAAGATTTGGGAGTAGAGTCTGTGGTTTTCATGGAACCACATGAGCCTCCAGAAGTTGACATTGAGAAGTTGATCAGTTGAGAGGGTTTGTAGATTTGTGTAGTGAACTTGCTAAAAGGACCTACTTGCAAATCAGATGTGTGAGTTTTTGTATTTTCAAGCTTTCCAGAAACTACTTTTAGTCAGAATCAAAACAAGCTAAATGTTAGACTATCAGTCCCACTGATTTTTGGTATAGATACTCCCAACACATGGTTCCCCCCTTTTTTGTTAAACATGGGATTGATAGACCAAAGCAAGGCAATCTGTACTTTTAGTAAAAAAAAAATCTGTATTGTCGCATTTCAAACACTTGGTATTTATGGGATCTAGCTGCAGACAATAATGCTAGTTGACAGCTAACTTGACATCTCATATTACAATTGTATTTGTTAATTTTTATTCTTTGTGCAAGGATGGTTTTTGGTGTTGTGGGGTGGAGGAAATTGTATAAAAGTGCTTTTTGTAGCTTTTGTAATTTTATGCCGATGTAGTCATTGTATTGTTCATGTTAACATGATACAAGTAGTCATGGAAATGATGGACTGTGTGACTGTGAGATTAAAGAAATTATTCATTGTTACATGGGATTGCTGTGTATGCTTTGAAGGAAGAATGTAGTCATTCACTTTTGTTTTCAAGATGGAGAGATGTGTTCAGTAATAATAGATACCATACATGTAGTCAAAGCATGGCAAAACCCAGAAGATCCATTTTTAGGGGACAGGAGGGCAATTCTTTTTTATTTTGCAATTTGTGTTGACTGCATCCAATACATAAATATGTAGGCATGTATGAAAACAGTAATGATAATAAATGTAAAAACAAATTGATCAGAAAAAAGTTTTGGCCAACTTTTGACTCCTATCATCAGTCTGTCTGATCACCACAGTTCAACAGCTCAGCAAAAGTGTTCAGCATAATCCTGATACAGAAATTCTCTAGAACAACACTCTTTGTGGTAGTTTTCATGAAAGTCCCTGAGTTTTGCCAACATATCTCATGACATACAGATACTTTTTCACTCCTTCTTTTAAGAAAATCTGCCCAGTTGAGGAGGGAAGCAACTCGTGCTTCTAGAATTGCGTCCCTTTTGATCTATGGGTTTTGTGCCGAAACCAGCATGAAGCTTTTAATGATTGTCGCGCTACTTTATTAATTCTGTTCTGCTTGTGGTGGGAAGTGTGGTTTAATGAAAGCTAAATATACAGTAGTATGTACCATACAGCGGCATGGCAGTCATTCGGATCCACAGTATTTTCTTCTTTGCTGCTTGTTCGTTGTTTGTTGTGTCCTGAATGCAGTCACCGGTTTTGTTTATGCACACACCAAGAAGTCATTCAGAAAAAAATTCTCACACACACACACTAAACATTCATTTAAATGCTTCCTTAGCATTTTACATTTCCTGTTAGTTGCATAACTGTCTTATTTCAGACAAGCAGATAAATGAACTGTGTAGCAAATTCTCCAGCTATTGTAAAAACACATAATCCTAATGAAATGCCTTAGTCTGTGACTCCAGACATTAAAATAAATCTGCTAACACATCAAACCAACTCTTCAATGAATATTTTATTGACCTATCTGAACACATTGAAAGATTGTGTTCATGGTACCCACTGAAGTATCCATTTTTGGTAGCTGTTGTTTCTCTTCCACTGCTATAAGCAAGGTGCGCTGGTGGTATGATTTTTTGCAACTTTCCTACATATGCCTAACCTTCAGTAGTTCTGCTTAAAATATATATATATATAGCAGTACAGCAAAAACCTAGGATGTTTAAATTTTAAAACTAACTCAGATGAACTAATGATATATTTGCACACTTTTCACCACCAAAATTCAGCTGCTGGGATAGTGGACTTACATCTTCAGCAAAAATATCACCCCAAGCAAAGGCAAGCCACAGTTTCTGCCATTTGCAATCTTATTGGAATGATTATTTTGTCACTTTTTCTTTAAAATGCACACCACTAGATAGTGGAAAGACATTGATGTGTTGAACATAATTTACTCATTTCATGATTCTCAGTTTTAAGAAAATTTAAAGCAAGTGTGGTTTACAACCATATGCATTTATGTACAGTGTAACACTTTTTAGGTGTCGCTACACGGACTCCAAACACTTTAGTGTGTACGGTGAGTGTGGGCGTTATCCATATTTTATTAGGAAACAACCAATAATAAAGTTATTACAGTCACTTTTAAAAGATTACATTGACATCTCTAAATATCAAAAGTTTTATTATGTCACACTAGAGCACTGACAATTTACTGGAAATAATGAACTGACTGGCATGAAAATGTTTTTGTTTTGTTTTTTTTTGTATATGTGTAGCCTCTTGTATGTTTACATACCCTAACTGCTTAAATGGATATGGGAACTTTGGTTAGGTCTTTTCTTCTGGCGATGAAAACCCAGCGTCTGCACCTTTATGAAGAAAATTAATAAGTTAATTGGCAAATGGAGTTCAGAGATTAACACTATAAACTTTAAACGCTCGCTGAACACGTGAGACGTCTTTCCTTTGCCTTCTGGTTTGCTTCTTCTGTTTGTACAATTAGCTCCTGAACAGCATGCCGAAGAATGTATCTTTTAAATCTGGAAACCGATACTGTACTAGAGCTCGTGTTTTGCTCCATAGCCCCTAGTCATGCTGGATAGCTCTTCTCGGTGAAGAGTTATCGTACGCAACTGGGCAGATTAGAATCGCCCGAGTGAAGTATCTGTATATGTAAGGTCTGTGCCTTCATGAACAACCATATGCCAGAATCTGGCAATTTGATATGTTTTAACCAGAGTACATTTGTGATCTTCATTTCTCCCACGCTTTTTTAGAGGATTCAAAATATCCAAGATTTCGGTCTTAAGTTTACTGTCAACCCCTCTGGGTCCAAGTGTTTTTAACCCTTAAAGCATGATGGGCCACGATTCTGGCTTTCCTTGTTGAGTGCAGTACATGCAGCTTGTCACAGCCATGCATACTTCAATTTGGGCATGCTGTTTATTTTTAGTATTATTATTATATTAGCGCTCTATCTCACAAGTGAACTCACAGCACTTATCAGTACACGCAACACACACAGTGTCACACCCATGCACACAATACACTGGAAACCATCCTTCACACACAGACATAGATTACAGACAAGATTACTGATAAGCAAGACAAAGAGATGAGTTTTAAGGGCAGCAAAGAAGAAATTTGAGTCAGAGTTGTTGCGGATACTGGCGGGAAGAGAATTCAAAACCATTGGAGCAGAGAAAAAGAAAGAGCGCTGTCTGAAAGACTTTGTTTTGACCTTTGGAACAACCACGACGGAGGCATCAGCTGAGGACCAAAAGGTTCCGGGTGGAGTATAAGGCTGGATAGTGTCCAAAAGGTAAGAGGGTCCTGTCTGATACAGGGCACTGTGGGATAAACATGGAATCTTGTATTTGATTTTCTTCATCAGCAGCCAGCACAATTTTTGTAGGTGAGAGGTGGTCATGTTTTTGAACTTTCGAACAGTCGAGCAGAGTTGTTCTGCAGCTTTTGTAGTCTGTTTAAAATATCCACCTTTGTAAAAGTTAACCTTTTCTTTCATAATCCTGCAAAAGACAGATCATAAGTCCTTCATTTGAAATTAAAACCACTTAGATAACTAGACCACTACCGTTAAGTTCTAACAATCATTTCGAAATTTGTCAAAGGTAACAGGTCGAGCAGCCTTTTAGATCAGGAGCAACCTTTGGGTTAACTTTTCATTCTAAAGGGAATCCCAGAATAAAATGTGTATCTCCAGCTATAAGTGCATGGTCACAGATTTGAAAATATCAAGTAACAGTCAGATCCACCTTCTCCCTTCCCCTTCCAAGAAAAAGAAACTTCTGGATCTGCTTAATTGGGCCAATGTATTGGCTAACTCTATTTGTCAATTGCCAAACTGACACCCAAACTAAGAAGAAAAAAAAATTGATTCTAGCAATACCTGTAGAGTAGATAGAGGAAATTTTAGATTTTCCTTTATTTCAAACACTATTATAAAATCTTACGTTCTCAAAAATCATATTTGACAAAACTGATGACTCAGTGAGATCAATACAGACTCCTCTTTATTCAGGTTTATTAAATAAAACCTCCCTGGTGATCAGTTACATACATCTATGTGTTCTAAAGGAGAAAACATCAGTGCTACTCAAAAATAAGGTCAATTGTGGTCTAAGGGGAAAACATGTGCAACCTGCCAAATTTTAATTAGCTAGTTATCCTCAATTTATCCAAGTTTTAACATTGTCCTTTAAATGTTAGTAACTTTTACTACACCAAACTTTAACATGATAGGGATCTCTAAACTAATGCGAACTAAAAAAAATCTAGAATCAAACAATAAAGATGAGTATAAATCAGACTCACCACACAATTATTACAGCAATGATAACAATGGAGCAAGAACACTCCAAATCACAGCAACAATCCACAGGATGTGCTTTTGCTTTGAACCGGACTGGCAACCGGATGTTGTGCTGGCATTAATCTGCCCTTTTTGCTGTGCATCTGCAAGTAAATGAAGTCAAAAACATGTATTGTCCATTTAGAAAATATATAAATGCCTGTATGTGTCACTGCACCACAAAACAAGTCTTAAGTTTGAAAGTGGATGTTTTGAGTTACATTTTTTAGTCTATAGCGTCTCCTGATCATTTTGATATAAAAACCATTGTCATTTAAGCGCTCGGTCCTCATTTGTTTATTAATTATAATTTGCATCTTGAGGATTTCATGTTCTATGTTGTGTTTATATTGGATCCCAGTTGTCAGCACTAGCTTAGTGACCGGGCTGACTACATTTAATAAGGATTCTCTGTATGCACACGTTGTGTACCGAGGGCTAGCTGTTTGAAGACTAGTGTCGTTATACAGAAAGATCTTTCAGCCCTCTCTTTGCTACGTGTTTGGGTACAGTAAGCTCCCTTGGTCGCATGTGTCTGCATACGGTTATGTTGAGCGCTGCCAGTACTTCTTGTTGGAGTCATCATTTGATAATTTAAGCGCTCGGTCCTCATTTGTTCCTTATTAACTGTAGGGTAATAATTACAGCATTGATCTTACATTGAACTGTATATAAAAAACAGGTTATAAAAACTAGATCCAAAACTCCATGTGTGCTGTTGTCATTCACACTATACTGCTCCTAGTCAACATCATAGTTCTAGGATGTCAGTCTACTTCAGATGTGTGCCCATAAACATGGCGGCTTCCTCTATAACAACAATGGTAAAAATTATTTTGTCCGCCACAGAACCCACCAATAACCCAGTTTTTTTTCTCTCCTTTGATTTTCCCTTACATGAAAATATGCAAACTTCAGTCACATATATGCAAATATATCAGTACTTATTGATAAATATTTATATCCCTCACTTGCAGACAGCCACGAAGGCTGCTGTCCCAACATGAGTGCCTACAACCTGTACCCACATGCAGGATAACTGTTCTTTAGCAATTATAGTTACAGTGGTGTGCTGTTCAGCAAAGCTAGTTGTTTAAAACAGTGGGCAGAAGTTCTTCCTACTGTTGTTGTTTTGGAAGGGAAAGTGCTTCCACCTCACGGTGATTTCACTGGTGGGGGGGGGGGGGCAGTGAGCTTGGGGAAGGAAGAGGGCTGTGGCAACGTGGTCGCTTTCCTGGTGCACTGTTGCTGCTGGTGGAACATGTAGATTTTCTGTTTTGTAGTGCTATCAGCCTTATGGCAGTGAAATTGAATGTGTGGCTAGGAAGCTCAGCTGCAACACTGGTAATTTGGGGTACACTGAGTCCTATCCCTGTGGTGTGGATGTTCAGTCCATGCGAGCCATCTGTGTATATAGGAGAGTGGTCTTTGTAGGTAGTGTTGAGTTTCTCTCTGAATTCTTTTAGTATTTTGATGAGCTGAGTTTGTTATATTTGGTGAGGTCCGTGTCGATCTGTGGTGGGTGTAGTTCTGCCCACCTCGTTAATGTTTAATTTTTAAAAAAATGACAATCCTAGGTTTCTGTCCCGTGGTTTGATCTGAGAGAAGCCATTCCATTCCAGACCCTCACACCCAAGAGGATAAACCACAGAAGATGAGATGAGGAAAGAAAGTGTGGATGGACTGCCATCAATTACTTATATGTATATTATACAGGTGCAACAGCATGGCAGAAGACAAAGTAATCCACTCAAGAACATGAAGATGTTTCCAAAAATGGTAAAAATATGCATACCTTAGATCAGAAACAGTAAATCGTACCATTTTGGCGAAAAGCACTGTTACCAAAACACACCGTCTTCTAGATATTTCAGCAATCCATGGAAGATGTCCAATGTAATTTGTGCTGCTCATATTTCTAACAAAAATTAAATTGACTGCAGCTTGGGGTAAAATGCTAATGACAATGTAAACTGAGCCAGGCTCTGTTTACAGGTGTAACCTGGCTCAACTTCCACTATTTTCACCATTTACTCATTTGTAAACTATCTTTATTTAGCTATATTACCATTATCTGAATGCTGTTTCTCCTTCTACAGCTAATGTATTTGCACACTAACAACACAGAACATCATCTGTCCTGTTAAAGGGATCTAAGATACAAAGTTACCTTCTGTCTTCAGGATGAAGCTGCAGTTTGCAACAATAATACCATCACAATCCACTGTAAAGATACCAACGAGTTTTTCTGTCACATTATGAATATCCACTGTGACAATGCTTTTGTCTTCACTTCTCCAGATGTTGCTCAGTGTGTATCCTTTATCTTGGTTTTGAAGATGGCATTCAGTGGGAAAACAACGGAAGACAGGTTTAGTGGCAGAATCTGAAAATATCAAAATTTCTGAGCATTTTATTCCCTCTGAAACATAAATTCATAAGTATAAACATCTCTGCTGTGATCAGAAGGTAAAATAGAGTATGGGGAGTAATTTTGGGGTATGAGCATAAGCATGCCTGCTGATCGCTTTGAGCTAATGAGGTGAGCGTTGAAAAAAATACTTTGCCTCATTAGTAGCCACTTTCAAAGATTAATACAGAGCCAAAATCGCCTCCTTCCCCCACTCATCACTGCCAAAGAAAGATAAATCAGACAAGAAATACCATCATACTGAAGAAATCCATAGCAGGTCCCTTGGGCAGGCACTTCCATTATTTGCAATTTTGTGCCTTTACCTATCTTTACACTTGCAATGGAACAACCTAGAAAAAGGACAAATGACATAAATAATAGAGCAGAATTAATTAATATGGTCAATTTACAATGCAACTGTTCATCATGACACTTTGTGATGGTAAAAAAAAACATGAACACAGATCAGAAATCTTTTGTAGTTTAGTTGTAGTGTAGTTAAAATTACATATCATATGCTGAGAAAGAATTCTTAGACAAATATTGCAGGCAGTCACATTACAATTTTGCAATATATTTAGCTACAAAAGTTTGAATATTTATTCACAACAATAATTTTTCACCACAACTTCAAGCGTACACTAGCATTCAAACGCAAGAACATTTATAATCTTTGTGGGCACTTAAAAATCACATAAACTTTACTAAAGCACTTAAATGTACCTGCAGAAGATTCTGATGGCATCAACATGATCAAATATCCTGCAATTAGACAAAGATTCAAGATACAGGGATTTTTTACCCACTATTGTCTTTTAATATGTAAAGATGGATGCCCAGAAAGTTAAAATGGAAATAATTGAACAATCAAATAAAGTAATTTTAATCTCATAATGTCCATTCTGATTTAGGAAGCATAATTTTAAATATGTCGAATTCTCAGATGATGATGTCCAAGATTTATGCAGTAATTTCTTGGTGCCAAATGACACTGATACTGAGAACTATGTTTTGGTCTAAAAGATTAAAATGGTATAACACATTTTGCAGGGATGACAGATGTTGCAGTTAAACTCAGTGATGTTGTGGCCTGAAACTAGCATTACATAGTCCTGATCATCACTAGCTACTGTGACACCTCTATGGAATGCCTGGGTGGTCTAGTGGTTAAAGTGTCCACTTCCAAGGTGGAAGATTGCGTGGTTTGTGCCCCAACTGAATCATACCTAAGCCTTAAAAATTGGAATCTAGTGACTGCCTTACCAGACACCTGACACTACAGGGAACAATAATAGGACTGGTTGGCCCAGTGTCAGTATGTGACTGGGTGGGACTGAGGCCCGTGTTGTAACAACAGTCCCTGTGGTAGCGTGCAAACTTGTCTAAGCAACACCATCCTGATATGCACCTAATTTATGGCATCATGTTAAACAACAACAACAAAACCTCATTCAACCACCCTGTCACAAAATGACCTCTTGCTTATCATTATAGTGACATCCCTTGGCCTGAGGTATCATGGCTTTCCAATTCTCCCTTGGTTTATGACAATATTATGGCCTGAAACACCCTACTGTAATCTGTTTCAAATGCTCAGGTTTATTCCCCCCCCCCCCAAAGCACACTAAATAGAAGTATGTTGATTATATTTAGGAACACAGAATGTAGTCAGGACTCATGTTACCCAGGCTGTGTCTGTGTTCCCAGCAATTTCTCACCGAGGTGCTAGAGCTATAGACTTGACACTATAACACCTTATAGTACGAAGCATAGAACTTTCCCAGTTTTTAAAATACATATGTACATATCGATTGGTGACTACCAAGCAGTAATTAACTGGACAACAAAGCAAATTAATAAAATACCAAATAGTAAAAATCCTGCCAAGCGACTACATCCTCCGGTACCCATGACCTAGTCCTTTGCGAATAGTTTTTGTTTTAGGAACAGTCGCGACAGTCTGCGCAGGAGGCCTAACGTCATATATTCCACCGACACCGTCAATCGGCTGCGGATGTCTCGATCTGTACCAATTTCTGGTCACTTAAAAGTTTCGTGTTTTATTTCTTCCTTTTGTCTAACAGCCCTTTCTGTGGTCCGTCAGACACCTGGTTGCAGAGGCTGTTCCCGTTGTCCCAAGAAATTCCAGTCAAGAACTTTCTAGCGTTCGACGTGCTGAACTTTTGACCAATGAGAATTAATGTTGCGGTATATACATTAACATTGCTCTGTCTTGTCTTATAGGTGTAACTTGTCAATGCATGGTCCCTTTCTTCCGACCCTCTCTATGCTACGCCTTTGGAT
Source organism: Lanistes nyassanus (assembly GCA_004794575.1). Taxonomy (NCBI): domain Eukaryota; kingdom Metazoa; phylum Mollusca; class Gastropoda; order Architaenioglossa; family Ampullariidae; genus Lanistes; species Lanistes nyassanus. Next base: position 250,978 of record SMGT01000763.1, on the reverse strand, counting down.
AAGGTAAGCTGAAGCTCCCAATGGTCACATTGCATACGGTCACTTTGACCTTTTCTAGTACTTCTTGTTGTATTGATACAAGCGCTCGGTCCTCGTTTAATTGTTGTTTATTAGGTGTAACTTGGTTTTGTTATCGCGCCCATTAACAAAACACTGACAACATAAAAACGTGCCGATAAGTAGGAAAATAACTACTAGTAGTCGCTGCCCGATTCTCGTGTTAATCCAAATTTCCGTGGTTCAAGCCCCCATGCACCCCTTCCGCGAGTGGAAGTTCCAGTTTGAGGCGGTTTAAAAACACATGCGCACTTCGCTGTGAGTAAGATATTGCGAAGATAAAGATATGTTTCCCTCGAAAAACTTCGTTTGTGGAGCCCAGGAGCCCTTATAAGATTTCCTCAGCATACGAAAAAAAGAGAGTGGAGGCTACTCTTGACGAGTCAGTGGCCAGATAAGCATGGATTTTGTTGTTATACCAGAATGAAAGTTTCGTGATAATATATAATGCCACAATTTACAGTAAAAAGAATTAAATCCCCCCCCCCCCCAATACCCGATATCATTTCAGATGGTCATAAATTTACTTGAAAAAGTAGATTCTATACTACAAAACGCACGACTTAATCGACTCAAATCTAGGGAAACGAGGTACTGTAGTTACTGCAATGAGTCGATCACAAGTCGATCACAACTAATATATCCGCGCTGTTGTTAGACTGAGTGTCGATCACCGCCTGTACACTCTGCCAACACATACTGCAGCTTCTGCTACTGATCTGTACCGAGATGAGGTTGTGCCTCAGCTGACATTAATGACGCGCCTTTAGATCTGTTTTAGGGACTTTGAAATAGCCTTATATGTACTATACGTGGATGTGGGTGCCAGGATTGAACAGGGAGGGTTACAAGAGGGTTATAGAGAGTGTGGTTCCAGCAGCATCCTTTGAATGCATCGTACGACCGTAGTCCTATTCATGTATTGGTTTCATTCATTGGTTTATCATACACATTAAAATATTGCTGTCCAAAGATCGTACGTGAAGGCCGACCTTATCCGCACTAGTCGTGCGCTTTCGTCGTGCGTTCTTCTATCCGCACGACTTCAGGTCGTGCGCTTTCGGGATGTGTTCTTCTGTCCGCACGACTGGTCGTGCGCTTTGCGGGGTACATTTTTCTATCCGCACGACTCGTGTAGCTAAAAGTTAATTTGCAGTCGAAGGTAAGGTGTGGATCATGAGCTCATGCTTGATAAAATTTTAATGGATAATAATTTACGAACTAAAAATTTGATGTCGCTGTCTTTACAGGATTTAGTAAATGACTTGACATGAGGAGTAAAATAAAAGTGGTTCAAGCATGAGTTTCAAACCACAACCATCGATTTAAGGGGCACGTCTCTCTACATGCAGTCTAGTACGTACGTATACGGACTAGCTCGGCGGACAAAAATGTTTATTATAAGAAGCTGCTTCTAACTCTCGTGGAACCAATCTGGAGAGTCGCTTTACAGGCCACTGCCAACATCTGAAACTTGACAAACAGTTACGTAACCTTGTCGATCCCTAATCGCACAATAACAGCTGTGCGGATAAGAGAATGTACACCGCCAGCGCACGACTCGCGCGACTAAAAGAATAACTACCACTAGCGCACGACTCCTCGAGTCGTGACGATGTCTTTCTTACCTGAAAGGTGGTTGACAGAAATGCTCAACTCCGACTAATAGCAAGCCCAACAAATGTCACTTTTTCCCCCCACTTAGCCATCGGAAGCTATGACTACTCGCAGGACACCAACCGACAGTACGCATGCGCCGGACATTTTATTTCTTCCGTGTCTGGGTCAAATTGCACCAAGTTTGGCGCCAGTTTTTCAAGGCACTTGCACGTACGGCTCGTGGCGAGTTTAGTTTCTCCAGTTAAAAACAAAACACTGGTTTCGGGAAACAAGTAAAATCCTGCATCTCCAGTTGAAAACAAAACGGATCCCTGGTTTCCTCAGTTAAAAATGTCCAGACACTTGCTGAGAATGAAAGCAATCCAAAAATCTGAAGGCAGGATCGAGCAATTAATGTGCTTGCGCAAGCAAAGAGATGGAATAAAATTTAAAAAGACTTTTATACTGTGCCACACTGAAGTCGCAAGAATACTATTAGCTGGAGCATCTCTCGGTTGAAACAGCCAGTGAATGAATGATAGAAACAGCCCAATAAGAGTTTGTTTTTAAACAGGCCTGGACTGGCTTGCATGATCGTTATTGCTCCCTGTTTATGAGTAAAGCTGCACGTAAAATACCGGACGAATGGGCCTTTCGACCGCTCTAATTATGACTGAAAGTTGGCTTATGCGCATGAGCCATGTTTTGACCGATAGTGCATGCGTACTGGCAGTTGGTGTCCTGCGGGTAGCTTCACGTGCCTTTGCTACCCATGCAGCTCGAAAAAAATTGCCAGCCAATCAGACATAAAAAAAGAGCAAGTGACTCGATCTCTAGCTCATGTAACCTCGAAACTCTCAACCCGTCTCTGTCGCTCAGGTGTATACTTTTGTCGTTTTCTTGCCCCCCCCCCCCCCAATTTAATATGATCTGCCCGTTTCTTGACAGCTGTGGACAGCTCATTTTTCTGGTTGTTGCACTTTAAAACCCATCCCCACCCCCCACTCCCCGTTCCTATACTTTCCGGTCTACTCTGATTGTGATGCAGATCTCTTAATTCCTGTTGCTTTCTTTAATCAGCATAATTGTGTTTGAAGGTGGCTATTCGATTTAAGTCGCAATGAGTGGACGAACCTCATCGTTACCCGTAACTCTTGAAAAGGACGAGTTAAAAATACAGTCGAATCCGGTTAATTGGACCACCGGATAATCGGACCAGCCGCTTATTCGGACCAAATCTTAAAGAACCGAATCTTAATTGTAACATAGGGCATGTTCGTGTAATCGGACCAGCCGGTTATTAGGACCAAAATCATCGCGTCCCGATGTGGTCCGATTAACCGGATTCGACTGTATATATATAGAAATCTATATAATATACGAGTTTGTACGCATGTCCAATAAGCTATGCTTGCCAGGGGACCTGGCGCTGCCCGAGATTTTTCGTATCCTGCCCACCCCTAAAGCACCCCTTCTGTAACACTGACCCCTACCCCTTTAGGAACCTCCGCCCCCCATCCTTAATCCCTACTATTTCCCTAACCCCTACCCTTGCCTGCCGTCTCCCTGTTGTCAAGAGAGGCAAGGGAAAGTACTTTTCTTACGAAAAGGAAAAGACTGTGGTGATCTCCCTTGCACGCTGATGTAAATGAGTGAAGGGCGAGGTCATATTTATTATTTCGTTTTTGTTTAGGCCTAGGAACAGGGTCGAAATAGGGCCTATGACCATATGTGGGTGAAAGGAACCCGGGGCCGAATTTGGTGTGGATCGGTTCAGGCGTTCGGATTTGTATAACTTTACAAGCCCACAAACCCACATAAGGCTTTATGAGATTCTTTTGATTACAAGGCTGTTTAAAAGGGTGAGTTAATTACAAATTATGACACTGCATGTATATATATATATCTGTGACTGGCCTCTTTTGATCAGAATACCGAGTACAATACGTATAGTACATATACCTTCCTCAGTTTCCTGGTATTTTTGCTGAGACTATATATATAATTGTCTCCCTTGACATACGTGCGGATTTTGCGAGGTGTGGTTGGGAGTGGCGAGTGGCCCGCAAACTATAGGTGCATATCAGGATGGTTGAGGTAGAAGGTGGAAGTCAGGAGAAGCAGAGAACCTAACAGCTCACTGGCAGAGGGGTTGGGAAGCCAGCGATGGGCAAGGCTTACCTTTTGGAGTCAAACATTGTGAGGCAGTGCATCCCACGAACACCAATTCATTAACTGCCTGTCCGGGCTGACCATATATTACTGCAATAATACCTTTGGCGAGTGTTTCAGTGCATAGGTGGAAAGGCTTTCCTTCTAAAACAGCCAGCCAGCCAAGTCGAGAGTAGTTGTACGTCTTTGCCTGCGCAGGACAAATTTCAGAGCTGCAAGGAAAAAATCAGATTTTACAAATCCATAGGGAAAAACCATTATTGTTTGTGTGTTTGCGTGCCTTCTCTTTTTTCAGGTGCTCCCACTCTCCTCTCTTTCCCTCCCTCCCTCTCTCACTCGCGTACGCATCGATCTCTTTCTCTCCCTCACACACACACAAACACGGTACGTGTATGCGAGCACGATCCTATGTGCATTAAGCATCCCAGTGAACAGATACGATCAGCTGCTGCTTTAACTGTTAAGATTTGTGGCCACTTTACGCAGCCCAACGTAGCATGGAGGTGCGCAGGTTATGTCTCCACTACGTGCATTCACGACGCCTACAAGGCTATGTACGTTTAACGCTTCCGTTGCTATGATACCAAAGTGACGTCACGGCCACACTAACTGTCCAATCCAGAGACATTCGTTCGGAGCGTCCATCAGCGAAAGCCCATTGGAAATTGGAGGGGTTCCCCCATCGTACTTTTAGGGGGCTAGCAAGCAACAAAACCGAACATTATACGCTCTTCCTGCTCCCTGAAATTGCCAGTTTTTCGCGAAGACAATTTCCTCACTCTTTACCATTCCCCATCTAAAGAGAAAGATTTTACCCAATCTCGGGCGTGAAATTGGGGCTGTAACAAAGCGCTGACAACGGTTTCAAATGAACGATTCTGTCAGATTTTATGACTCTATGTGCTGAGAACCCAGGTCTGCGTCAATCCGAGTTAGCTGTTCGATCGCTTGCATAAAACAAAGGGGTTCAGTGTGACTGGTTTTGTTGAAATGTGTTGTCACACTAATCTACCTAGCTGCTGTTGTCAGATATGGCAGTGAATGAGGAACACAGCCCGCGACAGTTTCGTCTCAACTCATCTTCATCTCAGCCCCATGACGTAGAAGGTCGTTGCGGTGAGGGACAGGGAGCATGTAGGACGCAGCTTTCGACAATCTCTGACATCCCAGTCTGTCTTGTGCTGTCCGTAGCAGAGCTGGGATTCCAAGTGCTGTCCATTCCTTGATGTTGTCAAACCAGCTTTTCCTTGGGCTTCTTCTCTCCTATTGCCTGTCAGTGTGCCCTTACAACACGGTCTTATCAAGTTTATAACTTGTCGTGTGGCCGAACCATGCCGACTTCCTTTTCTTGATCGAGGAGAGGCTCCTGGGGACCAGCCAGTCTGTCTGCTTCCTTGCAGGTACAGACGTTTGTCTGGTGTTGCGTTTAAGTGATCGCGAGGAGTTTTCGGAAGCATTTGATCTCAAAGACTTCCATCTTCTTTTCTAACTCAGATTTCAAAGCCATGCAGTAGGAGGGAGATGACAAGGGCCTAGAGCTTGATCCGTGTGGGAAAACTGATGCTGCCGATCCTCAATAATTTGCTGAGATTTTAACAAAGCGCTGCTGGTTGACTTCTGGAGTCGATCTTCCGTCTCTAATCAGGGCAGAGCCATGATATTTGAGTTTCCACTTCTTCCAGCTTGTCTTCATTCACAGCGATGTCTGCGTGAGTGTCCTTTGAGCTGTTGACCTTCACCCTGCTTTTCTCAGAGCTCGCCTCCATTCTATAAGCCCGTGGTCCTTCTGTTCGTCAGTTCCTGCGGGTCTTGGTCTGCCAAACAGAAGGTCGATGTCATCAGTGCATTGCGGGGTGGAGATAACTCTTGAACCTACTAAGACGGTACGCGGGTGTTTGAGAAGGGTCTCAAGCATGATCTTTTCAAGGAAGAGGTTGAAGAGGAGTGGTGACAGCAAGCATCCTTGTCTGACCCCTACTGGGTGTGGGATGGAGTCCCCTACCTGGTTTTTCAGAGTTATAGCAGTCCTCTAGTTTGCGTACGGTGTTTTAATGGCTTGCGTTTGGCCTTTTTGGATGTCGAACGATTGGATTACGTGCCAAAGGCCTTTGTGTCATATTCTGCTAGGCCTTCTTAACGTGAACGAAGTTGTGAAACAGGTGTTTCCGAATTTTTATTAAAAGTAAATAAGTTCAAGACACACTTTCCGTCAGAAGAACAGTCGTGTCCACTCATCCCTTCTTTCTGTCACTGTCTCTCGCTCTCAGTAACACACAGCACCCATCTACCTACACACACACACACACACGCGAAAAATGGGCACGTACTCAAAAATACAGAGGCACCAATAACCAGCTGTTGCTTACTGTAGGGTAGGTGAAAGAATTTTCATAAGCAGACGCGGATCGTGGGCGCAAGCACAGAGAGAGAGAGAGAGAGAAGAAAAAGGAGAGGCGGGAAGGGGGCTAATGGTGAAAAAGTAGTGGGGGGTAGCATTTCGGGAGGGAGGTTCTTATTCTACAACACCAATTTACTCGCCAGTTTCTCGCAGGGCACTTCTAACACCTTGCCATCTGCTCCCTCCATGACGTCATCGCTGCTCGAGCCTGAACGGAAGTGCCATGCGTCGTCTGAGCATCCAGTCGATATTGCACTGCTGCAACCGCAAAGCATCCCGACCCGGCTACGACTTGCGTGAATCTGCTGCACGCTGCATCCGTATACTGACGATGTTGCATTAGTTGGCCTGATCGTAACTTGAAGAACACCTCCCAATCCCCCTCCCGCAAACCCCCATCCTCTCATAACTTTGTTGGCCGGCCGGATGCCACGGCTATGCAGCATTTACAACCCATATGGGTTGATGCTGGCGTTTCATCGATCGGGCTGGGGAACCGGGATGAATCTTGTTGAACGATGGGCTAAAGCCGTGCAGCAGGCTGAAAAACACGAGAAATGACGAGGCGGCGATAAACGCGGGCTGCGGCACGAGAGGGCCAGGATTAATTGGCCCTGCAGGCTGCAACTTCCACTTTTCAGTTGGTCAGGCAGCGCCAATCATTACTACATCGCTCCGAGCACGGCTTGTCTCCCCCTTGTTCCATGCGCCTCCAGCTGCTGCTGAAGATCAAAGATACAGAGCAAGCATTTAAAGAGCTACTGGGCATACCAGAGCTCTGATTTGGTTCTGTGGACCAAGGATTTAAGAATTGACAGCCCACCGAGTCATGAACCATACATTGTTTGATCAAATTTGAAAATTACAACATTTTGAACTATCTGCACCACCACTATTTCTTTTTCGCTCGTTCGTGGCAAGCTACATTTGCATGTTTTCTTTCTTTCTTCTTTCGTGTTTTCTTGTTTCTCTGGCATTTTATTTTTGCTTTCCTTCTTTCTTTCTTTGTGTTGTCTCTGTTTCTTTGTCCCTTTGGGGGGAGTTATTCGCTCTTTGTTTTTCCTTCATTTCTTTTACTTCTTTCTTGTCCGTCTTTTTTTTTCTTTCAGTTCAACCTTCCTCATTTTTGTCCTTCCTTTGATCTTTGTTCGATGGTTTAAACTGAATCCTCCAAACGTACCCTCGTTTTCAGGTAGACACACCAATCCACCCTTTTCTCTTTAAGTTGCTTTGAGGTAAGCCATACTAACTTCCGCTTTTCTGTACGGACAATGTGTGTCAGTCTTGGACAGCACTCGGGGGATGACTTCACCACCCCTCCATCCCGCTCCTACATATACACCAGCGTCTAGACAAGACAACCCACGCTGATCGAGAGGTCTCGAGTCTCCTGTAGGTACAAGGTTTTTCACGGGACGTCGAGTCCTTCCTCCGTCTGGTCGAGGGTGTTTGTCTAGACATCGCTCCTCCCTCCTCATTATTTCTTCATCCGCTCCGTCCCCACCCCTCCCTTTCATTCGTTATTTGAGTCTATTCTTCCTGATTGTCAGACTGAGGCACTGCTTCCTTCCGTCCGTCCTGGAGGCAAACGCAACGTTACACATCCTTTTAGCAGCCTCCTTTGTTTCCGTCACTACTTTCAACCCTATCATGAGCATTGGATAGATGCCAAAATTATTGTCAGGTCATTCGTTACTATGGATGAAGGACACGCTCAGGGTACGTGAATGCAATAAACAGAATATTAAATGACTGAACATCAGAAAAAGACAGAAATTATAGGAGTATTCTTGGCAACTTCGGCATTGCTGCCCGGGATATCTCGTTCCAAATGGCAATACATCGTAAGTCAACATAATGGATTGCGATGGATTACTTAATCATTCTTTATCTGTGACAGAAACACGCAAGTGGCGCGCAAATGGCACGCGCGCACGAGCAGGTTCTGATGCACACGCACGTAGCCATATTCGATTTCTTGGAACTTCACAGAATGAAGGTGAATTACGTTATGGCAGTCTCCTCAAAACGGCTATTTATCCCAGCAGCCTGACGAGTGGACATAATATACAGCTGGGCGACAAGCATAATATGGGATCGTTCTAAAACTCATCAACAGCACTTCAGATGACAGAAATGGGGGAATAAATATCTCAAGAGAGTTTTATGGACCGCGAGTTTTGAGTGTGCGCGACATCAAAGACTTCATATTCCTCTACAGGAGAACGACACATCCCTATGCTCGGCGCCCTATGCTGAACGGCTCTAGACCCCATCCCCTCCCCCTCTACTGGAAGAATTTAAACAAGAAAAAAGAGACATGGATATTCGCAGCGTGTTTCATCGGCTACTCTGGAAGCAAACACAAGTGTATGCATAGCTTTAACGGCATTCATGAATCGCCGCCTACAGGGAATTCGCCTTATCTGACGGCCCCGTTTGGCGCTGTCTGGTGCCGTTGGGTAGACGACTGTGACCTAGGTTTCCTCGCAAAAACTGGCTTCTGCTGCCCTATCCGACCGCTGTCTCTAACACCGTCCACCAGTCCGTCCATGCAGAAGATTGTTCAAGCTGATGCGTGTTAGCTGGCAAGCAGGAAGGGACAAGCACGCGAGCTGCCTTCCGCCCCGGGCTTTGCCGCTCGTAGCAATGACGACAATGCAATCATAGTTGCATGCGGATGGGTGCATTTCATCATGTTTTTCTTATTCTTTATTATTTGTTTGTGTCTTTTTTTAACAGTTGATTAGATTTGCTGATTTTTAAAAATATTTATATTCGCTTTCTCTTCTGATGCGTGCGTGACGTGACAGGGACCGGGTGGGTATCTAATCTGCCCCCCCCCTCTCTCTCTCTCATGAAACGAATCCCCCATCTCCGAAGCAGAAATTAGAACATTTAATCCGCATATTAACCTCGGTAGCCAACGGTATGTGATAAAAAGAAAACTGATTCCCAGAGCATACCAGATCTGATCTAAGTGCATGGGTTTTGTGTTTATTTCGGTACAGAAAAGTATCCATGATCATGAATTTCACTCGGGAACGGACTCTATACATGCAAATTTTATGAATGGAAAAGAAGAGATTGAAGGCTCGTGCTCTTCAGCCTAGCACTTGGTTGCATGCGAGCTATGTCACTTCCATTAACAAAGTGAACTGGATTTACGGCCATTTTTATGGATGTAAGAGTAGAAGGTAATGCTCATGCAAGCCATCAACGAACTGGTGAAAATGTACAACCTTCACAGTCACCGCTGTCTAAGAGACGATATGGTCTACGATTTTTCCAAACAGTCCACACAGCCGGCTATAATTCCGTGCTGAGATACAGTGCAGTATACCGAGGCATTGTAATTTGTTTTACAAAGGTCAAAGGAACAGCGGGTGGGGGGTGGGGGGAGTGCTGTATATAACAGACTGATTGCTAATCAATACTTTGAACGGCCATTTCAAATGTGCTTGACTAGCTGCAGCCAACGTTTCAGGACCGTTTCTAGCAGCAGCCGGTCCTAAATGAAACTAATATATCAAAAGGCTCATCACAGTCCAAACGAACGGGTTTAGGCTTGTTCTGTTTTTATGGACGCATACTCCCCTTTAAGTTCTGCAAAAAGTTTGACCCAAAATCGAAGTGGCGGGGTCAGCTCGAGGGAACTGATGCAACAGATGAAAGACAACCCCTCCATCCATCCCATAAAATAAAACGAAAAAAAAAATGTTGGGTGTGAAGCTAGAACTAGCTGTCAGAGACCGAAAAACCTGGAGCAATGCAGAATCACTGGGGTGATCATTTGTCCTTGTTCTCCCCTTCTTTTTTTCTCTGCTCCCAGTTTCCTGTTCTCCTCAGAAGCACAAGCACATGCGTGTGGGAGCACCTATGTGCACGTGTGCGTGCATGCGTGCGTGCGTGCGTGCGTGCGTGCGTGCGTGTTATGTGTGTATGAAAGAGAAAGAAGGTAGGGAGTGAGGTGGAAGGAAAGAAATGAAGAAGCAAACTAACCAGTCAACCAACCAGCCACGCACCTAGCCAACCAGCTAACTAAACCAAACGTTCTTAACCAATCAACAAAGGAAAATGTGCCGGACTTGGATTTTCAGGTGTCTTAGCTTCTAACGCGGGCTTTACACAGCTCGATTCATTCGCACGAAAACAGTTATAATATAAGAAACTACTCCATCTGTTTGCAAACAAATTTCATTATTTCATTTTTTAAAACTTGGATCGAATATTCATCACAGACGTATGTTTGCACTAAAATCTCACAGAGAATAAGGGTTTTTTTTTTGAGAGAGAGAAATTCTTCATCGAAATGAGACCACCACTACTGTTTAATCATAGATAATGCCCGCAGTTTGGTTAGTTCGTATCGACTGCTTTTATCCGACTTGGTCGAGCTGTGTAAACTCCGCATTAGTTGTTCTAATTGTAAGAAAATACTCCCTTTCGCGACCGGCGCTGACTTTGATGTCTTTCATGTTTTGCAGTCATTCACTGGTTCATTTAAAAAAAAACTAATGTGATAAGACGGGGAAAGTTGGCGATCTTGGGCGAAGGATGCATTGGTCCTCCAAGCTGTGTGTGCCTCCTGTCAAAGTGCACGTCAGTCTAATAGGATTTCAGGAAGAAAGGAACACCGCCTAGCAGAAGATTAACAGAAAACTGACATTTCAAAAAATTATTTTGTGCAGATGTCTGACCAGTCAAGGGCAGCTAAAGGGACACTGCCGAGAAAGCCAGAGAAAGGATTGGGATTGTGTTTTATTTTTGTTTGTTTGTTTGTTCGTTCGTTCCCTAGACGAGGTTTATAGACGGGATGTTAGGAAGCGCTATAGGTCGTGACGTCACAAACTTTGTCTGAGACCGTGACATCTCTGACGTCACCGACTAGCTTTTCTAGCCATACTTGCATGGTCTCTCGGAAACCTTCCTCTTGTGCGTCATCCGAGGGAAGTTTGATGGGCGTGAGGAACCCGAGGGAAAGTTGGTGGTGACACTAAGAGCCCTGACGTCGACCACAACCTATACTGTCCTGTGTCCATGACATTGCTGACGTCCATAAACCTCGCCTCAGACTCTCTAGCTCTCGCGCAGCAGCTGGTTGTAGCAGGAATCGCCTGTAGCTGGCAGAATTCAGTGGAATGTATACGTTCACGGGCAAAAGGTGACGAAATAATCGAAAGTGATTAATATGTATCAGAATCCCTCCAGGCTGCATTTCTACGTCTGCGAAGCATAAACATCCTTGTGTCAGACCCCGGAACCTTCTAATGCAGACGAATTATGGGAAGATGGGGAGATATATATAGTCCCCTTTTGGCCGGACACATAAATATCACGACGTACCGCCTCCCTTATTCCCCCACACAAACGCACACCACCCCGTTATTCCTAAAAGTTATCACCTGTTTTTGTCGGTGTGATATGTTCCTGCTGTAACATATCGAGTCATGGCGGATGTCCCGCAGGTCTCCTGCTGTGATTTTCATCGTTTGAAGTACTGTGCCAGAACGAGCCTCGCTTCAGCGTAAGACCCTCTACGTTCTCTTGCAGGTAGTGTCATATCCAAGGCCAGGCACTCGGCTGTCTAGTCACAGCTGGCCTCCGAGTAACGATTGAAGGAAAAATGGAACGATAACTCCAACAAAGATACTGGCAGCGCTCAAACATAGCCGTATGCAGACGCATGTGCCCAAGGGAGCTTGCTGTACCCAAACACGTAGCAAAGAGAGGGCCGAAAGAAAGGAACTTGGCAGAAAAACGGAACGAAAGAAAGAGAGGAAAGAACTAAGGAAAGAAGGAAAATTTAAACAGAAAATAACCTAGCGGAGGTGGATGACCGACAGTCTGCAACTCGATCCATGTCGGCCGACTAATACATACGTTCTCTCTAAATGCCCGAGGGGCGCAATTTCATAGACAGAACACTCACGCTCGATTGGTATGCAAAGGACAGCATGTGCTTTTAACTCCATCCACAGAATGTTAGGATCTGTGTGATTTCCATTACCGTGATGATGTGAGGACCTCCTGGCCACGAGGGAAATAAAACCCTACAGTTTTTCTTCAGCTGATTTGATTTTTTTTAAAGACGAGATTAATAGAACATGGTATTCAACACTAACATTTATCAAGAAAAAAGTACACTGCGAATTCCAAAGGTGACAATGCAGAGTTTACTGCATGCACTATATAGGTGGCTCTCCAAGTCTGTTCGGCTCGCGTCCATTGTTAACTAGATAGACTAAAGGACGGAATCTTTTGGGATTTTTTCTGATTCCACGACATTTATGTGTACTGTCTCTCACCTATTCTATTCTTGTTTATGTTTTCTCTTCATTTTTTCAGTGTCACCATGGGCATCGTCTGCATTCTGTGTCACCTTGTCCATCGTCTGCATACATAATACTGTTAAATAATGACTATTATTCCGTTCCCTCGTCAATGAAAGAAAGAATCAGGCAGGCAAACAACACGCAGACAAAGCAAAACCAAAGAAGAAAGAATGTGACGGATGACATCCCAAGCTAAAAACGGAAGCTGAAAGATTGCGCTACTTATTCGCTGAGCCAGACCCACCTGCCCCACCAAGAATACGTCGTTTCACCTCGAAGAGACAGGCGATGTATGCACGTGTTGTGTGAACACGTTCTCTTGTGGTCTCTTTCCAGTCTGCAGCACGGAGACGACGAGGGAATCTGACCCCTGGGAGGGTGATGACGTATGTCGCACTTTGTGGACTCGGTTCCCGTGGCGATGGCTACCCTATTAATTAAGAAGGCGTATCACGTGTGTGGTCTGTGCCTAAAATAATGGTTTTCATTTCGCCCGCAAAGGTGCGCGAACCATAATGTTGAATTTCGTGGCTAGGGAGCGACGTGATGGCGCGACAGAGGTGAAAATGGAAACAAATCACACACGCGCACACGCACACACACACACACACTCTCTCTCTCTCTCTCTCGCGTATGCCCGAAGCCTAACTAACCTATGTACATGGAGAGATCATGGCCTGAGGGAAAGAAGGAGAACATTTACGTCCGGGGACCGAATCACGCAACTCAAAGGAGATCGATACACTCTTCCTTTTTTTCTTTCTTTTTTGCTTTCTTCCTTTCCTGTCTTTCTTCCGGTCGTCCGTCCGTCCGTCTGTCGGTCGGTCGGTGGGCTAGTCGATCTATCAACCGTTCGTCCCTCAGTCAGACTTTATTCTTTTTGTCTGATGCTGAAATACAATTTTCCATACGTTTTATATGTACACGCTCTTACAACCAACAGACCCAGGCCTGGTGGCATCGATATCATACAAAATGAAACGACAGTATTTTTAAAAAATGAAGACAAAACGTGTAAAATAAATGCCTGCCTGCCTGACCGCCTGTCTTCACCATCGCCTTCCATGCATCTTCATGATGTCGAAAACTAAGGCAGCAAAATATACGACCGATTATCGTGAATCCGCGTGCCCTGTGGATGCCGTGACTCTTGTCGTTTTGCGAAGCCATGTTGCGGTAATGGAGATTAACAGGATGCAGCAGTACGCACTAGGATTGGCTTGCATGAGCGTGCTTGTCCCTGTTCATTCGTAAAGGTGCACGTAAAATACACAGGACGGACGGGACTTACGACCAGTTATGACCAGAAGAACAGCGACGAACGCTAATGCAAGCATGCAGCCCAGGAATCTCGCAGCGCAAAAAACAAACAAAAAAAAAGTCAACGAGCACGCCATTGGAACCCTTCACATCAAAGGCCCTTCCCTGGCGACTGTCCTGCTGCATCTGTAATTAGAAACTGTCTCTTTCACCCCGTTGCCCTAACGCTTTCCTTGCTACACCGTCTCGAAAATTCCATTTTCACTTCCAGCCACCGCAGACTTCTCCTGATGAGGCCGCGCGTTCCTGCTGCTTCGGTCAGAAAATTGAAGAATGGTTCTGCTGGCGTGGACTTGCGAGAGTTTGGGAGCAAAGACGAGATTTCGAAACAGTTGATCGAGGTTTGAATACAGAGACAACCGTCGTCTTGCTTGTTAATCCCAGTGTCTCCAAAAGTCCGATCCTTATAGTACCAATCACTGGCCATGGCAAGCGGGTGTTGCTGGGAGGAGGACGCATGATGCTAAAGATAAGGATGGGGCAGTCTGAAGACTTGCTGGATTGGCTTGTTGTGAAAGTGATACACTAATTCTGACAGCCCACCCTCCCCCGACACCTCACACCCAGGCCGAGCTGCCCCTCTTTCTGGTGTGCGTTCTGGTGTGGCCCCTCTTGTCATGCCATCCACTGGATTTGAGATGATTCTAAAATAAACAAGAAATGAGGACCGAGCGCTTAAATTATCAAATTATTAATCCAACAGGAAGTACTTGAAACGCTCAACGTAGCCGTTGAGCGTTTCAAGTACTTCCTGTTGGATTGATGAATCTACAAGTGACAAAGAATTAACTAGACTGAGAATCTGGTAGCAGAACAGGAAAGTAGATGCATAGTAATGCATGTGGGGTGGAGATGCAGTGTATGTGTGTGTGGGGGGGGGGGATTCATAACGGCAGAAGGACAAGTAGACAGATGAACGAACGGCAAGAAAGAATGAAGACTGACAAAGTTAACACACAGAGACAGAGAAGGAAGGAAGATCTGTGATGGATGGCTGGGTAAGGGTGGTTAAGGACAGAAGGTAGGTAGGAAAGAAAAGAAAGTCAACACAAAAGAAACAGCCGAATGCACAGCACAGAGAAGTTCTTGAAGAAGTTCGGAGTCTGAAATATGTCAAACGCCGGTTTTTAAGTCCAGACCAAGGGAAAAATTGAAGCCACTGTGCATCGAACGTATCTTCAGTCCTAGTAAATCCGTTTCAGCTGAGACACTAGTTCCTAGGAGTAACTTTGTTTTCCCCTCGACACCTTCTGCTCCGTATGATATAATTACGAGCATCATGACAATCCTGGGTATGAAGTGATTTATTCTCAGCGGCGGCGACCCTGCCACTCTACAGAACTTACATTAAGTGCGTTGCCGACTTCTCTCTGGCAAAAAATTATCGTCCTTGTAGCACCTCGATCCCCTGCTGACCAGGTCTGCCGTCTGGCTGGGCCCGGCAGGCAGAGTTCCCCCGATTATCTGTTGGAAGAGATCGAAAAACACTGAATTGGCAGGAAGTGTTGCAAAGTGGGATGGAAACCAGACAGGCTCCATCATTAATCCTACAAATATATTTCAGCCTGGTAAGGCTGGGTGCTTGCCCACTTCTTGCGGTTGGTAATGAAAATGCACAGTTCTGTTTATATACAGAAAAGGTGAGGTAAATGATTGCCCGTAGGATAAAAAACGAAGAGAGAGAGAGAGAAGAAACAATGGGTAGTGAAAGTTATAAATGTAACGAAAGTTTGTACTGCTTACACCCTGAGAATTAGGGACCGCGGTTGATCTTCAGTTGTCTTGCTCTCTTAATCTTCATACCTCCCTCACTCTCCCTATTTTCATCCAAGCCTTCAATTCATTAAAGATAAAGGAGGGAACGTAAACACAAAATTTCACTCAGCATTAAATGTGCACCGCCTTCGATTTTGCTAACTGTAGCAATCTTTGTTCGAAAATTCGTTTAGAAAAACTAAAATTAGTACAAGAAACCTGAAAAGTGCATGCTGCTGTAATCGGTGGCACACTGGGTTATTATATAAGGTCAAAAAATAAGGGCACACAACATCGGACAAAAGAATGATGGAATGCCAGAAAATAGTCGTCTGCCTCCAACAGGCGCCACACAAGGACTTTTTCTTCATGATGCCTTATATATCTTCACAGCAAATGTGTGCGTATGTAATATATATGCATACATACACCTATAACTACAGTGTAGCATGCATTATGGATTACTGCTGCTTCACTAATAAATTGCATCACGTTGGTTAATAAGCGATTTTACAAAATCTTTTTTTACCAAGATATTTTCTAAAATATCTGATATCATCGATACTTACAGAGACACTCGACCGCACACCTTTGACCCGTTCCCCCCCCCCCTCCTTTTTTCGCACGTGTCACTCTTGTTGCCAAGAGTCCCTGCCACGCTGAGTCAAGAGACCCGACAAAGTGTGATTAAGTCCCAGTCTAGCATTAGGCTCTCTGAAAACGGCTTAGGGCCCTGACAACAGGCTGTGCACCAAGTTGTTTTAGGCTTCTGGAAGCCCCGCGGTGAACAATGTCAGTCGCTTTCGCCCTGATGGTTCTTTCAGCGATATTAAAGTCAAGAATTTGGGGGGGGGAAGGGGGACGGGGAGAGACCAACTTTTCTCGTTTCATTCGTTACCTCTAGATGCCGGCCTACACGTTCTGCTCGCTTTGGCTGGGTCCTAATTTTATACGGGTGTGTCGACCACAAATAGCTTTCAAACTGCGCTTGGCTTTCCTGCCTGGCGAGTTCGATTGATGATTCAGCACGCGGCGGTCTGCAATCGCACCGTTCACCGAAGAATGTTACCAGGATTTTTTTTAAGCGACAGTACCTGGGTAGATCCTGGATTTCCTCTGCTAGCTGCATAGCGTTTACTGCGAAATACATTCCTAACAGTTTGCCATACTTTCCTTTTTGGTAAATATAGTCACGTAATTCTCCTCCCAAACTCGAATGGACAAAGGGTTCACGGCGGGTATGACCGAATCTAAACGCAGCTTCACTGCGCATGCGCAAAAGGTGCCTCGAAGCAGAAGACAGTCTAGGCGGCACACGCAGATGAGCAGCATTAACAACAAATTGAGCGTTGCAGGCACAACAACACGATGGCTCTAACCACAGGTCTAATCCTGCTGGCTCTGGCAGCCAGGGGTGAGTTGATTCATTTGAATGAAATTTATTTGAGATAGTTTTTGAAGCCTGTATACACAGCGTGATTGAAGCAGCACCGATCGTTTGCTATTTCCGTGTTCGCAGCGAACACAACTCTTCATTGAGTGACATTTCGTTCCTGTGCCAGGTTATCGACTAAAGCACCCAATAGAAAGTTGGTCTACCCGTTGTACCAGACAGTAGATGTGTACTTGTAATTAACTGGTGGATGCACGAGCCATCGTTGGCAGCATCAACCACTGTGAAAAATGGTGTAGTTTAGCGATTGAAAATGGCTTATCAGTTATCACCTCTGATTTATATCTATCAAGCACAACGTTAACCTGGTTTCGAGGCAAACTGTATGGTTCATGCTCAGTTTTACTATCTTATAGTCGTTATACTCACTTTATTGTGGCCTTGACTAGAATCTGAAGTAATTCTGTCCGACACACCATCTAGGATTCGGATACCATCAGGCATCTTAAGAGAAATTACCTTGTCTTTTTTCAACAGTAAAACGTCGTCGCTTTAACAAATGTTTACTACATTCAGTCCAGTAGCCTGCATCAAAACTTCGGCAAAGGTAGCCTTGTATTTTGTATGACTGGAAATTTAAACAAAAATATATTTGATTTACAGTACATTATAAATAAATACTACCTCCTCAGTGATCCCTATTTTTCTTCCACAAGACCTGCAGTTAACACCAAATCGTGTACTGTTTATATGTAGAGTTTGTAAAGATGATTTCCTATAACAATTAGTAGAGCCCTCAGCAAACCCCTCACCACCACCACCCCTTTTTTTAAAAATGAAAGCTTACAGATGCAGGAATTTATCCTACTCATTCAGTCGCTACACTTGAATAAAATATATTTTGTCTAAATTGTATATCCTTTTGATTGCCGCCATCATGCCTTATTGATTTTAAGGGTTTAATTAAGGTAATGTAGTGAACATACAAGCATTACACATGCACTAACATGCAAGCATGTATGTATTACTAGTAACATACACTAAAAACGTGCATGCATTACTAATCCTGACATGCATTCGTTACCAGCAGAATGGACAGTACCACTGAACTGTTCTTTATCAATTCTTTCATTTTTTATTTGTTAAAAACGATATTTTGTCAATAACCTTTGACTTAAGGATTGGTAAATGTGATACTTCATAGTAAATAGTGTGCAGCAATCAATTTTGAGATCAAGAGATTACAAAATTTATACAAAACTGGTTTGTTCTCTTTTTTAAAAATAAATCTATGCTTTGTAGTTTGACAGGAGCATACAAAGACCATTGTTCAAGCAACTTATTTTACTGACTGATTAAAGAATCGTACTTGTTTATGATTTAAGTTGGTATCTCCTTTAGCTTCAGCTCCACCTTCCATCCATCTTTCTTTCATTAACTTGCAGAAAATCAAAAGGTGGGGGGGGGGGTCAGTGAAGCATTCCCTCAAAGCAATTTGCCTCATCATACAGGTATCCATCATATATCTTTGCACAAATGACAATAACAATGTTGGTTTGGCCAAGAAAATTGACAGATCTGTTGCATGCATGGCCATATAAGCACTTGCATTCTTGCATGCATGCTGCTTGTGTGCACTGCTGTATGTACACATGCACACATACACAAGTACATCCAAAACAATTACTACACACATCAGACCTGGCATTTAGGAGATATTTCTGAAGATATATGCCTATTAGCAAAAACAATTTTTACAGTCCTTTATTTCAGATTTAATTCTGAGTTTAACTCCTTTATTCTTATTAGAAAATAATCATTCAGTTGTTATTAATGCCTACACCTGCATGCACCAGCAGTTAGGAGATACAAAAGCATAATAACTACATTTGTAGCCCGATGTCTTTTAAAAAACAAATTGCTTGTTAAGTTGCTATGTTTGTGATACAAAGTTCACGCATGCAAGTTGAGAGAACTATAAGGAACCATCATGTCATCACAGTGAATCATAGCTTATAGGGTGAGTGCACAGCATTGATTTTGGAATGTGTACAATGTTCATTGCATGCATGTGAGGCTAAATTTCATCCTCAGAGATTGATCTGTATTCTATCTCTGTGCAGGGTAGGCACTGAGTGATTACATTACTCATTAGTGCTGCAGAAGCAGTCAGGGCCTGATAGCTGACACAAACATGATGGCGTTTAAATTCTCTGACATGGACATAGCTGTGCATGCTTGCATGTGTGAGTTCATGTGTGCCTGACTTTGTGCACAGGTTCAGACAAATATACATGTTGTCATTCAGCCAGTGCACCTATAACTACAATTATTTGTAATTATTTGTAACTACAATTATTTGTACAGTGATTGTATGCTTGAACCAGTATGTGGCTTCTTTTTTTTTGGGGGGGGGTGCGGAAAGGTATGCAGATTCAGGGAATGAACATTAAATGCTGTGGGCAATGTGTGTAACGATAATGGGGAGCAAACTTCACTGGGAACTAAATTGTCAGAATAATTTGCTCATTGCCTGTTTGTTGCTGCTGATAATGATGGAAGTGAGCTTGTAAAAAAGAAAAAAAAAATGTGATTGCGGCAAACAGTCTACAGCCATCAGCGTTATCTCAATACCATTATACTGGCTTCAAAAAGCAGTCTAGTTCCCATTTCCTAACCAGCTGAAATTTGTTATTGATCTTGAAGGTGTTTATTTTTAGTTTGTCTTCACATTGAGCTCCTGCATTTGTGCTTCCATAGTTTTTCTTCTTCGAAAACCTTACCTGTCATCCAACACTTCCCTTACTCCTGGCAGCATTGTTAGCAGTCTACAGGTGATGTTTCAGTCTGTTCACCAGACTCAGATCTCAGTTCCATGGCCTCTTTTGCTTTGAAAATTTTCTATTTCAGATCTGTAAAGATCTGGGATATCAACCCTTCCAGTAGATATGATGAATGTAACTAATGATAACAAAATGGCTGTCGTAAATTGATTAATCCTTTCAGAATTCGGTACATTCGAGGACTTAATGTTCTTATCACTATAGTGCTCCATAAAAAATTAGAGCTGGAGAAGTTTGGTTCCTTGTTTATGGTTTATGGTTATTGTCAACAACAAAGGCTACATCAAGACAGGACAAGAGGGGAGCAGGTGATGAAGGGTACAGGGGAAGAGAAGGTGGGGCTGACCTGTAGGAGAAGTTTTTCTCACCATCTCCATGAAAAGTACATGTGATGGAAGAACAAAGCAAGCAGAGCTTTGTTCCCCAAAGAATACAAAAAAGCTTAGATCCTAGCTTCAATGGTACACCATATCTATGAAGCTGCATAGAACTGTCAACATACCAAACACATTTTGCCTTGGAGATGGCTTTCCTTTTTCCCCACATTACTCCTCACCTCTCTAAAGGAAAATTTTGATTTCCACAGAAAAAAATGAATACTTCAAATTACTCAGATTACAGTGAGAATGATTCTTTGTATGGAGGAAACAGGAAACATTGTTTTCCAGATAATAGCAAATTACAGATAAAATTAACTGCATAAATTGGTCACTTTTTATTCCTTTCAGTTTTAATACAGGCACAGAGTTTTCAAACAAAGAACAATTATCAAAAATATGTAGACATAAGCCACAGTGTGTCTAGACGATTAATCAGAGAATAAAAGTTAACAAAATATGCTTGTGGATTAAGTTTAAAAAAACAGACACAATTTATTTCCTCATAAAACCTATAGCCAATTAAAAAATATCTTAGGGAGCAGATATTTAAAAAAACAAATGTGTTGAGACTTGTTTCTTGACTTTTCATTTTGCTGCACATTTTCTAATCCTGCCTTCAGTGGCACATTCATATAAAGGATGTAACCTGCATCAGCAACAGTTACCTAGGATATTTGGCGCTTGTGGAGTTCTCTTCCTTAACACCCTCCCCCGAAGAGGTGGTAAATTCTTCAGAAAATTACTTATACAGAAAACTTGATATTTTAAAATGTTTTTAGTTTGTATGTGTGTTTGTAATTTGGTGCTCATTATTTGCTTTGCGGATATTGGGGAGAGGCACCAAAGATAGATCATTTATCCATCCTTTTCCCATCTTGTGTGTTGTCTGTTCGGTGAGGATAGAACAGAGATACAGCACACGACAGTTTCAGATGTGCTGTATACAATCTGGCGCCTGCTTTGATAAGGTAGCCATGGGTGTTGCAGAATGGATCTCAACAAATATCCTCATGGGAGCATGCATGTAGATTAAATGTGATGTGTTGACTGTAATTTTTTTTTTGTCTTTTCTTGCCTTATTGCTGTATTTGCACATGGGTGTACATGTATATAAGAATGCTTGAACAAGAGGGTTTGTTTCATGCACAGACATACTTTCAGTTACACACACACACAGAGAGACAGACACACGTCCATGCTGTTTATTGATCCTGAGAAGTTTTACTGTCTTGTCTTGTCTAAGCACTCAAACAGAAATCCAAAAGCAATGTGGCCAGTGCATTTTGAGAAAGCTTTCCAGCTATTAGTGCATTACTCTAGTAAAAGATGTTTGCCAAAGAGCTTGGTAACCCTATTTTAGGATTAAAGATTGGTTATTGAGGACATGCAGGCCAGCAAGAAAAGACTGCAGAGGGAAAGTTTCTATCTTGCATCTAAATGGTTGTTGAAGCGCTCTGCGGGTGGAAATGTAATCAAAAGCTGTGGAAAGGACGTAAGGTCATAGAGGGAAAAGTGGAAAATGCAGATAAAATAGGGGAAAAAAGAGTTTTAAGATTCCAGACCTTTTATTGATGTCTTTTATCAGCTTGGGGGCATTGAACATTTTGACACTGTCAGATGAGAGCAAGAGTGGAGCAGAGAAAGAGGTGCAGAGAGAAGAGTCCAGAGTACCAGAAGCCAATAAGTATCATGCTTGAATGCCAGTGGTCCCATTGTGTTGTCTTTGTGTCCATAAATCAGTCCCCACCAGCTTTCTTGCTTGTTAAAGTTTAACCAGACACTCAGACAACCCTGATTAGGAAGGATTCCCACAAGGCAGTCATGGCGCCCATTGCTAGGCTGAATTCTATCACCAGAACAGTTGTCTGATCACACCTGACCTCCCACTTCTGCAACCACCTCGGGGGCGTCCACTTCCAAGGCGGGAGGTTGGAGGTCTGCACCCTACCTGAGTAATACCTAAGAATTAAAAATTATCAATTAAGTAGCTGCCCTGGTAGACGCTGGGCACTGTAGGAAACAGTACTCAGACTGATTGGCCCGGTGTCAGTACAATGTGACTGGGTGGGTCTGAAGCCTTTTGCAACAGCAGTCCCACATGTGGCAGCACGTAAACTTTGTCTAAGCAACACCGTCCTGATAGGCACCTGGTTTGCAGTGGGACATTAAGCAACAAACACCCACCCACCTTCCCATTTCTGCAACAAATTCAGGCAGATTGTCTTTACCAACATCTGGTGCAGTATTTCGTAGTTTTATTTTATTCTTATCTCTGTCAGAAATTGTCAGAGTGTGGTTGATCTGACATTGTTTATCTGGTGGCTCCTTCCTTAGTGTTCTATAATTATCACCCATCGTCTGAATTTTTATTCCAGAAGAAGTGATTTTTCCTGTGCTTGCCAATGACGAAGCCAGAATGAAAACATTTTTTAAAAATGTAACTGCCTTTGCAAAAGATATGTTTTGCTCCAGGGTAGTTGAAAACTAATGAACCTGATATAAAACTAGAGATTTAATTTACTGGTTCTTAAAACCAATTGAATTTTAAGAATATTTAATATTTATACTTTCTTTCTATGATTGACAAAGTATAAATGTTTTTAACTTAGTAAATATATTACCTACACTGTTATTAACGATTCAAACCAACAGTTTCTAATTTATCCAGCAGCACCGAGACAGGAATATAATCAGATCATGATCATGCCTGTGGGCTTTTAGTGTTATGTGTAGAATTGATATATTTCTGATTAATCTTGACAATCGGGTTGTCACAGTGTCTTTGTCACAAGGTCTGGGAAGATTTTAAATACTTTATTGGGTAATCTTTCCTGATTCCTTCTGTCTTTAATTTGAGCTGATGCGAAAAGCAAATTTCGAGTCTAAAACTGGAACCCAACAAAGCAAATCAATACCTGTGTTTGTGCTGCTACAGTGAGGCTAGGATTGTGTGCACGAGGGAAGGTCGGATAATGGCCTGTGAACCATAAAGTTCAATCTGGGGTTGTACGACAGGCAAGGCTCATGTACCTGGGTGCACACACACACACACAGGCTTGCACACTTGTCTAAATGCCAGCTTTCAATTTGGGCTTGTATAACAAAATATACTGTAATGTGTATGCACATGCTTTAACAAGTAAGCTATAATTGCCCGGTGTATTTTACAAGCATACATGTTAGTGGCAGTGAAGTCCAGACAGGAGAATCCTATTCATCCCTGGATCAGACATAGTGCACAAATGTACAGGGATGTACATGTCTGCAAACCCATGTGCACTTGCCCTTACCCAAATGTACATGTATACACTGTACTGTACACTAATGTTAACGATACATTTCTAAATGGCTGGAAGTGATTGAGGTTTTACCAAGAGATGAAAACATTCAAGACAATGAACAAGGTCAAGGACAGAATTTTACAAAATCTATAGTTGTTTGCGTCCTATGAGAATCACTGTTTTAAATAGAGCTTCTCTATGCCGATTACTGCTCTTCAAAAACACATACAACATCAACTGTTCCTGAAAAGATCATTTAGTCCTTTAACAGAGCTGGTTTACATGGGCAGTTGTCTCTCCACTCAACATGCAAAGGTCCATGTAAAATGCACTGGACAAACTGGTTTAGACCGCTCCTATGATCAGAGAGACAGATAGGATTGCTCATGCAGCCCAACCCTAGATCTTTCACAAGATGTGGAGTGTGGTCAGAATAACTGAGTAGTTTCTTTCTTGTCCAAATCTGCAAAATTATTTCAGCTCCGTCATCCTCATCTACCATGATGCGGAATGCTCTGTTCTGAGAAATAGTATTTTTTAAAATAATTTTATTAATTCAGTGTTTTATTGTAAAATTCTGTAGACTTGAAGCCTTACTAGTCGCGACTGTGAATTGATTCGCATTTTTGGTCTTGGAAGAACCAAAGTTCCACATGGTGTTGTACTTTGATTGCATGACAGAAGAATTAAGTCTTCCTGCTGCAGATTTTTTTTTCCTGGTACTTGTCTGAATCTCTTTTTTCCTTTCATACCCATCCCACCCACACCCCACACCTCCCATCTCATCCTGAACTCTCACTCTACAATAAAGTTAGTGACCTTCTGGCCAAGAATTTTGTGTGTGTTTAGGTTAAGCCTTCAGTACTCTGGAAGTGTGGTCTGGGAAAAAAAATCCTCTGCCACATATGCACCAAGACAGTAATAATAATAATAAATGTAGATTTTTAATGTGCGAGAACACATTTCATGCGCACTTCGCTCAGATGAGGCACACAGACACTCTAGTGAAAACAACGAACGCACACACACGCACAGAAGGAGAGATGAACGCAACACTGACCAACAGGTTAGGATATAGATCGTCCGTCAGTTGTAATTGTAATTATGTATATGACCCTTATATTATACTTTAATAATATGCTAATCGTCTAAGTCAGTTACCTCCTTAGTACTCCATGCTAATTTAAATTGTGTGCATC
>SMGT01000763.1:188719-225906 GCA_004794575.1 Lanistes nyassanus | reverse complement strand
TTGTAATTGTAATTATGTATACAACCCTTATATTATACTTTAATAATATGCTAATCGTCTAAGTCAGTTACCTCCTTAGTACTCCATGCTAATTTAAATTGTGTGCATCATTGATTCCATGTTTTGAACCCATGGTATCTTTTTACCATGCACTAAATGTTTGTGAAACTATTTTTATTTAATGGTCTGCTGTATGTGTTTTTAATCCTTTTGTCATTTTGTCATGAATTGTTTCCTCTCCAATGGCAAGGACTGAAATGTAAAAACAAAAACTCCACACTTTGCATATTTAATCCCTCTTGGAAATTAAAGATGTATCTAATTTCTCTTCCATGGTCTTTTCCCTTGTCCCATTTTTTTTGTTCTCTCTCTCTCTCTCTCTGAAGATAAGAGGTTTAGCAAGGTTTTTAGTCTTCATTTTTGAGTTAGTTTGAATGCATGTGTAAAAACTGTGTGTGTGTATGTGTGTGCAGGGATGTCAGAGGAGGTGGTTAAACTTCAAGGCCCAAGTGACAATGCCATAATTGTTGGGAACGATGTGGAACTGTTCTGTCTGGTCTATACAACGGATGAGAATGGTGTTCAGCAGAAGGTGACTCAGCCACACAACGTCACCTGGCTCTTCAAACCTGAGGGGATCAACACTACTCGGGTTAGTTACCTGTGTCTGCAGTCACCTGAGTTTGTGGAACTGTCTAAGAATCTTTCTTAACCAGGAAAATGTGCAGCCTAGCTTATAAAATCTGGCTGTCGCAGGTGCAGAAGCTATGTAGATGGCTAGGATCAGTGAGCTAGGATGCGCATTGGTCTAGTTAAGAAATGATACACATTAGTCTATCACAGTATGAGTGAACTATGATGCACATTTGTCTAGTTAAGAAGTGATGCAAATTTGTCTAATTAAGAAAGATCTTAATGCTATCATGGGCAAATTTTATGACCAATTAAGTCCTCAGAATGGTAGAGCTGTTTTCTTTTAGTTTTGAAAGAATTTACACAAATGTGTTGTACATACCATATCAGAACCTGCTAGATTGCATAGTGGTGTAGTTCTTTGTTTGGAATTGCAGAGAAAGTGCAATGATCGTAACTTTTTTAAGTGTGGCCTTCCTGGCACACTGATTGGCAAATAGTATGACTGTTGCACGGTTGCATGAAGAGTATATGAGACCTGGCAAATTATACACCAGCTTTCTCAGTCTGCATACTGATTGCATGCTCACCCATGGTTTAAGAGATTTGTACTGTACATGGAGAGATTCAGATAAGCTTTGCTTGGCAAGCATCAGAGATTTCAACTTCATTTAAGCGTTTGCAGGAGTGACAGTGACCTCGATCATTTGGATATTTCCTACCAGGTGGTGCTTGAGTTTGTAAGTGATGGACAGTCTGCAAACTCGGTGTCCTTTGACTCCAGCAAATATAAGGCTGCAGAGGTGGCCCGACTGCACATCATGGCCGTGTCTCTTGGTGATGCAGGCTATTACACCTGTCATCTGGATGCAGCAGGTCAACCACCTGTTGAGTATGGTGCCCACCTGATGGTCATTGGTGAGTTGCAATCACTGATTTCCAAACCACTTCAAAGTCAGTGCTCTATTACCAAGTGACCTTCAGTCAACTAACCAATTGTATGTGCTGTCTGCATAATGCATCCCCCAAAAGTTGTTAATTGCTAGTTATTAAATGTTAATTATTAAATGTTGGATGTCTATTTAGAGATAAACCAAATGGGGAAACAGCGCAGGGTAAAACAGATTAAATAGTGATTTGTTAGGGCTTCTCTTTTTTTTTTTTTGAGGAGAGAGGGATGGAGAAAGGGTAGCATCTATATAAATTCTAAAGCACTAGTGAAAATTCCTTTTATTATCATCCCAGACACACCTGCTTGCCACAATCAAAATCCTGAGAGCTTCTCCGAGCAAAATATCACACTGGACTGCATCATTAACTTCCGTGGATACCGCATGCCGATTGTGGACTGGCGTCTGGGGACGCTGAAGCTCAACTCAACGACGGAAATGCTGAAAAACAAGAGTGTCCTGATTGAGACCTTGACGCTGATGGCAACAGAACAAATGAATGGCTACGTGTACCACTGCCATGTGGAGTATCCTGGACTGGCACAGATAGAATGCATGGCTCATCCAAGTCTTCGCGTCTATAGTAAGTGTGTCATTTTGTACAGCAGCAATAACAGTGGGTAAACAAAAGATTTGTGACACCACTGCAGGCAGGAATGGACACTGATTGTTTCATGTATTTAATGACAGGAAAGAAAATCTGTATGATTCATCTCAAATAGGAGGTCCATGGATAAATTTGGCAGGCTCCACAACCTTCAAACCTGGCCTGATAAAGCTGACTTTTTTTTCGTTGCTAGCAGCTGTCAGCAAAAAGGGAGACACAGGTGGTCTTTTCAAACCACAGGAGGACATTTTTAGTTCATGTTATGCTTTACTTGGCTTTTCCTTTGACATGAGGCATACAGACCGAGGGTATCAACCAAAAACTGCATAATAGCCATGAATTGAATTGTGCAGATAATACCATGCAGATTTGTACACACAGTGCCTAATTACTAAACACTCACAGTATTTGCAATAGTCAGATGCCTTGTGGAAAGCTTTAAGTGCTGTAGGTGTTGACAAGGAAGCACATTCCTTTGTGTAGAGTTCTGTAAAACTTTTAAAGCACAGACGTCCATGAGTTATATTCTGTTTCAGGAAAATATTAGTGTTTTAAAATATATTTTTGTTTGTATTTTTTCCCTTCCTTAATCAGAAGCAGCACAGATCACTTCAGTTGTTGTCAGTTCATCCAGTGGACAGGACAGCTCACGAATTGCCCCTGGTGCCAAGGTCCGCATGCAGTGTGCTGCTCAAGGCTACCCAGTGCCACAGTACACCTGGTACTTCCGTCCTCGCGGCAGCTTGTCTATGCCTCGTAAGCTTGCCATTCAAGATTACTATGAGATCCTGTCATTCCAGGCAACTGATGAGGGAATGTATTACTGCTACGCAATCAATGAGATCAACACAAGAGTGTTTCGGGACTCGAGAAATGTAACTCTGCAGCTACAAGGCAAGTTGTCTTTCTGCTCTTAATGCCTACTTTTGGTGACTTTCATTGTCAGTCGGGGTTTTTTTTCAGTATAGAAGTAAATAATGCTGCAATCTGGATGGCATAGTATGCTAGGATCAGCAGATAGCCATGTTTTGATCATGTAAGATTTGTGTTATGACATTTTTTTAAAAAATGTGTTTGGTTTATATCGTGTCACCAGCTAAGGCTTAATTACAGAGAGTAGGAAGCCTGTAAATAGTTGTCATGTACAAAGAAAATTAAGTGTTTCGGAGACTGGACCTGAACCTCACACACTCTGCTTGCTGTTTTGGTGGCAAGTGCTAACCACTGCTTGCATCTGGTGCCATCCTTTACTTTAACCTGTATAATCACCACAGACAGTTATACAATCTTAGACAAACAGAATGGGCATGTTATGCAGTTTTTGATTATTTGGCTTGACACACCTTTTTTTTCTCAACTTGCCTTTCACCAGGTGTGTAAGATATGTACATAAAAGAAGCTAGAACAGTGTCTGTGTTAGAGAGTGCATGTTTCCCCTGCACAGGTAGAGCACAAAAATTGCATACTGTTAATCCAAAATTGCTCCATCTTACTCATAAATCTGAGTTGTCTGCCTTTCACAAGTTATTTTTGTCATGGCTACAGAAGTGGAGTATAATCAGCAATACAACATTGGGGGCCAGGCTTGGAGTGCAAGCAGTGCTGGCGGAGAGCTGCAGGCACAGGAGTCAGACTCCAGCATACAGTGTAAGCTTAGCATGACCAGATGTCATAAAGCTGTGCATGTGTGGCTAGCGATACCTCCTCTTTCTCTCTAACTTTGTCGTCCCTCATGATAAAAACTTAGATATATTGAAAGCTGTCATCATTTTTGCATTATTAAAAATTTTCCGATTGGTGTATGTTGGCAAAAAATCTCTTGACTAATCACCTAACATTTATAAACGTATTTTTCACAAAAACTGCATTGTTGTATTATGTCTGTCTGCAGTGCTTTGATCTAAGCACCATAGTTAATAGTTCCATGTTTTATGGCATGTTTATTGACATTCGCTAGTGAGATTTTCAACAGAATACAGCTAATATTTTTATGACTCCACACTTCCATAACATGAAGAATGATACAAAAAAGATATTTTGTTAGACTTCATTTGAAAGCTTGTTTTAGCACAGCTGTCCATGCCTGTTTTTAAATTAATTGATGTCGTGTGCTTTGAAAGGTAACATTTTAATGGGACATGCACACTGCCTGTTTTGCCTGCTTTTGCTCCGATGGTCTTATTTCTGTCCACTATTCTGAATTTCAGACCCTTTGACTTCCTCCACCTCTACTTCTAGCTCAGGTTCTATTTGTAAGTCTGCTGCTCTGTCTGACTTGGTGTGTTAATTAGTGAAAGCGAAAGACTGACCTAAAAATTAGAACAATAGAAGCCTCAGCGTCTATGTCTCACCCATGTGCAGAGCTTACAAAACTCTCCTGAATTCCATGCATAAATAGCAGTCTGTATCTGTGCTGTTTTTCTGTGGAGTGAAGTAGCAGAATTATTTAGGAGGACTGAAACACTAGGTAACAGTTGTGTATTTTAAAGAAGCATTCAGTAACGAGGTCTTATATAGTGGGCCCTGGATAGCTCTGTTGGTACAGTTACGGACTGCCTGTTGAAGGTGACTGATTCGAATCCAGGTGTGGCCAAGAATTATTTCCTTGAATTAAACATTGTGTAAACTCCATTCAGCCATCTCCCCACACTGCCTGTCGGCACTGGCCATCTTACTGCAGCTATCGGTCCGGTGGTTCTCTCGGTGCATAGCTTAGTAATAGGACCCCATCCCCCTATAATGGGAAATCACTGCGAGGTGAAAGTATTGTCCTTCTAAAACAACCGACCAGCTAGCCTAAGTCATAAAAACTTTGTATCCTTTTATATGTCCCGTCCTGTCCAGGTTGATACATTAATGATTACAGTAAAACTCCAGAAGTGTATCAGTAAATAGAAGATCTTTTAGTCTTTTGTAAACTTTTCAAGCAAGAGTATGAAACATGGCAAAATTTTTCTTTAAGTTGACCTTGTCGGTTTTGAAACTGTTAAGTGATGTTTACCAGTTTATTCATATCTCAACAGTGATGCATCAAAGCATAAGGTAGGGTTGTAGATATATGACTATTTGTTGAATAACGTGACAAAATTTTTAAAAAATTTCTGTATGTTGTGGGGTGGGGGGATCATAAATTGTGTCCCTTGTTTCATAGATATCTAGTTGGTTGGTTGGTTGGTTAACATCAACTCTGCTGTGAAGGGAATCTCATAACAGGGGTAGGGGGAGAATGGGGGGAAGGGAAAGGATCCTGGGGTAAGATGAAGTGTGGGAGAAAAGCAAATTTTTATGGAGAAAACCCCTGATACCTTGTCCTGTAGACAAGTGCCACATGTAGTGGAAGTATGCATGATGGGGCATGCAAGCTGAACTAATGACAATTGTAGTAAAGGCAAAGATCTAGCACTGATATGCTGTGGGCCACCCCATAGCTTCAAGTGGGAAATGAGTGCAGTTCTTCCATATTACAAATATTCTGATCGGGGGTGGGGGGGGGATATTTGTTGCTTAACGTCCAGTTGCAAACTAGGTGCATATCAGGACAGTAATATTCTGGTCGGATGATAAAGATTAGTGTATATATTTTGTTTCGATCCTATGATACATGTATGAGCAGCAAATTTATCTTGCCAATTCCGACAACAAGAGCTGTGAAAGAACAGAATTGCAGCATCAGCCATGATACTTTTGGTACAGGTGGCAACTGTAAATAGTTCAGGCACAACCCAGTGGTGGGGAAATGCCATTTTATCACTGCTTGATCAGTTGCTGTGTTCAGAAGTGGATCCAGAGAGTTCCTTCCATGTCCTCTATAGTGTATTGTCTTTGTCAGCTCAGCTCATGCATCTATCTCAATGCAATGCAACAGACAACCAACCATTGATTTTTCACAGAGCTCAAAATAGCAGACCCTTTCTGAGAAGTTTTTGATGGCTGTTTTACCACAGAAACTTTGGAGTTTTACATTTTTAGCTTATCCTTTCAGTGAAGCATCAAGAACAGGCATTAAATCAAGGCACTGACAAATGAACTACTTCCTGTAAGAAAAAGGGTTGTTTTTTGTTACGTGCTGGACTGAATAATTTTCCATTGCTTGCTTACAGTTTTTGGCCATTGTTTGGCATCAGACCTGAACTTTTGGCAACATAAAATGAAACACATTTTGTTAGTCTTTGCTTGATGAAAACTTTAAAAAAACGAGAGGTAATCAAAAGACCAGCGGTCCTAAATCTGAGCACCATCTCTGGCATTTTTTTTAAGGAGGAGACAACAATGATGTCCTACAGGCACACGTATTTTCATTATTTTTAAGGGGGAAATGGCTGATCCCAAATGGAATTTTGGGAGAAACCAGCAAACCAATTGGGCCTATGGTCCTGATATCATCTGCTTGAAAATCATAACGCTGTTTTAAATACTAGGTGCTAGAGGGAAGGACAAATAAAGCGGCAGGGGATATTATAACGTAAAAATTATTAACCAAGATGTGGGACAGATTAAAGAAAGTGTGTAATTTCCTTTAAGCGCTAGCAGATTATAATTATTATTAATTATTGGACATTTGATGGAACATCTGGCATTAAGTAAATGCATGAGCATAGAGATCTGGATGTGTGTGTGTCAGAGAGAAATATTATAACTGAGCCTGAAAGGGTCTTTTTTTGAAACTAAATAGAGATTCTTTCAGATATACTTTTTTAAACCAGAGTTCTTAACAGAATTTGCAGACTGTGGGCTGGTTTGCATGGGAATTTGGATCTACTGTTCATACATAAAGGTGAACAATAAAAATAAAAAGGGCAAATGGGCCTTATGTCCTCTCTTGCAACCAGGTATAGACATGAATGCCCATGCAAACCAGCCTTGGCTTACAGGAGAGTAGTTACATTGTGTTCTGCATAGAGACTCTTTAGCACTGATATAACTAGCTGACGTTCACCATCAAGAATAGAAACACTGATGTGAGAAATGTTTTCCCATATAAGAATACAGCAAAACCTGTCTGTGCTGGACACACTCTGAGACAGGTGGCCGCTCTTCTGAGGGAGAGTCTGCAGGACCATGTGTCTTTAGGTGACCATAGAACACTAAACACTAAACTACTGTATACAGTATGTACACGTAAAAAAAACAAGAAGCAAAACATAGACAACATAATGGAACAGTCAACTTCAATCAGCATTAACAATAAATGCTGTCTGAAATCAGCTTTTGTGGTTTTTGCATCCAAAGAAAAAGTAAAAAATGTGGAATTGGTGCCCCTTGCCTAACTCAACTGTGAAATGTGCATATCTTGTAACAGTCTTCATGGACATGGCTGCCAAGAGAAAGTTGCTACATCCTGAGTGTGTTGTTAGAGCAGTCAGGGACTCAGCATGTCCCATGGCTTCCTTTGTTGATATGACATGGGGTAGTGATGGAATCATTATTATCATTGCTTTCATCGCCGTCACCATCGTCAGAAAAATCTCTCCTTTGGCATGCTCATGACGTGGCCAGGGAAATAAATAGATGTGCGCCAGGCGATGTCTTGCAAACGGGACTTGGATAGCTCTGTGGTTAGAGCTGCAGACTAGTGCATGGAAGGACCATGTCCGCTATGGGTGGGTAGAGCATGCAATCGGGACTGTAAATCACTGTCCCTTGTTTGGATTAAACAGTTTGGGGCGGGGGAGTTGCGTTGAAAATTGATTGGTGCTGGGCTCAAGTGTCCACATCAGTAAGGTGTCTGCCAGTTTAAGGAGCCGCTACAGACAGGTTTTGGTGTATCAGCATATAACGGCTATAGTGCATGAATAGTGCTTCTTGTTGCGAGGCTCTAGTGCCAGCACTATCCCTTTCCTGCAAAACCAATGAGTGCTGATTTTGGCAGACTACCAGTGCATGTTCCAGCTATAGTATAAAGCTTTCACTCTGTCTCTGCACAAGAAGTACCCATTAGTCTTGTATGGTGTTGTGTTTGAATTGATTTGTGGCAGGGTAGGGCCTAACATTCCTGCAGATGAACACTGTCAGGCCTAAGGTGGACAAATCAGACTGCCATGTGTATTGTAGCACTGGGTGTGTTGTGTGATATAACAGCCAAAGTTTTGTTTTGTGCTGAAATTTTGAGAAAGTTTCGTTCAGGTGTGTTGTGTCCTGAGGTAACAGTACATGTACTTTGATGCTACACTATGCAAGTCTTTCCAAAATGATGCTTATGAATAAAGCTGTGTTTCTCACATGCATGTGAAAGCACAGACACATGCATGAATAGATACCCACACATGCATGCAAATATGCATCCAACAGATGCATGTGCACAAATGCACGCATTTATTTATAATTGTTTTTAATATGTACTTAGTCTTGACTGCATAACCAGGTTCACTTGCTTGACTCTTCACACAGACTGCCTTTGCCCTTAAAGTTCTGTATTTTAGGACTTGCATAGGTAGTCTGAGTGAAGTAACACCATAACGTTCTACTAGTGACAGGCCCTATCATTCGTTGTTATAAAGAAGATTATGATAAAGACATCTGAAACAGCTGAGTGATGATAGAAATAGTGAGCAAGTCAAAGAATGCAACTAACAGACTGGAACATTATGTGGCTTGCCATATCTGTGTGCAGTCTCACCTTACGCTGTAGGAGCACTTATAAGTGCTGGACTTGCAGTGCTGCTAATTGTCATCTTTGTTGTTCTGGCCATGAGGCTGAAGGTACTTTGCATGTGTGTGTGTGTGTGTGTGTTTGTGTGGATGCATATCATATACATGCACACACACATAAATGGTGTGTGTGTGTGTGTGTGTGTTGTCCTGCTGAGAACCCATTCTTAGCCATGCTGAGAGACCTTTTTAAATGTAATTTACAACCCTGGTGTGTTCAGTTCCAGAAGGATTCACGTGAATCTCAGGGCCAGAGCAATAAGGGATAGGTTAAATTGTTTCAAACCTGACTGCTGATGAATGTAGAGAGAAACTGGAATGGTAATTTTTGTCATATCTTGCCAACAAAGAAAGTATTTTTATTTTCATTGGTAGTTATGTTTGTAATGAAAGTGTGGTCCCTTCCTAATAGAAGTACTTTTTAAGTAGTTATTCTGCACAGAAGCGCGAGAGAAAGATCCGCGAGAAGTTGGCACGGGCACACGATGAGACACTTGACGATCAGGAGGTGGAGCTTTTGGATGAGGGGCTTCAGCCTAACGGACATTTTCTGGTGTGTTACATGTACTCACGCACTGGATGACTGCAGTTGTATTATTCTGTTTTCATTTTGGGGCAACATTGTTTCCTAAGGGCATTAAGCAGCAAATAAATCTTGGGGAGATAAGTGTGGGGGGGGGTGCAGGTGGCAGCTGTAAAGTATTTGCTTGGAATCCATCAAAAGTATCTGATGGTGGTTGTTTTCTGATCCATGGTGCCACTGGCTCGTAGAGTATTTTTCCAAAAAGGACCATGGATTATAAGATTTAAATGGGAATCGATGGATTATTTTTAAGGACCTGTGTTTTTTTTTAATGTTGCATGTTTTGACATCATTAGAATTAAGCCAAAAAAGAAAAAGCTAATTTGAGTTTCTGCTTTAAGCCAAGAAATTGTCGTTTGTCTATCAGCCTGCAGAGAATTAACACAAGAAACTGTCGTTTGTCTATCAGCCTGCAGAGAATTAACACAAGAAACTGTTGTTTGTCCATCAGCCTGCAGAGTATTCCCGCCTGAAGATGTGCTGGGAAATACCACGCAAAGATATTCGTCTGCTGGAGCAGATTGGGCGAGGGTCCTTTGTGGAGGTGTGGAAAGGCCGCATGCGACGGACCCCTGGAACCAATGATATTGTCCGCATTATTGTGAAAAAGCTTGATAGTACGTGAAGAAATTTATGATTTATTGTTGTTTTGTTCTGTATGATTTTTATATCACTTTCATCGTCAGCTCTTTACAGCCTCTAATCATTTCTCTGTCATTTTTTTTTAAATTTTGTTTGTATGGCTGGATGGCCTGAAAAAACTAAAAAATTATTATTATTATGTTAAATATTCTACTTGTTGGAATGATTGGTGAATATTTATCTGTGCATATGTGCTTTTATATTTCTGTGTACTGTCAGTATTACCATTTGTTAAGCTGGCTCTGGCACTGCCATAGATTCAGTGATGTTACGTTTGCACTGCAATATTTGTGATTGCTGTGGACAGCTGAGGCAACCAACAAAGAGCGACACTTCTTCAGCACAGAGCTTGAGGTCATGAAAATGGTGCCATCCCACCCAAACATCATCAGACTGATTGGCAG
Source organism: Lanistes nyassanus (assembly GCA_004794575.1). Lineage (NCBI taxonomy): Eukaryota > Metazoa > Mollusca > Gastropoda > Architaenioglossa > Ampullariidae > Lanistes > Lanistes nyassanus. The sequence goes on along the minus strand of SMGT01000763.1, from coordinate 215,439 downwards.
CTACACTTCAAATGGTAATTTGCTCTCAAGCAACTTTTCAGTATTTTAGCCTATTTGAATTTATCTGTTGATCTCTTGTGATTTGATATTTTACATCAAGACTCCACATTTTATGTGCCGTAGTATACATTTCCACAGAGAGGGGATACCCTGGTCTGGATCACAATTATAGGCTTGGATTTTAGGGCTGGGAGGAAGGGGGGAATAGGGGTATGTCATCAAAGTAATCAGAGGTCATAGTCATCAAAAGTGCTGCTAGGTACCGTGAAGTACAGGAATAATACACATATTGTCAATGTTTTCACCTCTACATCAGAGCCATGGTTGATGATGCTGGAAGTGGCCCAGGAAGGCACATTGCTAGAGTTCCTACAGCGCCATCGCCCAGGACAACAGGAGATTGTTATCGGAAGGGGGGATGATCAGCCAGTCTTCATGCGGAAACCGACACTGACAGCACAGAAACTGCTGTGTCTTGCTGCACAGGTAGCCAGTGGAATGGAGCATCTACAGAAATTCAAAGTGAGTGGAGTTCTCTGATAGATGCATCTTGTTTTGCGTGGATGCTCTCAAGGTTGGTCAAAACAAATGATGGCATGGGTGTGTATGTGGCATAGGCATGTGCAAGTGGTGTGAGTGTGTGTGTGGTGGGTTTAGGAGGGAGGGACATGCAGATGGCATGCATGTATCCCTCGAATCAACTGTCTTTAGATCTCTGGTGGATTGTATAGATCAGCTGCTGCGCACACTTCTTCATAAGATGCTGAACTCCCAAACAAATGGACATGCTTGAGGCACTAAGAGATGAACTAAAGCCAGGACAGGAAAAAGGCCAAATGCCAGATTGCCAGAGCATTTTAGTTCCCTAGATAGGGTGTGTATGGTTATTTTTGTTTCTAGTCAGAAGAATGCTGATTTCTGATCTGCCAGAAGGCTTTTTTTAACGGGTTGTACAAATGTTTGTCTGCCACAGCTGATCTACTACCGACTGCAGTCTGCTCGCGTTCTTGTGGCAAAGGGAGGAGTGTGCAAGCTGTCGGGCTTCGGCTTTCCCCATGAAATTGGGGACAGGAATATGTACCAGCAGGTCGGTAACCTCTCTCCTTCCTTTTCGTATGCATGCAGTCACACAAGAGAAAGTGAAGCTCTGTAGTATATACTTAAAAGAAGTGACTTCAGCAGAAGAAAACTGTTACGCTAAATTGCAAAAGTATCTGGATTGTCACACCCCCACACAGCCTCACACTCTCCAGCTGCACAGGAGTGCATGTGTTCTTCCTCACCACTCACACAGACACAAAAACCAACTAGCTAGTTAAAAGGAGCCTTCTCCTTTTATTAACTACCTTTCTCTTAAATCATTACTACTTGTTGTTACTATTCTTTATCCTTATCATAACAAAGCTCTCAACACTAAGTATAGTTATCTGCACAACCAACCTAACTCCTTAACTATCTTTAAATATAAACATATCAGTTAAATGGCAGTTCACCCCTGCCCGTAACTTCCTTAACTATCTTTCAATGTAAACATATCAGTTCCATGACAGTTCACCACTTCACTTAACTTCCTTAACTCTTTTCAATGTAAGCATGTCGGTTCAAAGGCAGTTCACTATTTCATCTATGGTCACATTTCTTCAGGCACCACATTGCCTCACAGGGTCATTGGGTTTCTAACCCTGTCACTGTTCTCGATACTGTTTACCTCACAATGCACTTTCCGCTACCAGTACATCTCCAGGTGATGTTTCACTGGCATAGGCTTCCCGTTCCCTGGTTGCATTCTTCTTATAGTACACCGCACGGCTCAGTACATCATGGAGAGGCCTAAATGATACAGAATAAATCCCTACATGCATTAGTTACGTAGTTTCTATTCGGCTGTTTATCTGGGGAAAGAAAAGGAGTTGTAAAAAAAAACTGAGTGACTTTGGCCTACCTTTTGTCTCGGCAAAAGGGATAATTCACGAGAAAACATGGTGGACGAGGAGCTTCACAAACATTCGCAGGGTTTCTTCCTCTGGCTCCCACATGCAGTGTAGACCCCTCGTACAACACCAATCATTTACTTAGAAAAGACTTGTTCCCCGGCCTATTTCTGACCGGTAGCGTTACACAGATGAGACAAAAACTATCCTTTCCTGCCTTGCTCGGCTGGCTTTCTTTTCTCATCTCTCCTGACCCTTCTCACTCCCTAGCCTTTTTGCTAAAGTTACTGGAGAAGTGTTCACTGCTTCCACTATGACATATTTTGAACTTGCACACCTACAGCACATGAACTAACTTCAGTGCTTTCCTTTACTCACACGTGACACACTTAACTGCTGTCATGCCCTACTGGCCCGTGACATGGATGTAAACAGGGTTATAACTACAAAAGATCATAATAATAGTTATTGGCATGGCTGCCTTAATTTCAATTGGACTTTCTTGGAAAATGATGGGACACCACTGATTTTTAAAAAAATCCAAATGTGACATTTCACTTACTTCGCAAATACTAAATCATTTGGATCTTTGCATGTGAACATAAAACTGGTCAATAAACATGGGTCATATTGTAAACAGTGAATTTGAGTAAGAATTTGTTGTGGTAAGATTTTGTTTCTCATGGAAAAAGCAGTTCTTGAGAGACTAGTAATATTTCAGGCCTCTGCCCCTGTTCGATGGATGGCTCCAGAGTCTTTGGTGGAAAATGTTTACAACACAAAGACTGATGTTTGGTCATATGGTGTTCTTGTGTGGGAAATTCTTCACTTTGGTGAGTGAATGTGACCTCCATGTTTGTCTGCTGTTGAACTCACGTTTAAAATTCCCATTGGACTCAGTTTGTAGTCCTCCCTTTGAACACAGTGTTTATAAGCTCCAGTTAATCTCACTCCTTGTAGCTCATTGGTTGTAATCCATCTGCTGAACTGACTTTACATAACCCCCCTTTTGAACTTGGTATTTGCACTTCACATGTTGAAATCAATGTTTGTGCCTTCCTGTTGATATTGGTTTTTTTTAAACCTTCTGTTTGTGCTCTTCCTATTGAACTCATAGATACTAACGCAGTAGATCTCTTCCATTTGGGCTCCTCCTGTTGAAATTAATGTCTTGTGCAAAGAAGACACTGGTTTACCCAGTAGGATTGCTAAATACAGGAAGAGAACACTGGTTTGCCCACTAGGTTTGCTAAATACAGGAAGAGAACGCTGGTTTGCCCAGTATGATTGCTAAATACAGGAAGAGAACAGTGGTTTGCCCAGTAGGATTGCTAAATACAGGAAGAGAACAGTGGTTTGCTCAGTATGATTGCTAAGTGCAGGAAGAGAACTGGTTTCCCCAGTAGGATTGCTAAATACAGGAAGAGAACAGTGGTTTGCCCAGTAGGATTGCTAAATGCAGGCAGAGAACACTGGTTTGCCCAGTAGGATTGCTAAATGCAGGAAGAGAACAGTGGTTTGCCCAGTAGGATTGCTAAATGCAGGAAGAGAACAGTGGTTTGCCCAGTAGGATTGCTAAATACAGGAAGAGAACACTGGTTTGCCCAGTAGGATTGCAAAATACAGGAATCTGCCCAGCTGATTATGTAATGTTGCTATTTTGTGCTTTACTGGGCTCTGAAATTACTGTGACCGCACAGTTGACTATCCTTTGGCATTATCTTTTGATTTCTGCATGCTTTCTATGATTTTACTTTCCAGTAAGTGTGGCAAATCTTCAACTTTAAGAAAGGACCTCTCTTGCTTAGAGCTGAAAGCTATTTTCCTGGATTCAGGACAGGATCTGTGCTTCTGTCCATTGGCATCCCTGTGGCCCCCTAGAGATGTTTATTTTGACAGACAAGGTGTGTAGTAAACTTTTCATTTTCATACAGGGATGACGCCTTGGCCACGCCTGGGACCTCAGGAAGTTCTGGAAAGCGTCCACACTGGCAAACGCATGCCTCCACCGCCCCACTGCAGCAAAATCATGTGAGTCTGGGCATGTGTTTTCTCAATAAAGAACAAATGAGGACCGAGCGCTTAAATTATCAAACAAAAACAAATGAGGACAGAGCGCTATAAATCGTCAAACAACAACCCCACCACATACGTCGGCATACGGTTGTGTCTAGCGCTTAAATTATCGAAAGATAACTCCAACAAAGGTACTTGCAGCGCTCAGACATAGCTGTGTGAAGAATAGCGCCGTTATAAAGAAAGGGATGGCAGATCTTTTTTGAGGATCTGCCAAGTTCCTTTCTTTCGGCCCTGTCTTTGCTACGTGTTTGGGTACGGTAAGCTCCCTTGGGCACATACGTCTGCATACAGCTGTGTTTGAGCGCTGCCAGTACCTTTGTTGGAGTTATCATGTGTTTTCTCTTGTCACTAAGCATTTAAGGGTCAGTAGTTACTTGTCCTTGTGAACCAGCTCCACATTCCATAGCACTGCATAATCTAAACCACTTACAGAAAACTGAGGCGCTGTAAAGGATGTCATGCAGCAGCAGACATTTGCAGGCACAGCAAAACACTACTTTCTGCTGTGTGTTAACCTTGTATTACCTCAACTTTCAGTAAACTGCGGTTAGCAACTTACTCTTGGGTACACAGGGCAGCTATTATCTCATTAAGCCATTGATATCACCAAATGCTGCTGCACTCTTCAGGATGTAGGGCAGCAACAAAGGTTTCCTACTTCTGTCTCTGTTTAACGTGTACTGCATCATAGCTGGATCATTCATGCCTTTCTCTTAATTCGTTAACACTAAAATATACAGGAACAGTTCAAGCTTCTCTGCCCTCAATCTGTAATTATCACACCAAGATTAATGATTTATGTGTTAGAACTATATTGAACCACATTTAAGACAGCAAAGAAACTTAACCAAGCAAAAGTTAAAGACAAGGTTTACATTTCAAGACATTACCCCTTCTTCAAGATGACACAGATAATACCTAGAACTAGATACATAACTGAATCAATGTAGACAGTTCTCCAAGGCCGATGGAAAGGAAAGAATTCTTGGTGAACTGTCTACCTTTATTCAGTTAAATAACTAGTTTTAGGTGTTATCCGTGTCATTTTAAAGAAGGGGTAATACCCAGAAATGTTGTCTTTGTTAATTTTTGCTGGGTTAAGTTCCTTTGTTGTAATATTTACATTTTACTCCAAGCACCAATCACTTGTTTCTTTACATTTAAGGTTTAAAAGAGTGCATTTAGGGTCAGCTGTTGCTTTTTAGTGGGTAGTCGCCTACATCTGGTAGTGGTACTTTGCTGAATTGTGCAGATACTCTGTACCAGAGTGCTTGTGCTCAGTTGTATTGCTGTGCTTGTTCTGAGCTATATTATTGTTTTAGTATGGCTTTTATATTGATCTGGACATGCATTCACAGCTACGGCTTGATGATGAAGTGCTGGATGGCAAACCCCGAGGATCGGCCGACGTACGACGCCATCCTGGAGAGCCTCTCACACATGGTGACGGAGGCAGAGGCTCACGTGGTCTATGCTCACCTCCCTGCTTATCTGCAGAGTCTGGATGGGGGTGCCGATGGGGATGCGGACGGCATTTCCCATGCATAGCTCCAGCCGACCTTGCTGGCAGCAGTGTGTTTTAGCCTGTTTTAGCATTTAATTCATCTAGGATATTGGCGCTAAGTGGAGTAGCCTTTGGACTGTGCCATAGCTGCAACTAAAGTTCCTGGAGTAAACTATGACTGGCAGGTCTTCAGAGGAGGAGTCTCTTTATGATGGAAGTTTTCTACAACCGACATCTTTGTACATAAAAGTTGAATGTCCCGAAGTGAAAATTTTTGTAACATTTATTGCATCATGTCTTTTCATGCCTTTTAAAAGCTCAAATTCCAAAACACATAAAATTCCATTCTTTGTTCAGATCTTTGAATTGGTAGTGTGGAAAGATAACTCGGTGTTTCAAATGCCTACTGCTGCAGTGTGAAGTGAACTTGGCAGTTGTATCTATAGAGTCTGAAACTGGGTGGGATCAGGGTTTTAGATATTTTTCATGTCGTCTTCACCAGGTCTCTTGTAGAACTCGTGGATAGCAGGCTTTAGCATTCTGTGGCCAGAAAAGCAAAATAACAGTCTGCTATGAAAGCACCATCTTTCTTCCTCCTGTCTCTGTCTCCAGCTGCTGTTGGAGACTCCCATCACTCTCTCTCTCTCTCTCTCTCTCTTACATTCTTGCATTTGAATCTCCTTAGTACAAAGCCTGTTGCTGCTTTAAGTCCCTCACAGTACGACCATCCAGGTGAAAAGCAACAGAATTTTCATAGTCTGCATCAACAAAAAGACACAAAGCCCAGCTATTTCGAAAATGCATGGTGGGGTTCAGGGAGGAAACACATATCATAGAATAATTATACAGCAGTAGTAAAGGAGATGACAGCTTGTCTTGAGCAGGATGTGCAATACTGTGGCAGCTCAAACGAGTTGTGCCTGTTTAACATTTAGTACTGTGTCACTTCTGTGTTGTTGCATTTTTTAAGTTCCTCCAAGCTTATCACTGCTGATGAATGGGTATGTTAATCCACACATATCATGAATTTAGCCTGTCCTTGGCATGAATGTCATTTAAAAAAATTATTACTTGTAAAAATCGTTTTCATTAGCATGAATATATGTCCATAAATACAGTCAATGATATTGTCTCAGACGACAAAGAATGTGAGAGGACAAACCCATTTGTCTGTAACTTCATGTGTCCTTGTTTAAGCTGTTTTATTAATAACATCTGTTTTTGGTGTCCATTCGATAAACAAGAATTCCACTTAGTTTGAAGTTTTGTTGTTGAAGAATTTTTTTAAATCCTGGTTTTTTTCCATGAACCAGTTCCTAATGATCAGGAGGCACTGGATATCAGTAAGGCTCTTGACAGTAATGGAAAAACTGGTGGATGTATCTTGGAGCTTTCTTGGAGGCCTGCACCCTGAAGCCTGTGTAATATGTAATGCATTCCATTGATATGGCCAAGCCATAACTAAGCCCCCTCCCCCCTTTTTTTTGGGAGACTAAGCTGTGCACAAGGTCCACATGTTGCACCTGCCCATGTGCATGCATATAGATGCATGCACAACACATGCACAGGCACCCTCACACTCTATCACCCACTTATTTTTTTCCATGCATGTGCAGGATACTACTGAACACATATAGATGTGCATGTTTAGCAAACTACATGGCTATGTACATGCATGGTTTGCACAGACATGCACGCACCCACATGGATGTATGCAAGAGATATGTGTGTCCATTTTTTTTTACTGGGAGCTTACAGGTGATTTATCTGTCATTGTAGTTGTCATATATTTTTGTTGTAAACAAAGATGTAATGTCTGTCCGTGACGAGACAATATTAACATATTTCACTGTTGTGCTTATCAATGCATACCTATCTGTGCACATATTGTGATCTTCATGTCAATGAAATTTACTTAAAAACACATTAATTGCCTACATATGTAGATTACTCTACAATCTTAAGTTCATAGTTTGTGTTGCATAGACACCACATATGCCCCAAACTAACTTTTCAAAGGACAGCAATCAGTGCACTGTTAATTCTTGCCCTTGACCCAGCCACCAGGTGGCGGAAGCACTCAAAGGCATATCAACACTGCAGTAAGTCATCTTACTATGTATAATCCAATAAAACTGCATATTACGCTGCTTTTTTTTTTAGTTCTGCAGCTTCATTCTAAACGATCCGAGCTCTGAACCAGTAATGGTATTAATATTAGCACAGTCGACTATTTGTGATATAGTAGGGTCAAAGGTCTACTATGCTGTGACTGTCGCAGTCTAGAATTAGTCTTGACTTCCCTCTCACTCAGTTCTTCTTTTCACCCCGACACCTTTCCATTCAGTTGTCGGAGTCCAGCTTTTAATGCGCCTGTGGTCCAGTTAACATAGTTTGCTGCCATTACATGAAGATTTGAGGTCATAAGAAACAAAATACCGAAAGAACTTTGCATAGTTACCAGTGTCAACAAAGCAAGCTGCCAGCTGCAATGCCTTCAGCACTTCCACCACCGGTTGGCTGGATGGCAGAGTTATCTCCCTGAACACCAGCAGAACAGCCCATTCTAGTAGCTAAGTTACACCACTTTTGCCATGCAACGATGTCTTTCCATCTGCGATTGAGGCTTTTTCTTGAGTGTTTACCACACTTTGCACTTCTTTCTGCATGAAACCTTCCACACAGGCACTTGTCATACATTTCTTCCAAACTGGACCATTTCTCATTAATTTGATGGTAATTTATTTCATTCAGACATGAAAAGGACAAGAAGAAACTACTGTTAATAAAAGCAAACATCATGCCAATTAGATGTAGTTGGCAGAATGTGTATTTTCACTGGTAAACTATTACCTGCCATGAAAGTGTCTTTGTTTCACAACATATGCAGTGCACATGTACCTGTTCATTTGATGTGTTCAAATGTACATCAGTTCACTGACATGACATAACATAGATATATTTTATCAAAATATAAAGTTTGATCTGCTGGATTTTGTTGGCCATTAGTGAAAACCATTGATGTATTAGGTTAGTAGCTCTATAACTTTTCTAAGATGCTCCTGTAAGAAGCTTCCTTGGTACCAAGTTCGAGACCACTGGTGTCATAACAGATGCCATTTCATGTCAAAGGAAACGCAGTAAATAGAAGTTACTTTTTAACTGCTCTGACATTTTGTATGTAATATTGAGATACTAGGAATCATTTTTGTATCTGCAGCTGTGTTATGCTTGGTATTCATGTATCGTATCCACATGTGTTGGTTTTATGTGTCTGTGTAATGGAGCAAAGATCTGATCACATTTTAAATATTGCACTTTATAAAAGTCCATAACTCAACACATTTTCCAGCTGTAATGTTGCTGGTCTTTTTAGGGTTAAATATTTTGTCTTGTGATGGGGATCTCATAAAAATTAGGATTGTTTTTTTTACTTGTGTTTATACATCAGTGCAGAACAGTTAGCAGTTGCCTTCCTAGAGTTAAGACTATATTTGCTGAGAAGAAGTGGTGGGATGTTAAAGAAAAATATTCCTGTTCCCCCGCTTGCTGTTGCCTCACAAGGTGTGCGAAACCAGAGTGATTGTAGAGTCTGAATTTTACTTTGGTTTAGAACTTCACAAAATTCCTCATGTTTATCAAATGCAGAACGTTATGTGAATATGAAGATGGTAAGGTTACAGGTTACGGGTGATAAACATAAGGAATTCTTGGTCTGCTTTGAAACTGTGGTCCTCTCTGGTAGGGGCTTAAAATATTTCCATACTAAAAAACTCATGTTCTACATTTGTTTTTAAAATGAAAAAAGATTTTTAGAAAAGAAATTTCCGTACTAAAACAGCTGTGTTCTACATTTGTTTTTATGCCCTTTTCTCAGCTTGAATTAACATTGTGCATTGTTCAGTCCTGATCAAAATGGTGCAAAATGCATGATCTCCTTGCTTTCAGGGTAAACATTTTTTAAAGTCCACAATATAGTAGGATTGTCTCAGACAGTGGCAACAGCGCAAGTTGATGCATGACAGGCATCGTCAGAAGTTAATGTGTCAGTATGCAGTGTTGCAAACCCCTCGACTATGGACAGCAGATTAGCACTGGGTTTTTCTAAAGACTACATATTATGAATCTACACAATCACCGCTGCACAAATGTTGGAGGGAGGGGGGTGGGGGGAAGAGTTATTCCACGTGCTTTTTATGCAGGTCTGTTGTACCATTGTATTAGTTCTGAGAATTGCATTTTCTGTGATTTATTGCCTATAGGCAGTTTATTTTAAAATCCCATCTACACATCTTTTTTATTTACTTGAATATTGTGGCATAGTTTTTTAATTTGTTTTTACTTTAACATTTGCTTCTTACCTTGTTAGTCTTTTACAGCTAATAAAATTATTTGTAACAATTTTGTGGAGGGTTTTCTTCTGCAGTTCATTGTGTGCCACTAGGCATGACACCCACCCACCCCCCAAAAAAATTGGTCCAGCTGATATGCCACCTTTAAAAAAATACCCATTTTATGCAGATGATATACTCAAAGAAAAAAAGATTTTTTAATACAAACCATTATACATTGTATTCATTCTTTCTTTGCTCTCACAAAATATATGCACAGATATGCATACAGACACCATGCATCTCAATCTTAGACAATTGCCTTGTACTCGCATGAGCAGCATGTTCTGCTCCCTCTGATCTTTCTTCATCTCTCGCCAACCAAAAACCTCAAGCCCCGAGATGAACTAAGTGGATGACATGGAATGATGGAAAAAAAACAGGTCCAGGCAGGAGGTCAAGGATGTCCTGTGACATATGGTCGTAGGGGAGTGCATGAGACTCGCTTTTCTGTGGGCCAGCATCGTGTGGGCAGTGCCCACATCCTCTCCCTGCTTGCCCATTTGCAGCTGGCTGAACAACAGGAGCTGTGCTGCAGCACAAAAGTATCAAACCAGCATCTTCAGATTCCAAAGCCTGCACAGTAATTGCTTGGCTATCTGCTTTCCCTCAGGACAGCAGAACCAGGAATGGAAAAAAAAGCATTTGCAATGAATTAAAAAAAAATAAATGTTGCCGTTCTACTACTGCTTACCCTGAATGTGATCAACAATGCTTAAACAATTCTGTCGATTTCAAAATATATGCAGAACAGAGTAAATATACAAGATTTCATCTCAAATTTAAACACACAAAATTGGATCTTCACAAAATACATTGCAACAAAATCTAAAACGCATAATATACGTCTATCAGTTAAAACATCAAATAACCTACTTGTATGGCAACCAGTTGACACATAAAAAAAGTCTGAACGTCGTGATCATCTTTACATGAGAATATTAGTGTCATGTAGCTGCCCCAAGTTCTAGGTTATCTGTTAAAAACAGAGTATTAGAAGCCACTCAAGTTCAAGATAAGCACATGCAATGCAGCCTTTGTTGTTGGCATTTCAATTTTCAACTGCTAAACAACAGGCAAAGTTAAACGCCGATTCTGCTGGTTGAGAAGTTGTGCACTAGACTTATTAGATCCAGCTACATAAGAAATGCAAACAAATGAACAAAATGCACCAGACCCTAAGACAGAAGGTAAAGAAAGCTACCTATTATGAAAGCATTTTAACCACCTAACTCAAACATCCACAGCCAGTCAAATTCTAAAGGTAATGTCACTTGACAGCCAACCAGATACTGATCACAGCAAATACCGTGTTGCCATGTGGCGTCCCTTAAAATGCCCTACAAAGTCACTGCCTCACCTTACAAGACCTGCACCAGCTGTCGAGCATGTTCCATGGCACTGCTCAAGTGGCCAGTGGAAACTTTGTTAGTCACTGTACATCATCTTTGCGCAGCTTGTATCATCTCAGATACTGACAACAGTGGGGCAGTTTGCTTTGGCAGCAAAATAAATCCCCTCTACACAAAGGCTGTTGTTTTACTGTTGTGTGGCATCTTCACATGACTTCGAGCTCACAGGCCAAGTTTCTTACATTCTTTCAACTAAATTAGCTTGATTTTTCTCTACTTCCGGATAAACAAGAGCTTACGATTAAAGATCAAGATTTACTTAATGGCAGTAATGCCTATATTATATTCCTAACTAAACACTCATTGGGTGTGGAATGAACAAATCAAAGAGGTACAGTTGTATTTTACATCACAACAACTTGAGCACACGATGTAACATCATGTTTCAGACATTAACCAGTTTGTTTCATAAGGATTGTTAAAGATTGCTACTATGAAACATTTCCTGGCAGCTATCAGTACAGAGATCAAATCTTTTCTACAGTGGTAACAGTTTTGATTAATTGTAAACTTCATTATTAACAAATCATGCTAATAGTGATCGCTAGCAAGAAAATGTCTCAATTTAAATTCAAAATAACCTGCAATGATAGACTAATAAACTTCTAGAAAAATATAGCACTTTAAAAAATTAACTGCACATTAAAATTGGTCACAAAACAAAAAATCAATACATAATTGCAATATCAAACAACAAATGCCCCATGGCACTTCAATATCTATAATAAAATTTTATAAATTACTATAAATAGTTAGAGGGTTAAAACTTTATTTTTGATATGGCAATTGCATGCACGCACATGCTACTGCCACGTGCGCACGTCCAGGCATGTTAATACAAGTGCATGCATGCTCTCTCTCACACACACTCACAGGACCTTCAGTTTTTTTTTGTACTAAATCATTAGGTAATTCTACACATTTGCTCAACCCATATGCAATAAATAGTTACAGCTTCTAACCCTGTGAAAATAAAAGAGCAGTCTTAACATTCTGCTTCTTGTTCAATTTGTCCAATATTCTACTTTTGAATCATGATGATGATGACAGCTTTGGCATTACCTGCTGCACTTCATCATGGAAAATAAAATTCTTTAAAAAAATTCTCTCTACTGTCTCTCTGCTTCTGTTTTCACCAACATTGTCATCAGCAATAGCATCTTCTTCAATGTCACATTTTTCTCAAATCCACTATATGCCATGAGAAACAATTCAACTTGTTTTCTGTTTTCACTTTTCTTTCTTAGCAGTACTATTTGCTACATCCTTATGCCCACACCGATCCAGTTTTTCTTTGTTTAGAACCTCATCAAGAGGCCCTTTTCCCTGAAAAGCACTAGGGGTGCAGAAGGAGCCCCCAACGTGATCCCATAGGGTAAAAAATTGCCCATAGTTGTAGTTGTAGTAGAGATGATGGTCTGTGTGGTGTGCGCTGCCGTTTATGAAAGGCTGCAGAAATGCTGGGACACGGTAATCCCCATCATGGATGGAAACGGTCCAAACGTTGACAAAGATGAACAGGACCAAGTAGGTGACCTGAAATGGATCGGCAAGGCAAGTGACAGTTGTTCAGAAATCCCCCCACTCACCCAACACCGAGGGTTAGTTTATTTTGCTTTTGATGAAATAATGCAAGGGTATTATTTAAATAATAATGTGTGCATGGTATAAGTATCCATGTCTTTTACTCTCAAACTGCATCAGAGATTAAAACTTACTTCCAAAATCTTTCCTTCCTGTTCTTTAATCTTAAGCAACAAATAGCAAAAAAAACAAAACCAAAAAATGCATGCTCTTTAATTAGTCATCAAAATTTTAATAACAGTTCCAAGGTCTAATTTCAGTTGATCATATTCCGTCTCCTCATTTACCATACATCATTTGGCGCCGTTTACAAATGAGCCTTCTAAGAACTATAGCAGTCTTTGCACAACAATTAAAGACCTGTCCACACACCTTATGGAGAGGAAAGAGAAATGGGTAGATGTGGTATGGGCAAGACTGCAGGAATCCATCCACTGGGTGGAATGCATGGCTAGCAAATGGCGTGGGTACTTTCCAGGTGTGGTGTGTCTTGTGCAGAAAGCGATAGACTGTCCTGTGGTGTAGCCCACGGTGTATCCAGTAGATACAAGCATCCGTGAAGCCCACAAATGTGAAGCAGCTCAAGATCACCCAAAACCACCCTGAGGAGCATGGAATCAAACCAAAGTGACTTTACTTACTTGTAGCCAGCATGCTTTTGATACTCATTCTCTCTCTCTCTCTCATGCGTGCACACACACACACACAGATACTCAAACACACAAACTTGGCTCCCTAATGAAATGACCCTTTCTCATAATCTCAACGTGCACCTAGTTTAAAAGGAATAAAGATGGCTAAGGCCAGACAGAAAAAAAAAACGAAAACTACATGTACAAAACTTACCAAGAGGAGAGTCCCCAATATTGTCATACAGCTTGCTGTAACCGCGCACTTCTACAAAAAAGACAGCCACCGTCAGCACGCTCATGAAAGGAACAGACTTAACTGTGCATACTATTTCTCGATGAATCTGGTTCTGTGGTGGAAAAAAAGAAAAATAAAGTCAAGAAGACAGTATGATACAAACAAAGGAAAGACAGAAAGAGAATATCAGACATAATTACAGGCCATTATTTCATTATTCTTCCATCTTATTCTTTTCACTTTCTTAACACAGCTGGCACCTTTGTGCCTTAGTGTATTATGGTTACTCTCAGACTTGCTGGTAAAACCTGGTATACCTTTTGGTAAATTAAAAAAATCCAATAATAATTTAATGACTGGCTGCATTATGTCAATAAATGGTCTGGCATTGTATACAACAAACAGCAATGATCTTTGATCCATCACTCAAATGTGTCAGAATCACATCTTGACTTACTTTCAATATCTGGGAATGTTTAAGAAGCCGGTGGTCATAGATGGTATAGAAGCTGATGGTGGCTACGGCAAAATACAGCAAGTAACCACCGACATTTGCAATGAGGAATAAACTAAGCAGCTGTCTCCAAGGGTCATCTTCAGGCCAGTTTTTGCTGTACACGTAGGGAGTCAGGAAGTAGTGGTCTGCTACTTGCAAGACCAGATCCATTTTTGCTCCTGCAGTATTGATGTTCTGTATGCTCAGTCAGTGTGCTATGTACTCTTGCAAGTAGCAAACGTTATAAATCTTTATGTTCAGACTGCACAAAAAAACAAACTCTAATGCAATTTTGCGAGGGCATACAACTTCGTGCATTTTCGTGGCAAGCAATGTTGATATTACTGACAAAAGAACACAGTTAACATAAAAGCATCAAAGCTGAAAAGTTTAACCGTCAGCCACATAAAGATTAAAACAATCAAAGCAGATACATCAATCAGACAAATCCCTCTGACTCCGAAATAAGTGTATCAACCCAAAACACGAAACTCCATTTTTCTTCTGTTTTCGACTTAATAGCGCAGTTGTTGAAAGTATTAATTCCTTTCTCTTGTCTTGCTCTGTATTTTTTAACAGTTAAATAATTAAGTGAATCTGACTCGCCGATGTTACACGTCTATGTAGCGGGTACTTCAGTACATATCTCATACCATAATCATGATAATAACCATTATCACCATTCAGTTCACATCATCATCACATCACATTGATTGACATTGATTTACACGACTGTAAATGTCACAATCAAATGAAGTTATAGAACTAAACATTTTTTTCATAGAACTAGGCTTAAACCTATAAGGTCAAGTATAATTTAATAAGGGTAAAGCTTACCGGGCTTACCTGCCAGCCGATTAAATGTAAAAGAAAGACGGGGCTGTTTAAAGTACAATCCCTGTCAGCTGAGCGTATCTGCCGTCTTGCTACTAAACTTTCACGGTAGCAGACAAACCCGAACGACACACTTCCCGTCACGTCATGCAAGCTGTTCTCTGATTGGCCACTTACATCTCTCGCCATTAGTATCTTTTGATTATGACCGTTCGTTTAGTAACCATACATGTAAATGATGTAATACATGAACTCCGACAAAGTGCGTGGTCCAGTCAGTAGATAGTTTAAGTTTTTTCCTGTCGAGCAGTTTTGTCAACTCAACATTGTTTTGGGTAGATCTAGATGTGATGCGTTGAATATTATAGTTTGTACATATATCCGAGGATCCTAGCATATATCATCATATATCAGAATAATAATTATATCATCAAGGTTTAGAAAGTAAATACATTTGTTGATTTAAAAAAGAACTTTCTGCCTAGTTGTGACGCAACAATAAAATATGCTCTTAACTACAACAAATTCGGGCACTCTGAGCACTTAAAACGCAAAATCAACAAGCAGTCGTGTTGGTTGTTGCCTGAGTTACTAGTGTTAATCGTGTTATCTTCCACTGCTACTAGAACTAGACTTGGGCTCATCCTATTAATAACTGCAAGAAATTATCAGAATAAACAAACTGACAGGTTCAGCCTTTAAAGATATTTTGAAAGGGTAGACGGGTGTGTGGGGGGGGGGGAGTAAAGATATTTTGAAAGGGGAGAATGGGGGGTGTGGGGGGGGGTCAAAAGGGAAATGGTCTCAATATCTGAATGTACTCGATTGGATCTATTCTCAATTCGTTCAAGTTGAGATTTTGTATTGAAAGGAGAAAAAGTTCACGAAGGCTACGGGAGTGTGGCTTCTAGTGCTTGTGCATAGAGCAGATCCAGATAATTATGGTTTCAAGTGTGTGTTTTTTTATGGTTTTCTACTTGTACTTAGGAAGACATTGCCCGTGGGAGAGAATGGATAGAGGGGGTTGATTTTGGCGAAATACTTCTTATATGAAAGTCAAATAAGATACTGAGTTAGATAACCCAGCATCTGAGCACTCACTCACTCATCACTGACTTAGCACGAGATTTCAGATTAAACTACGGTTGAAAGTTAAGACTGGGGATTTATTCTGTCAGAAAAATAATCTGGAAAACTACCTGGTACCCTCAACCCTTCCAGTCCCAACCTCCGTCTGATATGTTCACTAGACAAATGTGAAATGGTGCGTGATCCATGGTTGCAGAAGAGTTTATGCTGCACATTCCAATAGCACAATGATAGGATTTTTATCTGCACTGCATCTTGTGCAACAAAGTATGTGATTTATTTAAGAGAATAAATGATTAAAAAACTAATTGCATACATTTTTTGTGAATAAATTGCCTGTAGCAGCATTTCAGTGGGTGGAAAGCATTTGTTCAGTACAATCTTATAACATTGAATGCTTTAGTAAAAAGTATTACACTGTTGATAAGTTGTTAAAAGTTGGATAAGTTGTTAAAAGTCGTGCTTAAGATTTCCTCTTATTTTTTTCAATTACTCTTTTGAGCAGAATTCAAGCTGGCGTTGCTGCAAATGGCAGTTGGAGTCTCCAAACCAGAAAACCTGGATCGAGCAGTGGGCATGATCAAACAGGCTGCAGCAAAAGGTGCAAATCTTGTGGCCTTGCCGGTAAGACGTTCTTCTTCTCCTTCTCCCTCTCACTACTTCCCCTGGATTTATTGTGAGCTTCTCAGCATGGCGTGGCTTTTGGATTCCCAGATATGCTCCATAACTGGTCAGCAGATTTGCTACATAAACTTATAACAAAATTGCTACTTCGCTTGCTGACAAATTTGCTGTGTAGTTTGTTCAAAAAATTAGCTGCGTAAATTAGTAACAGTTTTTTTGCATAAGTTGTCAACACATATGCTGGCATCCTATGGTGATTGTTGTGTTCCAGGAGTGTTTTAACTCCCCCTATGGCACACGCTACTTCCCAGAATACGCTGAGCCCATTCCAGGGCCGTCTACTGAGGCTCTGTCACAGGGAGCCAAAGACAATAATGTCTTTCTTATTGGTGGTAAGTTGTCAGAAATTTGCCATATTGCCCAGCAGGTCATTGAAATTTGCATTTACATAGAGAGTGACGCTCTTGTGCTGGAAGTGTTTTAGAGATGCATTTAACAACAACAGCAACTACTTCAGTGTGGTATTTGTGTAATGTTTCGTTGAAAGATGGAGACAACAGACAAGTTCAGGCATGTCGACACAAAAGCATAGGAAGTGTTCTCGATCTTATCATACAACTTGAAAATTCTGGTGGATGGTTTCTTAAAAATAAGCTCAGAATGAGTCAAGATGATCTGTAGCTAATTCTACCGACTGATTCTTAGCAGAACTGTTGAATAGCAGCAACGATTCTTTCTTGCTGACCATCCAGATGAAATCTACCAAGCCATAGGAAACACTAAGTTTTTGTTATATGTACCTCCTTAAAATGTTGCTTGTGACCGATAAGTATCTATTTAGCATTTTGCTTTTGATAAGTGTTTTTTTTTTGTCTTAAAGGATCGATTCCTGAGAAATCCAATGATGGTCATCTGTACAATAGTTGTCCCATTTTTGGCCCAGATGGAACTCTTCTAGCTGTTCACCGAAAAGTATGGTCATTGCCCCTGAATGTTTGTTGTCTCCCTTTGTCTCTCTTTCTTTGGCCATGTCCATCCTTTGCTTTGGTTTTAAAAAAAAAACTTAGCATACCTGTATGTTTTACCTGTAGAGATTTCTCTGTCGCATGTTAGGATTGCAACATGCTTATCTTTCTTGTCTTGTAGATTCATTTGTTTGACATCGACGTACCTGGAAAGATCAAGTTCCAAGAGTCGGAGGTGCTCAGTCCTGGAAACACTCTCACCTATTTTGATACACGTAGGTTGAATTTCAGGGCACCAGAATACGTATGCGTGTCTGGGTGCAGTACCAGGGCTTAACACAGTCAATTGCCAAAACTCTTTGCCAGGCAAGTAAACATTTCGTCTTGTTGCCCAACTGGGCAAGTGAAGATTTTCACGACTGTCTATTGCACTGACTCCCAGCTTGCACCTGTGGGTGGCATGCATAAGTTGCCACACAGCCAGCCTTCCATACCTATAGCCACTAGCAGTAGAACAGAGAACACCCTCATCATTACTCACACTGTGCACAGAGAGCCTCCTCTTGGGGGTGAGGAGGCGAGTTAAAAGCCCTGAGTATCCTTCTGTTGTAATCTGGCATGCCAGTGAGTAATTAAGTGCAAGTTTGAGCTCATGCTTGGTTTGTGGAAGCAAACAATGGTTATATGATTTTTATTTGTTATCTGTTATCTGTTTGTGCCATCCTGAACAAGGGGCTATGCCCTGAAATGTCAATTTCCTGTCTAAGTCTCACCTGGCCTAGTTGTCTTTGTTGTACCATGGTTATATTCTTAGCACTTCAATGTAAAGGAATACAGTACTCATGCTACTGGGCTGGGTTGCATGAATGATCATATGTGCACTAACGGACATAAAAGCAGTTGTAAGGCCCTTCACCCTATGTATTTTATGTGGACTTTTGCCTGTGAACAGGAGATTAAAAGCTCATTGGAGCCATTCCAGTATTTTGCTTTAGAGATATCCATATGATGAAGAAAAAGGATGCTCTTTGTGACAGCAGTTTTTCTTGGTAACTGTTCTGACAGCATTCTGTCGCATTGGAGTCGGCATCTGCTACGACATTCGCTTTGCTGAGCTGGCACAGCTTTACGCTACAAAAGGTACATTTGTTTAAAAAATGCAAGTCCTGTGATTAACTTCTCTGCGTCTTCTGCACAAAAAAAGGATACCAAGCAACTTTAAAACAAAGAAAGTATATTAAGCAGCAGCAACAAACACACTGAAGATTGGCCACTATGTGTAAAGTTTGTCAATGTTAGTCAGTGTGGCTGACTGGCTCTGTATGCCCATGACGAGGTTTGATGAAGTAGGATACGTGGTCATCTGGTTAAAAAAGGCCTCAAAGGTTTGTGGTCCATCGACAGGTTGTAAGCTGCTAGTGTATCCTGGTGCATTCAACATGACTACAGGCCCCGCCCACTGGGAGGCCCTGCAGCGAGGACGAGCCCTCGACAACCAGGTGTATGTTGCCACGGTCTCCCCTGCTCGTGATGAAACGGCCTCCTATGTCGCTTGGGGACATTCAACCATTGTCAGTCCCTGGTGAGAGCATGCTGTGTTTTTGCATGACTTACTAATGGGCTGTACAGCAGTGATGTGTGATGTACGTGTGTATGGTTGTCTGTGTGTGTATATGTGAATACATGAGCATAGGCTTACACCAGGGATAGACTCTGATACAGCTAACTGATTATATTGAAGGATCTTTGTAATGTTCAGCTGGAGTGGTAGGCTGACAGATCCCATGGAATTTGCAACTTAATTTAAAAATTAAACTAGGCTTATGCTAGGAAGGCAAAGTTTAACAGTAATTGTTAGAAGCATATGGGCAAGAAGGGAAAAGTTACGTGAGTACTGGCAGGAAATCTGCTTGGAGCCACCTTTAGACCTGTGACCACTAGACTTACGACATGCAGGTAGGGTCTGTTTACTGCATCATGAGCCACAGGCAGGGAGGGGACATATCTTCTCCCTTTCTGTCCGTAAGTGCATAATAATTACAACTGAACGTTGCCTTCGAGGTCTTACCAGAGTTATGTTGTCAAACGTTTTGTTTGGAAGATGCAGTTAGGGATTGCTAATTTGAGGGGCCTTACCAGGGTTGCTATGTGGGTTATTTCTGTTTGGAAGGTGCGGTTAGGGATCGCTATTTTGAGAATATAGCACTCTGGGTCATGGTAAGTATTGTTAAAGAAACACAAATTTAGATAAAGAAATTTGCATTTTAATGTCATCTGTAGAATTAATAAACGTTACAAGCATGATCAGACTGCTGATGTAAGTTATTAACAAAAAGGGAATCGATGAGGCAGTGAACGAATGATAATGTTAGCAAACGGATTGCGCCAGTCAAGATCACTGATCTGCACTTTCAGTAGCCTTTAGAAAAATCAGTATCCCAGTAAAAGGTCCAGATCTAAAAATCTCAGTAATTGATGTCAAAATCATGAAAACTGGGTGGTGTTTGACACACTTAAAATCCTGCTTGTATCATGTACATCTTGCTGCTAAAGTGAAAAGTAAATGAGATGAAAAACCCATCTCACAGTTACTGATCTGCAATTAACCTCTCTTCAGGGGTGACATTGTGACTACAGCTGAACATGGGGAAGAGATAGTGTGCGCTGATATAGGTAATATATCTCATATCTGTTTGTCTTTGTCATTCTGTCACCAGCTGCCTGAATTGTTTATTCTTTTCATTCTTCGTTTGTTCTGCCATCCATTGTCCACACACAAGTGTACATATACAGTTTTCTTCTGTCGTCTATTGCTTAACTTTTATTTCTCCACATTGTTTCCCTTCTCAATCAATCTCATTCTCACCTTAATGATTTTCCCCTGTGCTTTCCAGAGATAAGCTTCACTTCTAAAACAATATGTTTTAAAATTTAAATTAAAAAAAAGAAATGATGTGTTGTACTGTATTCTCATTCTTCCTAAATCACCTTTTTGGGGGGTTGGTGGGGGGGGGGGAACACAATGAGTTCAGATGTTCTCAGTTTCTTAGTCACCTACAATTTTGATGTCATCTGAGACATTTTAAAATTCTGTCTTATTGTATATTATTTTATTGCTTTTGTAATATATTGTAATTATTGTAATTCATTTATTTGACAAATGAAATAGAACATGACAGTTAAGTTAGAGTTAATTATATGCTGAATATGCAAGATGCTAAATATAGTATTTTTTTAATGTAATTTTATGCTTCAATACATTCAGATATGGATCGAGTTGAGGAAGTGCGCTCAATGATCCCTATATCCAGCCAGCGAAGGCAGGATCTGTACAAAGTCATTGATCTTGGAGGGGGCACTAAAGATAATGGAGGAAGATAGTCTATAGTTGACACAACTACAGTGGTGTCCAATTTAATATTTATATTCAAGAAACTGGTTTAAGTGGTCTGGGGAGTGTGGTAACCCACCCCTCAGCTTCTCCATCTGCACTGAAACTGAGAACATCATATTTTGTGCTGCTGTGGCAGATATTTTAAAACTGTTATCATTCTGCATGGAAACCAGTTTGCTATGCATAATCTACTTGCTTATGTGGAAAACATTTAAAGACTGTGTTTAGGCTTAAAGATCAGTGTGGGTACAAACTGGTGTTTAAATTTGTCCTGCATTTTGAAAAATTAATCATGATAGGGCTGTGATGCTCTGACTCTGCATGTAGTGTGGAAGTCTGTGGGTATGTCGAGTGGGTACCTAAACCATTTACTTTATTCAGTACTAATTGTATTGATCTAACCAGGCTCTGTCAAAATATATTTTTCATTAGCCCTGTTGCATGTAAACAGCTTTTAGAAAATACTTCTTTATTCTGTTTAGTTAATACCTTAGCAAGATTGTGATTGGTAAAAAATCAAGTATAATAGAGGAGGGCAGAGCCCGTGTGTGTGTATGTGCGTGTCTGTTAAATAGCTTGGTAAATCCTGGAGGAATGTTAATAAAGGTTACAGGGAATTTGGGGATTTCTGGTACCTTTTCTGTTTGTGGGTGATACCCAGAGTGTAGTAGACTATTTGTATTTGGGGTGAGAAGTGCTTGACTTGTAGCATGTTAAAAGGGGTTGAACATACTTTCCCTGTCCTCCCCATATTTCATTCAGTTGACAGATTATTAATGAATTGCTCCAATTTTCACATTTCTGTGGAACCTGGTGCAATATGTTATATCAGACTTGGTTCTCTATAGTACTGTTGAAAATATGCTGCCCAGGAGAACATGTTGCTCTGCACAATACTGTGTGTGTTTGTTGTCTTTGTCACTGTCATCTACTCATGGAATTATTTTTACTCTTTGCATGTTGTCTCAGATGCTCACCATCACATGATCAGCATTATGAAGACAACTGCGTAGGTGGAAATGAAACACTGTATTATGGTATATCGATGAATTCATGAATTCGTACAGCTTTAGCCCCCATCACCTACAGTCTTCCCAACCTCATCATGCAGCAAAGTATTACAGTGGAAGATAATTATTATATACATATGGATAAGATGGATCACTGTGGCAGGGAGTGAAACACTGTATTATGGTATATTGATGAATTCATGAATTTGTACAACTTTAGCCCCCATCACCTACAGTCTTCCCAACCTCATCATGCAGCAAAGTATTACAGTGGAAGATAATTATTATGTACATATGGATAAGATGGATCGCTGTCATTGGGATGTCCCTGGCTTTCTTTACTCATCAGTCTAAGTTAGGTCTGCACATCAACTATCAGACAAATCTCCTCCCTGGTATAACCAATCAAAATGAGGTGAACACACCTTGCTGGGTACCCACTGGGTACAAACTGACCAGTTGTGGAAAATGTCTGATATCTATTGCACTGGTGTTCCCAGTGTGCACAACAGTCTGGACCATATAAAGGACCCCTGATTGTCCAGAGATGATTGATAGGTTTCCTTGCACCATCTGTGATAACAGCAGACTTTACATGTTGAATTCTTTCACTGGTGTGTTCACTCTACTGCCTCAATGACCAGTTCTTCCAATATATTTAATTGCATTGGTCTTGGGTAATCTTTTTGAATATGGAGGTAGACTTAATGTAGATTTGTTAACATCTCTGCTGCTGCATAAAATGGTTCCTTACTGTGAGACCACGTGTCATGCAGTCTTAGTGATATACATAACATCACTTGTGATTTGATTATTTTTCTCTCCAGTACCTTAGCTACTCGAACATGTTTGTCTGCAGCAAATTTTAAAATGTGGCTGTAACCTCATGTGTGTGTGAGAGAGAGAGAGAGGGGGGGGGGGAGTGCATTGTATTATCTGATTTGATAATTCTCTGTGCAATAATTGTCATTTTTTAGCTGCATATAGGCTGAAACATGCCCCACGTAAACTTAATTCTAAATTCTTGCCAGTGAGGAAACCAGCAGCAAGCTGTGCCAAGAATAAACAGTACTGTTGAGGGCTGAGGGGTTCTGAAGAGAACAGCTGAGTCAGCCGCAAACAACAAATTAAGGTGGTTAAAGCGAATCCATTATTAAATTGAACTAAGGGGAAGGGAAAACGTCGAAAAGTAAATACATGTAAATAACCACATCATGGGAGATCTTTGGAAGAAGCAAGACTTCTGTAGTGTAATTTTTGTTTTGGTGGTTGTGAACATTAAATTTTGGCACTGTGACATTTCAAATCTCGTTCAAAGGTGGGAAACGGAAATTTGTACGAACATAGCTGTTATTATGCAAATCAATAGTAGGTAAGATTTTCCTAAGATTGAACGTGTTGTGTAAGTGCACAAAGTCTGACTTGGAAATAGCGGTATGTGTCTCAATAATTTTATTTCCCTGTACAAAGAGATTAAATTATGAAAGTGAACATCGGAACTGAACGCGAAGGATTTTTTCGAGTGGAAACCACATGTAAAGAGCAAAAAGCAATAACTGAATAAGTCTTGCATGCACTCATTCGATCACTCGATCTGCAGTCCAGAATGGGCGTGAGTGCCGTGCTGATCGATGTGCTGTGTATGCGCGCACGCTATTGTGGTCTTTGCTGTTCGTGCGGACGCGGACGCAAGGACAGCGTGAAGTTTTCGATCGAGTTTTCGCTGCCCTGTTTTCGCGATGACCGGGCCACTGCATCTCATTTATGCGTGCGAAAATTTCCATTCTCATTCTGGCCGACTCCAACAATCATGCAATGCAGACCATGACCGTTTATTTATTGTCGGTCTCTATTGATCGCTTCGGTGTCAAAGTGGGGACCTCTCTATGAATCTCATAGGATCATACCGCTTCTATAGTTTGGCGCGTTCAGGTCGGCAAAACGCTTGCAGCTGTCCTCACCGTTCGCCTGTTTTGCTGACATGAATATAAAACTAGGGCGTCATGTGACCAAACGTTGGCCAGAGCGAACGCGTCATTTCCTTTTTAAGCGTTATGTCCGTTGTCATGGTAGGTGTCACGTGACAAAAAAGCGACAAGATGGCGCACGAGCAAGTGCTGAGCTAAGTGAAAAGTAACTGGATCTAAATACATGAACCACAAACATGCATGCGGAAATATTGTTCGCTGTTGGACTGCTGAGCGTTTCCTTTTCTATAGCTGAAGGCAGATGGGTGGAAGGAAATGTTGATACAGAATCAGTAAGTTGAGCTTTCTTCTATTTTAAAAGAGAAATCGACATAAATTCGGTGATTGATCTCGGTACTATCGATCATAGTAATTGTACTGTCAATGATCTCGATCGGACTGGCATAGCAGCATGCACGCGGATGTTTGGCACGTTGTATTTTTATACAGGGTATGTTTTAACAAAGGATAATGTTTATTGTATACTAGGATCCAGCAACTGTACACAACACAGTGTTGTTGACATTTCATCTTTTTATGTCGATCATAATTTATGTCGTTAATGATTTATTGTACATCTGGCCTTAGTGCAAATCGAAATTCTCTTTTCGTCATCACCTCAAGTGTAGTGCGTACATTTTGTGGGATGGTTATTATTATGGTTTTTATTTATTTATTTTGTCTCCTATTCCTAAGCTGATCAGCCGACATATGCAATCATGCATCTCAATCATCAATGATTTCCTATAAAATGAGTATGTTTTGAGCATCTAATTAGAAACTAAGAAAAATGCATGTCATGTGCACTTCATATTTTAAGTGTTTTACAGCTATTACCCAGCAGACAAAACTATAATTAGATAAAATAACCCTGTCCATGCTTGTTCACTTGTGTGCACTCTGTGAATGCCTTGTCTACCAATTTTGGTTTCAGAGTAACTGGGAGTTCCTTGCGCGCTTCTGCTTTCTGTCAGAGATAGGGGCCATGTCCTATACATTTATTTACCCTGTGGCAAGTATAAGTTGACAGTGCTTGGTGGCAATTAATTTAGAACTCTTGCTGAATTTTACCAAAAGAGGCTCAGTGGTGGATTTAGAGATGTGATAGTAGTGATTGCCCAACCATCCCACCTGTGAGTTTGTGTGTGTATGCATACGGATGCATGTGCATTTGTGTGTGTGTGCATGCATGTTGTCAGCATTTTGTTGTGGTTACTTCATAAGTAGAGGTCTAAAGTGCTGAAAATAGAATTCTAGTTCACTGACTTCTTTATGAATTAAAATTCATAAAATTAAATGAGACTTTACCTGGAAGATGATGTTTAGCTGTAATTATTCCAAGACTATGAGGTGTGATGGATTTGTATAAGGTGTGATTGTATATGCATCCATCATTATATAGCCACAATATTTTCCTCCTTTTATTCCAAGACCACCTGAGAGGGAATTCAAAAGTTGTCATTTCGATATACCATTGGGTGGGCATATAAATCCATCATGCCTATTATTAGTCTTGGTATAACTACAGTTAAACACCATTTACCAGGTACTGGTAAGTCTCGTTTAATTTTTTAATTATGCCTTGCCCACCCATAGGCTTAGTTGGCTTTTTATGAGATTTCAGAGATATTGGGGAAAACCATACATAATGCTTTGGTCAGTCATAATTTGAACCAAAGATTCAATCTCATTTTACATGTACAGTTCCATACACTAAAGTCATTTCACAAAACTTGCAATGAAAACAATGAAAAACTCATCTTTCTTGCATAAACTTGTCTAACAGTAATACTGCCTGATAAAAGTCTTCTTTTTTTCTGGTGTAACCGGCACACACGTGGCCCAAGTGGCAAAGACCAAATTTACCAGTGTGCGCCGTTGGAATTACAAAAGAATTTATGGTTCGGGCAGAGGCTAGCGCTTCACACACACACAGATTCTGTCCTTGCTGACTAAAAGAATACAGAAACCAATAATTACAATATGTAACCTTTATTCTCCTATCTAAAACCCCGGGGTAAGGATAAAGATAGAGGAAAACAAAGGAAAGGAAAAGGAAAAGAAAGAAAGAAAACGAAAAGGGGAACGTAAAGGAAAAGACGAAAAGGAAAAGGAAACGTGGCCTGCAACAGAGACCGACCTGAAAATTAGTTTCAGGTTGCAAAATCCACAATGCACAAACCTAACATCAAAGTGACAGTTTACAGCTAGATGCAAACACTATGCTAGAATATGCAACCACTATTGGGGAACAGACCCCATAAGCGACCACGTGGTGGCCAAGATGGCGGCGGCCTAGCGCCCCAACACGTGTACTATATAACCAAACAGAATCTACATCATCCCCAAACCACCCTGATCTATATTATATTTTCCACAATGTTTGAACAATGAGATTTCTTAATATAAATCATTACAACTTCATCAATCCCCATTTCATATATTGCCGGGAGGAAACGTATGACGGCACCACGCAACTTCGTCATCACTAATCTACCGCATAGTGCGTTACACGAAGCGGTCGCTAATAATAATGACCATACAATGCGATCGCTAACAATAGCGACCACACA
>SMGT01000763.1:130856-187976 GCA_004794575.1 Lanistes nyassanus | reverse complement strand
TGTATAAGGTGTGATTGTATATGCATCCATCATTATATAGCCACAATATTTTCCTCCTTTTATTCCAACACCACCTGGGAGGGAATTCAAAAGTTGTCATTTCGATATACCATTGGGTGGGCATATAAATTCATCATGCCTATTATTAGTATTGGTATAACCACAGTTAAACACCATTTACCAGGTACTGGTAAGTCTCGTTTAATTTTTTAATTATGCCTTGCCCACCCATAGGCTTAGTTGGCTTTTTATGAGATTTCAGAGAAATTGGGGAAAACCATACATAATGCTTTGGTCAGTCATAATTTGAACCAAAGATTCAATCTCATTTTCAATGTACAGTTCCATACACTATCAAAGTCATTTCACAAAACTTGCAATGAAAACAATGAAAAACTCATCTTTCTTGCGCAAACTTGTCTAACAGTAATACTGCCTGATAAAAGTCTTCTTTTTTCTGGTTTATCATCTAGTGAATGAAATGGTTTGTTGTTAAACTCTCTCTGTGTGTGTGTGTGTGTCTGTGTGTCTGGTCTGTCTATGTGTGTCTGTGTGTGTGTGTGTGTTTTGATTTCTTTGACCACCCTACAACCTTCATGAAATGGAGGTCACATTTCATCATTTTTACCAGTTCAGTTAAAAATAAAATGCTAACTTGAAAGCTTGCCCTACAAAGATCACCTAACTCATGAAGTCAGTACTCAAGAACCTCTCTAAACCTTTGCCATAAAATTCTAGGTGGTTCTGGTCCATCTTTATTGGATCAGATCTTTATTGATGATATTGCTTAAAACTCTTCATGGCAATTTAGGGGAAATCTTTAGATCAATGTTTGATAACTTCATTATCATTGCGTTGCTGAGTTAATCTTTACTACATGTACCTGTATCTGTCACCCTAAACATTCCATGTGAGGCCAACTTTGGCTTTAAACATGTGTAATAGCATCATTCCTAGTATTGAGGATGGTCGTGTCTGTGCTGCGCATATGAGGTTCCATTAACACAATCAGTGTTAGAAAGTACATGTTCTATCAGATTGGACAGGAAAGCAGTGGCATGCAAATTGCTATTTAGCACACTGATTGCCGTTAACTATTAAGCATAGTAATAAAAAGTCAGTGTTCTCTCCTAGCATGCACCTAAACCTTTAAGCTCAGTCTTTAAAGGCCTTGATCATTCTAAAGACTACAGCAGCGTATTACTGTGGACAACTGTTTTCATTCTTTCTTTGTGGCTAGAGAATAAAGAATGAGTGTAAATAGCACTGGCCAGCCAGAGTTCAATCAATACCCGCTTGTGTCCATGGGGGAACACAAATATTTCTGTTTAACTCTGTTCTTCAACTGCAATGAGTAATGCTGAGACTCATTTTAAAACATCACAATAAGGGCTGTGCAACTGTGAAAATCTTGTTCAATCAATATATTACCATGACAACATACTTTTCAGGCTGCCTTTATAGGTGCAGTCTTGGAGTCTCCTGCACACAGTGGTTAGGGGCAAGATAGCCATGTTCAGCTAAATCTACAAAGCTTTAAATCATTCAGACACCAGAATATGTGTGCAGACTTCTTGCTTTTGAGGATTTGTGAGCAACGTTAAGTGTAATGTGAACATTTCTCACTCACAACCAACATTATTGTTTGGAAGTATAGTAACAGAATTTATGTTAATATCTAATGCAGAAATAAACTAGCAGTGCATTGTAGTTATAATTAAATTTTGAATACCTAATACATTTATAATTGGGTTGGAGATTAAGGAAACAAAAATAAAATTGCTGTGACACCGGACACGATAGAACAGTCTTTGAAGTTTTGTATTACAACTAACTCCTCTACTCCCCACTGAACTCACATTCTTTAAAATGATCACTTCTGAGTTGGGTTGAATAAGGGACACTTTCTCTCTCTTTCTGAATGTAGAGTCGTGGGTGTGCTATTATTTTAGTGTTGTCTTTTCACTGGCGCACAAAGTTTTTGGGAGTTTCTATTATAGTTGTCTGAAATTTTTGTAATCTTTTTTAAAAATGGATCAGAATGTAATGAATGTGTGCTGGATGTATACAAAATATTGCACTCAGGGGTGATGAATATAGGCCAAGAGTGCACACTTTAAGAAGCAAATTTTACAGCTCCCATTTAGTCACAGTGCTACTTTCCACAAACAATCCCACCACAAACAAAAACTTTTTTTTTAAAACTGCTTTTGAAAAGAAAGCATGGTGTTGAAATAATTAGCTGCAGGTCAGATTACTGCAGAAACTATAGCAAGCACTCGTCTTTTTTGGGGGGTGGTGGTAGGTAACTTGCATCAATCTTTATATGTTGCCTGCACAACCGTGAACAAGCTGAGGCTTTTAAAGCACTTAATTCTTATTAAAAACATTCAGCCTTTTAGGACTGAGCATTTCTGTGGGGTCAGGGTGTCATTTGCTACATTTTGTCATTTATATGTTTCAGATAAACTCAAGACTGAGTTGATTAATGTGTTTTTATGGTATATAAGATGAAACCTTTTTTCCTTGTTACTAGTCCTATGGCACACAGGAAATCTTTCTGTACTATGATGAGCCAGGGCAGTGGGAGTCTGTCTACAGATCAAACAAGGTGAGAAACTGCAAGCTGGAGACAGAGCTCCCTTTTTTTTGTACTTAGAGACAAAATAAACCGGAGTAAAAGAAAACAAATACTAAAACAATCAGCTTATTTCACCAGGATAGGAGGAGGAGCAGGGAGCTAAAATTTAAGCAACTGTGCAATATTGGTTGGAGGTCACTTCCACTGATTCTAGAACGGGTGTTTTCTTCCACAGAACTGCTCTACTCGGAGGTCTGTTCTGTCCATCTCTAACAACCAGGTCCTGGCCCTCAACACAAGCAACACACCAACATCACGCTACTCAGGTTGTGTTCCCGATACCCATAATGGGGAAGCTTACTACAATTGCACTGGAGTTCGAACCTTTCGGTCCATGCGTGAAAGGTGGTGGTACATAGTTGTTGCCCGCTGCGATAACCCTAGTGAAAGCGTAAGTTTTCTACTGACTGTCATTTCTCGCTATGGATTGGTTTAAGAAGCCTGGTAACCAGCTGTGGTATGCTGTGTGTCTGTGTGGGTACAAGTGGATGGATGTGAGAGAAGGTATATATTGATTTTGTTGCTCCCAATCTTTTCTTTTCCAGGTAAGAGGACTAAAGCTTTACTATAAACTACACCTTACCAATGGCGAGCAATATGACTTTCTTCAATATGAATATTCCGCAGATGAGTTCTGTAAGTACCAAAATATACCAACCATACTAAAACAACTGACATGTTTCATGGGTCGATCATTCAGTCTTTTTCTGCCTTGCGTGATTGCTTGAGGGGTTAGAGAGTACAGAATTTGGTTTAGGCAGATGGATTGGAAAGGTACAAGCAAGTGCAATATCTTGCTTTGGTTTCACATGGAATAAACTGGAAACTTTTAAAACAAAGTACAGATGGAAAAAAAAAAAAACCAATGAAAATACTATTATTTTTTAATAAGTTCCTCAGTTGAAGATCAAACTTATATCAAAGCATATATTCAATGCTATACATGTATTTCATGGGCAGACAAAATAGAAGATACTTTAGTCCTTGTTTTTATGTTTTTATTTCAGACATTTTACCAGAAGACATTGCGTATTTGGTAGCATATGTGATCATGATGGCATTATCAATAGTGGTTGCAGGTGAGTTCAATATGCATTCAGTAAATTCCTACTGCTTATCACAGTTAGCATCAATCAAGTTTAAAACACTGAAATAGAAATGAAAAGGAATACGGAAAATCATAGTAACAGTGATGTCCCTTTCTTGTCCATTCTTGTCGAGCATTCTTATGCTGTGATGATGGCGATTGGTTAACTATACAAGAAAAACAGGTGACTGCCGCTTGGAGGAAAAACCTTTCGTAAATTTAAAACAAGGGAACTCAAGTTCCATTTAAAACAAGTTCCCTTGATTGGTTAACTGGTTTGTTGATGAGACCGTGATCGATATATCATCGTCATTGTATTTATGTTGTAGTGATACTGCGTGGTAAGCAGCTGTTTCACTCCACGTACAAGCTGTACATGGCAGCACTCAGTCTGTGGTTGAGTGGACTTCTGCTTCTGTGCATTGCCTGGGGCCAGTATGGTCAGAGTGGCTGGCAAGAAAAACGCACGGAAGTGACAGGTGGGGGATGGTGGCTAAGCATTCGTGCAGCTTTTGCCTCGTTTGTCTTCCTTCGTGTTATGTTCTGCATTTTTATTTTTTAATTTAGAGTTCATTAATTTCACCATCAGTTTCAATTGGGGAAGTGGATGGCAGAGTGGGCCCGAAGGCACTGGTTTGTTACCCGTGTGCCACACCATGTTTTCCCCCGTTGACTGGCTAAGAGAGGTCATAGGACAACCTTTAACCTTTTGTCTTTAATTTCACCATCTCAGCTGCCATAGCCGATGATGTCCTGTGTGTTTAAAGTACTTCAACCATATTGTAGTCACATATTGAAGGAAACTTCAGTTCTTTGGACAGAAAGCTTTTTATGTTTTTTTTTCAGGTCGCATTTTCCAAGCTGCTTCCAATGTGATATTCATCTTAATGATTATTCTGATGGCCAAAGGTTACACCATCACTAGAGGGCGCCTTACCTCCATGTCTCTTGTTCGCCTTACTGTTTTCTTCTGCCTTTTCATCACCGTCTACTGCTTTCTTTTCATCTGGGAAGGCCTTGTGAGTTGTCTCTTTTAATATTCCGTTGTTGATCAAGTTGATGCAAACTTTTTTCATTTCTGCAACTTTTTTGAACTCTTTTGTTTCTGCATTTTTTAAAAACTGTTGTTGTTGTTGTTGTTGTTGTTGTTGTTGTTGTTACTTTCTGTAGACTGTTTCTGTGACTTTCTGCAATCAGTTCTTCAATATTCGTTATCCGTTAAAGTTTCTGACAGTTGTCACCACTTGAAATATACACATAACATGTAAGTGTTCTAATCTGTTGTAAAATTGAAAAAATGAAAAATAAAATAAATGTTGCACCTGGTTTCATCTGCTGTAACAACTGCCAGTGGGGACTGTAGATGTTGCAAGGAGTAAATGCAATTGTTAGTGAAACTATAGCATGAATGACCTAGAGGCAGTTGTAACAATTGTGTGTGTCTGTGTGTGTGAGTGTGGTCTCATTAAGCAAGGTTGAAAGGAGCACCTGACCCCTTCCCTCTGCCTCCTCGAGCTTAAAATGAAATCTTCACTCTTGGACATATCAACATGCACACTTTACTTTTTCTACCTTCTCTTTTGTAGTTATTGTGTAGTTATTGTGTATTCTTATCTCCTCACAAATCTCTCACCTGCTATCACAGTAGGCTTCTGGCATCCAGAACGTTTCTATAGGACGTTTTTCATTTTTTAATCAAGCGCCTAAATCCATTCTGTTCTGGTTTCAGTTTTTTGACGAAGGACTGGTACTGTATTTTTACGAAAGCCCACCTGGATATGGTCTGATAACAATGCGTCTGGTTGGCTGGCTTTGGTTCCTCTATGCCATATTCTTCACACTCAAGCATCACCGAAGCAAAGGAAGCTTCTATTTTCCATTTTTGATCTTCTACACATTTTGGTAAATGAAACTTGATGGATGAAAAACATGGTATGGCTTCATCTGTGCTTTATGAACAGAATCATTAGGATTGCAAAAAAATTTTTTTTTACTTTCTCTTTCATCAACATCACTCATCTTTCAATG
The DNA here is from genome assembly GCA_004794575.1 of Lanistes nyassanus. Taxonomy (NCBI): domain Eukaryota; kingdom Metazoa; phylum Mollusca; class Gastropoda; order Architaenioglossa; family Ampullariidae; genus Lanistes; species Lanistes nyassanus. The sequence goes on along the minus strand of SMGT01000763.1, from coordinate 182,220 downwards.
TGTTTCATCTGTCTTTATTATGCTTCATTGCTGTAAACAATGTTCACTTGCTGTTCCTATATGCCCCTGTTTCTTATAGATAAGTCCTTTGCATCCTTAATGAGATTTTTTTTTCTTGTTTGGTGTTTGTTTTGTTCAGTTCTGATGAAGGGGTCACGCCCCTTATTTGTCTCTGTATATAATACTTGGTTCAGTGACCTTGTTTTTACCACAGGTTTGCATCCCAAGTTTTTTTTAAAAACTTTTTCTTGTCACAATATTGTACCATGACCCAAAGTGCTATATTCTCAATTAGCGATCCCTAAACGCACCCTCCAAACAAAAATAACGCACATAGCAACCCTGATAAGCCCACTCCACGCATGCGCACAGCTCACTGACTAGGTCAAGCTGACTTTCTCAAGCGCTGTGCTGCTGGCAGGACGTGCGTGAGCTGTCTCCCACCTGCAGCCTTCACAGTGTGGCTTGTATAACGTTATGTAGATGTCACGGCACCAAACATATAATGTTATGTAGTGCGGCACCAGTAATGTAGTATTATGTAGAGCATTACAGCACCAAACGTTGTGTATCCTGAATGCTCATGGCACCACAGTTGTACCATTACGTAGAGCGGGTCATTGGCACCACAATTGTACCATTACATAGACTATCACGGAACCACAAATACAGAACACCACAAATGCCTTGCTTGCAGTTCAGTCTTTTACTCCTCCTGGTCTGGCTAACCGGGCACTAGGCCTCCTTTCTCCAACTTACATTAAACTCCTCCAAAATGCTGTATGAATCACGAAACACCAAATCTCAACTTTCTATCCTGCCATTTCATCAACCCGAATATCTTCATCAGTCGGTCCTCTATCTACATCTGTGTCCCTCTGTCTATCTCTGTCTGTTCTCAGTTCTCCTTTATCTATTCCCACCAGGGTTTACATACCTAACTGTTAACTGTTAGATTCCCACGATCGGTATGTGTGATTGTGAGTGACATATGCGTACTCAGTGGCCCTCGTGGACAGTGCATGTTTGAGACTATAGCTGCTGTGTTTATAGTTAACTGAGTGCTGGGGCTAAAGGTGCTGTGTCTGGCCTCCCTAGTGTCTGTCGTGTTCTGCGTTAAGTGTAGTTCCTAGACCTATCATATGTCCCATATCCTCTCCCAAACTGTACTCTAACAATACACCTAACCTCTCTATTACCTACAGATGGCATGCATATTGTTATACTTGGCCTTGGCAGTCCTTTTCCCTACCTCGTGCTGTGCCGACGGTTTGTACAGGGAAGTGATTTGTGTTCTTTCCTTGCATTCTTTCTGGTCGCCGTCAGTCGCCTGCCACTACCATCACTTCTGCAGATGTCCTACCCTTGCCACCACACACTGTCACTTCTGCTGCAGTGGTGTCGTTTCCCGTGCCCCTTCCAGAGCTTTTATGACCCACTTCTCTGGCTTCTGTCTCTCCGTCTTCCGGCCGCTCTGCGTCTTCCTGCATGCCAGTTATACTGCAGTTTCTGCCTTGGAGGAGCACCTGTCTTCACCGCCTCCCTTGCATCCATCGCAGTCTGAGGTCTCCACCCACCGGGGTGGTCGCAGCCGGAAGACTGGCGTGGTGGCCACTCCTGAGGGATCCGCTGGGGAGGGGCACCATCTGTTTCCGCCGGGTTCAGTTGGTCACCCCTGTGGTCTCGCGCCCTTAGGGAACGATTTGCTTTGGCCTCCTCCCCAGGGCAAATTGGGTCTTCACTGCTCAGTGCCATGCAGTCGAAGTCCCTGTCCCCGTCCCAAGCAGCTCAGATGCCTCCGTCAGTCCAGAATCCCACTTCCGCTGCTTTCAGAGCAGGTTTGGGGGAGACTACGGCTGTCACCCATCCACTCGAGGGACTGTCAGCGGTGTCTGATAATGTGGGTTCTGGTCGGGGGAGTGATCCCCCACCTCACTTGTCGCAGGTGGTGGCCGCTTGCGTACCCCGCCCGGCGGAGAGGGCTTCGCATTGCACTCACACGTCTCCTCCCCTGAGTTGACGCCTGAGGAGCTGGAAGGGGGTTATGTCTTGGAGGTGCCGGCTTCCAAGACGGCTAATGAGAAGCTGACTTTGCTTCTCCGCTTCATTTAGTGGATCTCCTGGAGGAGACCGCACCGCAGGCATGATGCAATGACGTGAAGTTGAACAGGACCCATCCTGGTTCTCTCCCATCCACCTTCTGTTGCCACGCTCGCAGGACTGCTGCTTGCATTAGTCTCCGTTGGTGCGGTCATCTGTTCATCTGTCGACTACCGTTTCTGACAGAGACCGGTTGCTCCCGTACCTGATCTGCCCCAGGAAACATTGTCTTCCTTTTCCCAGGCGGCCCTGGTGGGTACCTTCTGGCCCCCACTGAAGCTGTGCCACAGCCCATCGTGGGTGGCCCGTGAATCTATGCCTCCCGGGCCTCTCACAGGAAGACCTGGTCCTGCTGCTGGGTGTTGCCAGACCCCCTTCCTCATTGAGCGTGCTTTGGTCTGTCGCTGAACATTGGGAGACCTCTCTCTGCAGGCAGGTAGGTGCATTACAGGCTTCTGTACACAGTGCCGCATACACCATGGTCTTGTTGGTGTTAGCTAAGCGGGACATGTTCCTCTCTGCCATGAGAGACCTCCCTCAACCTTTGTCCACCAACTTGCACGTGGGGCCAATCATTCCGTCCTCCTTGTTTGGGCCCTACACCCAACAGCCTGCAGACGTGTTAGCTTCCGCCAATCGGCTCGAGGCCTTGCTTTCCTCCAAGGAGCCACGCAAGTGCCCCTCCAGCAGGCCATGGCCAGCTGCTTCCAAGAAGCACCACCCTGGCCCCAAGTCCCAGCCTAAGGGTGGCCATGGCACACCCCCCCCCCCACCCAGGGGTCGGGGTCGTACTGTTCAAGGTAGACAACAGCAGACCCAATGGGGGGGGGGGGCTGCCTTAGAATCTCCTGCTCCCGTACCCCCACAGGCCAGAGGTCCCCCAGGAAGGCTTGGAGGCGCTGCCAGCGCAGTGCCTGGTTGCAGAGTGTGATTCTGGTAGGGTTCATCCTGTTGTGGGAGTCTGCCCCCCCCCCCCCCCCCCCAGCACATTGTCCTCCTCTGTTAAGTCTGCAGGTAGACAGACGAGAACAGAAGGCGTTGGACTTGGCTGTGGCTGCCCTCCTGCAGTCAGCACGGTGGAGCGGGTTCACCATCCCTCCAGCCCCAGGTTTTACTGCCATCTTTTCATGGTACTGAAACCGACAGGTGGGTCCCGCCCTGTGCTAGACCTATCCCCTCTCAACCGCTACCTGCAGAAAGTCCATTTCTGTATGGAGACGCCATCCTCTTTTCGAGAAGCTCTCTGGCCGGGCGACTTTGTCATGTCTCTATCTGCATGAAGCATACTTCCATGCACTGATTCGCCCGACCCATTGGAAATGGCTGCACTTTGTCCGGCGGACACATGTCTACCAGTTTTGAGCACTGCCATTTGGCTTCTCCCTTGCTCCATGGGTGTTTACCATGGACACTTAAGAGTTTCATGCTCTGTTGTGCGAGCAGAGAATGCGCTATTGTGTGTACCTAGACAATTGGGCGATCCTCACAGCGGACGCTGGCCTGGGCATGGAGTTGGACACCGTGGCTAGGACTGCTGCCCTGCGCCCCGACACATAGACTGTCTCCAACTTCTGGTGACAAGTCTGATGAGCAGTCCCTTCACTGCCTGGCACCTGGCGTCTTTGGTGGGAACAATGGTTCCGCTGGCCCCCCTCGGGGCGGTCTTCCTCTGACCCAGGCAGGAGATCTATGGCTCTGGGCTCACAGCCACGGTTTCTTCCTGTCTGCATGACATGTGACGGGCTCTGTCAATGTTCTTGCAGACCTCCTGAGTCGTCCACACTGTGTTCTCCAGACCGAGTGGACTCTGGCCCACTCAGTTCTTGAACCAGTGTGTGGTCAGCCTGGTTTCAGTCACTGGTGGACCTGTTCGCCACACAGTACATCAAGCAGCTCCCGGTCTTTGTCTCCCCAGTTCCGGACCCAGAAGCTTGGGCGGTGGATGCGTTCTCACTGACGTGGGCGGGGCAGGAAGCGTACACATTTCCCCCCTTACCCCTCCTTTCCCGCTTCTAGCTTGAGAAAGTCAGCTTGACCTAGTCAGTGAGCTGTGCACACGGGTGGCATACGCTTTGCGCATGCGCGGAGGGGGCTTACCAGGGTTGCTATGTGGGTTATTTTTGTTTGGAGGGTGGGTTTAGGCATCGCTAATTGAGAATATAGCACTTTGGGTCATGGTAAGTATTGCTAAAGAAACACAAATTTAGATAAGAAATTTTTCATTTTATCCACCTACAGTGCAGTCTGTTTAACATGACTTTTAGAGGACCAGAAAAGCATTCTGTTAGCTGAATTTTGTCTCCAGCCCAATTGGAGCATGTCATTTCGTAGCTCAGAACGGAGCTGTGTTGATCTCTCACCTGTTCAAGACTTGTGCATGCCAGACTGCACTGTACTTTTATATACATTTTAAGCAGGCACTTTTTAATCTGCCCTCAGGTTCTGGGCAGGACCTGTGGTAATTCTAGTGGCTATGTTTTCAATGCCAAAGTGGAGCCGTGAGAAGACCGTTAACGGCGTGGAACAGTTTGTTGGACTGTGTGGTCATATGTTTTTCTTGGTAAGACATCACCATTGTCAGGAACGGATTGTCAGATTGTGGTAGAACACACAATGAGAACTTTAGACATAGTGTGGGAAACACAGAAAATCACAATACATATATAGAGTAGTTCACACTCACTCTGTGCATATCTGTCTTCCTCACTCACACATGCCTGTTGTGAAAGCTAAGTTGAAAAATTAAAATATTTCTTGTGTTATCTATCGTGACCATCAAAACCCATATGACACGGACAATACTAGGTGCACACCTCCACAGTCACACCTGCACATGTGCATGCTTCCCACTCACTCGCTCATCCAGCAGAAGCCATGAGTTGGTGCAAGAAGGCATGTGTACATAAGAGAAGAAATGCACAATCAAGGCGCATGCACAACAAATTTCCTGATTCGTCTGTTCACCTTGTAATGTTCTTTACATGATTTACTTTAGACTGTCCAGTTCTAGCAAATGTGGTTTGCTTTATTTCCTTTCCAGATACTGACACGACCACAAGCTGCTAATAAGAATTTCCCTTACCACGTCAGAACTTCTCAGGTAGAATATTTCTGCAGACAATAGATGGGTAGGAAGAAAGCATATGTATATCTGTGCACTTGCATCAAGAGTGTCCGTGGATGCATTTGCATTCATGTGATTGTATGTGACTGTGTGCATTCTGTCATATTTTTGCACCATCGTATATGTGCATACACTTTATTAAGCTAGAAATGGAATTTCCATGAAGCTAAAAAGATACATTTTCAGTCATGCATCGAATAAACTTAGTTGAATTTGTCAAAAAAGAACGTCCATACAATGTAAGAACTTCAGAGCACACAGTAAATAATCATTTAATGACGGTCACATTAGAGGGCATCCTTAAAGATTTCTTGCATTTATATAAATCAGCAGTTTTATAAGTGTATAGTGATACATCTTGATCTAATTGCAACAGTTTGCATTTGCAACAATGTATACAAATCAGTATTTGTAGCAGGTGAACAGCAAAGCAATCTATGTCTGTTTAACACGGACATCGTGTAATTCACATGATCTGACCAACTAATGTACATTACCTCTGTAACAAGATTGGAAGTCTGACTGGCCCTGAAGATGAAGAAGCTATCAAAGAAGGCACCAGACCCCACTCCAGCAATTACGCCACAAGTTCTGTGGACATTCCCGTGGGGCGGGGTCCCGATCTGGCTGCGCTGTTTGTCGTCACGTTTAACGAGAGGCACAGTGAATATATGAACCTTGACGCAGGTCAAAGACGTGGCAGTGCAGCCGGTTTGGCACCACCCCCATCTGTGAGTTTTGTGTGCTTTCTAGATGATAAGGAATGGAAATTTCGTTTTGATTACAAGAGTGGATGTTTCCTGGATTTGAGTTGTGTGAAAGTAAGCCAGCTTAACATCGAATATGCTGTATGAACTATTTCTCTCACAGATTAGCACAGATAGAACTAAGGAGAATAGAAATTCAGTGGAGATGCTTTGAATTGTAAATTCTTGTGTTCAGCATAAGGATCCATTGACCATTGGCTGTTAAAGACCATCCTAAGAACAAAATGGGTTTTTTTTCCAAGTCATTAGGTTTAGTTCATTACAGGATGCTAGCAAAATTGCGGGGGGAAAAAAGTTTTCACCATTGTATGATGCAGACCATCAGACATCCAAATGCTCAGAAATAAGTTAGGTCAAAGACATCAGTTATGCTGGTGTCAACTGAGCTACACCAGAGAGTAATGTGAAAGATGAAGAATTGTTATTACCAGATTAATAACTGCTAAACTGATGCTTTTGACCTCCTTTTCTGCCCAGGTGAGAATGTCAATATTTATTACTGTATCTCATGAACTGAATGAATTTATTCAGTAAATTTTGGAAAGTATCACCTTGGAACAGGTTGATCATGAAATGTCAGGATGTGATAGTATTCACGAATTCATGTAATAGTATTCATGTATTCAGGAAGCTGCACAATTTTTTTAATGCACAGGTAACGTCCCAACATCCTGGTAGCTGTTCAGAAGTTTTCACTGATGTCCTTTCATTGTTTTTCTTATTCCTCAGAATACTTTGCCTCCCATCCATGGGCAAAACCTTGCTTCATTATCTGTTCGAGGATCTTGTTTACCACCAATTGGGCAAGACCCATCTGCCCCACCACCTGAAATATCAGCTCCTCCACCGTCCTATGAGAACCTGTTTATTGTAAAACGCTAGAACTCAAGTGATGATATGATCAAGGATAAAGGAAATAACCAGCTTTGTTTTCATGGTGATAATATGTGAGTGCCAGGCAATACTTGTTCTGTGTAGCTGACATCCATTATCAAAGGAAACCCAATGAAATTTTGAAATTTGTTCTGATTAGAGAAGTATTTATTATCAGCTACAGCGTTTGTGACGTCTTAGTGTGGTTACTCATTTGTGTTTCAATTAAAAGTTTTAAGCATACTCTTTTTAGGGCAATTTGCCATTCATTTGACTTTTTTGAAAATATTGTTTTCTTGTAAGATAGGGTACCTCCTACCACCCTATCAAGTAATGACCGTTGTTCTTATATTTGCAAATACCAAAAAAAAAAATCTTAGGTAAGTGAAAGGGGTGAGGGGATCACCTAGAAATTTCTGTGTGATAAAATAAAGACTTGCTAATAGTTTGTAACCGCAGTATGGCCTGCCAGGTTGGAGACCATAATAGTAAAACGGAAAACTTACAACTCCAGCCTGTGAGTAAAATCAGTTACTGTGATACATTTGTATATGCTGGGACAATGTTTTAATCCTAGTTCTGTGATGATATCGGTTTTCTGTTGTTGAAAACCCTTGATGAATAAAACCATCAATTAGAAATCTCATTCACTAGATGTGCATTAAATTATTCTTTTGAATAAAAATAACTCCTTACTCTGTTAGGACTGCTGTGCAAGGTGTCCAAAATGACTAATGGCAAAGTTTCTAAATTCTTGATGTCAGGCATGAAAGTGCTGTGCACTTGACATGGCAAATGAAAAAGAAAAAACAACTGGCTAATAAAATTAATCTCTTACTTGCCAGATGTGAACACTGCATAATGAATGGTGGCTGCATACACCTATGCTTTGGCAAATAAGATTCTTGGTTTGGCTAGTAAACCTTCTGGGCTATTCGCAAACACTAATTTTGAAAAATTGTGGGTAGCCCAAAGTGAACAAGTGGCAAGAGAAAACATGAATATTAAATAAGTAATCAGTTCGTTGCTTTATGGTAGCAGTGACCATTATCCTAACAAAATGGAAAAAGATGGGTCTTTGTGGCCCATTGCATACATGTAGCTTGTGCATCTTACTGGATGTTTATTAAGCCATTTAGACTGTTGTTCTGCCTGCTGTTTGATGAATCTCATAAGCATTGTGCACTTTTCCAGTTTTTTCACTTTTTTAAAAGCATATTTTTCTTTGGAATTTTGTAAGAATTTCCCCTGTTTGTTGACAGTGCTGCTGCAAACACATCTCTGTCATTTTCAGTATTTTACACACATTGACTGAATGTACTCAGCTTGGATTAACTTGCAGTTTAACAGGGAAAATCATTTCTGAAGCAGCAGGTGTAGCAATCAGCTTCAGCTTTCTTTTAAACTATATCATCTTTTTGAATGCCAATCTTCTGTAAATGAAAATCATTCATCTTCATCTTTAGCAGTTTTTATAATGTCCGTCCAGTTTGGCAGCCACGTGTCATGTGTTCCAGATCTTCTATCCTCCCATAAAACTTCTGAGCTGCCCACTCATTTTTGAAATTGCCTTGTGAATAGTCTATTGTATGTGAAAGTGCCTTTAATTTTCTGATGTTAGCATTTCTTCTTATGTTTATGTCACCATCCCCAGACTGTGGACACCCACCCAGCCGCCCACACACATATATCACCCTCATTCCCCCCACTAGTTGTTAACTGCTTCAAAAAACATTATGGATAAGAAATTGTGCATTCTAAGCTCTGGTTTCTGCATTAACGTGTGGACACATGCACAGGTGTGTATGCATTTTTGCTTTGTTTAGGTAGACTTCTAAAAAAAATTGTAACATGTAATCTCATTCACATAAATTTGGAATGTGGGGCTTTGCATTTGGGGTGGTGGGGGGGGGGTCCTTGAATTTGAGAAAAATTTTAACAGCAAAGGAAGAAGCAGTGAATGTGGTTTCTCATCCAAGATATACATGTACACCTGTATATCATTGGAACACTAAACTCGAATCGGGATGTAACAGAAGTGCTGCTTCAACTGAAGGAACCATAATAATGAAATATAAAGAGAAAGGCCTAAAACTTTTCGTTGAAGTGGAATGTCAGTTCAATGCTTATTAGCATATTACTATACATTGTAAGTTTATTTTTTTGAATTGTAGATATTTTTACTATCACCCAGAATGTTTTTACAGTCTTTGCTTATTGACACATAGTTTGCAAAAAGTAATAAACTTCAGATGGAGATATTTTTAAAAAATGCAATCTTGAGACATTCACAAACTCAACATTATATTTTGATTTTATTACCATGGGCAACAAACTTAGCAGGTTTATGGAATTCTAAGACCAAGTAAGCAAAGGTTATATTTAAATTTTTTCTAGAAATGACCAGTTTAGTTAGCCTGATAGTTTCCAGTGTGACAGCTGCATGGGTCCTCCATTAACTGTTCAGTATAGGAACCACAGTGACCACCTTGATCTCGTCCTCACCGTTTCCTCTACTGGAGGTTGAGTGGTAAATATCCTCAGATTTCCAATCCTCCTAAGGATCATATGTGTGCTGTATAATGCATAGTAATACAAGAAAGTCTCAAAAAGGAGGTTGAATGCTTATGATATAGTTTGCACCCATAGTTCTTGACACTGATGCATCTTTTTTTTCCCTAATGATGCTAAAAGAAAATTGTATGTATATTCTATGGTTTCAAAATTTCCACCAATTTCATTGTTTTGTACACACTGAAGTCTAGATACGCATACAAAAAATGTTTAATTTTAGCAGCTCGAGAAAATCTCCCTGCCAAGTTTTTAAACATGTTATGTATACTTTATTTTTATGACTCCTGTGATAAAACCAAACCTTTAAGAATATTGGTTTTTTTTAATCTGGTGTGTATAAATCTTGTATAAAAGCATGGCACTATATGGCAGGCTCAAATTTGTTGTTACCATTAGCATGATATTTTAATAAATAATACCAGCTACAAGTACAGCTGTTTCTGTTGATTTTTTGTAAACATATGGTTTGAACTGTGAGGGCTCACCAACAACTTACGCAGACTCACGCTGGTGCTATAAACGCCAAGAAACAAATTCTCTTGATGTTTATGAAGGTTGTTAATGTTATTCTGAGGGAAGGCCTAAGTACGATCGAGTGTTGGCTCCCGAAACCCGTTTATAAGACCAAGCATGGATGAATACCCATGCGCTGCACTGCACTGACATTTGTTGGTGGGTCAGGGAAGGTACGGCCTCGAGAAAAAGGAGATAGGCAAAAGCCTCGCGATGCTGGCCTACAGAAAATTTGGGGGGGCTCACCTATTTAAAAACGACAGGATTTCATGGGTTCATATTTAAATGACAAGTGTCGATGCGAAAAAAAAACTCTGAAAGTTGGCATCCGCATTTCTACAGATAACATAGTACATGTATCTGTTGATTAAACCCTTTTATAAGTATAGTCTCTTTTATCCCGTCTATCATTCTAATTCACCCTCAAATATTTGAGCAAGATCCCATCGCTTCCATGTTTCTAAACACGCCAACGTCGTCTGCTATAAGAGGCAGAAGGGGTGATCAAGCACGTGGTACAAACGGGAGATCACGAGACTTAACGTGCTTGAGGTAGGACAACGTTCATTATTTTGGGAACATAAGTCCATAACTAGAAAAAGACGAAATTTGTATCATTCAGAAAAGACCTGGAAGACTGAACCGCCGCTACAGGTAAGAACACAATGTACGAAACGGTCTTATATGCACCCAAAGGTAGAAAGAGGCTAGACTTTTACGTAGCTCTATCTGAATCGTGTGTCCCCTCCCCAGGCGAAAACCATGGTTGGTACCTTCCCAGACTGCCGGCCAAAATGGATCCGTCCGACAGTGGATCATTTCGATAAAAGGGGGGACGGAACATATCTGATAGTTGACAAATGTATATTTGTTGCCCACGTTTTTAAAATAAGCTTCTAAAGGAGTGGTCGTAAAGTCATAAGATCAGATACACTTTATAGGGTGAATTTAAGTTATTTGCATAATTTATTTATCCAAGAGTTCTTGTGAAATCCGACATTTTGATTAAGTCTATTAACGAAGGCTGTGTCCCCTTCGCTTTGCAAAATATACGGTCTACTGCTGGGTTGGTCCATGTGTCGCTAGACTCGTACCATTTGTATTACCCCTCCCCATCCTCAAGCCTCCTGTCGTCTGCTAAGTTAAGAAGACTCAGGAGAGAAATTTCAAAAAAAAAAAATCTTTCCTAACAAAGGAAAAAAAAGCATCAGCTATTCAACTACTTGTTTTATTCGGGTTTGCAACATGGCTACCCTAAGACTAAGAGCAAGACTCGAGGTGAACATGACGCAACGTAAAACACAGGAGGGACAGCAATTTCGAATGATTAATATCAGAAGGTTTTTAGCTGTGGAAACGCAGCCAGCCAGGTCAAATAAATGCATATAAAAAAATTAAATGTAACTTTTAAAACTTTATAGTATGCAGTCATAACTGATGGAGTGACGGAGATTTGGTGTCGTTATATTGTTAATCACTGTAAAACTGACAAAATTCAGAATGGTCAGCACGTGAAAGGAACAGCATCTTTTTCATCCCTTTTCAAAATAAAATCTTTGGATGCTGCCAGCATTGGACATGGCAAATTCTTGTGTCACGTTTTTAGAATTTATATTGTAATTATTATTTAGCCAAGTTGTTATGAACTAATATGCAGTAGCAGTTGGTACATAAGTACTTTAAATGTGTACAAACATGGGGACAAGTACAGTGACAAGCAGCAGACATTCATCAGGGGGATGGGGGAGTCACTAAAGAACAGACATGAGATGGGCTTATGACTTTTGAAACTTTGTAAAAGGAAGATACATGTACCAGAAATGTAATGTTTATGTCTTCCAGTTGTCCTTATGTTGTTGACACTCTAGCTGTTTGTGTCTTTGCCTTTCTCCCTGTCCATCTGACTAAGTTCCTGTTGACTGCTAAGGTAAAATAATTGTTGTCCACAGTTCTTTCAACTGAGAGATGAAAAACAAGAAGTTCAGTTAAGCGATGATGGAAGTTTAGGGAAATTTGAATTGTTGGAGCAAGCAGCGAGATGGATGACCAGGCAGATGGGTCTGATCGAGGCACTGGAGAAGCAGACGAGAGCGTGTGGGTGGCTTCAAGTCAGAGCGCATATGTTACAGAAGTATCTTCTGCTGCTTTGGCTTCCAGTTCCCAAGAAAACCATTATGTGGACAGTCACCAGCTAGCACAGGGATATGCCAGCGCAGGGCAGTATGACCACACTCACTACCAGGACCTGAGGTCGACCTTTTCAGGTATACCAGGAAACATTTTCTTTAAAGACAGATGTGAAAGTTTTCATTTTTTAAAAAAAATGTTTTGTTGTGAATGAGGTTGAGTGCTGTTCAGTTTCTTTAGGAGGAGAAGAGAAAAGATCAACTCGAAGATATGCTTGAGCAAATCATGCATTCAGTTTTTTTCTCAAAGCGCTCAACGTGGCCAGATGTAGAAACTAAGCCAGACATTATTAAGTAAATTTGTTATAATTATGTTTTGAATGACACAAGCTTGATTGTAGATTTGTAATAATATTAACCGAAGCACCAGGTCTTGATTTATCAGGTCAGTGCAAGCAGTTCAGAAACGTTCCCTGGCTTTCCATTAAATAAATTGATTCCAGTAATCAGAGTGTGATGCTTTAGTTTAACTAAATAAGCATATATAGGAAAGACATGATTGGTAGGTAAGCATGCAAATCTTGAATTCAAACTCTAGAACTTGTGTTGTCACTACAGAAAAAAAAATTGACCGTGCTGACACCCGACTGCTTTTTCTGTGCAGGTGCTTACCAACTGAATGCTGCCACACAACAGGAGCTGTTCCAGGCTGCACATTCTACATTTGGCCGTATGGCACCACTCACCCAGGATGCATATCACCATCGCCAGGATGCTGGTGACAGTGAGGCCATCCCGGCCTACTCCACAATTACGACAGATGCAGGGACACAGCTAATCGCGACACCAACCGTTGACAGCAGCACTTTGCAGCAGGTGTGCTGATGTTTTTGGTTTGAGTTTTGGGTTTTTAAGGGATTTGGGGTTTTATATATCTTCTTCTTCATGCTGCTCATCCTTCCTTTCCCTATCCTTGCATTAGAAAAGGAGCCAAATCAGTAGTACACGTTTATTATTTTCCGGAGTAATATTTTTCCATGTGTTCGGTCCTTCTCTGGTATTGATGAACTTTAGTTTATACATAGAGTACTGTCCGATCTGTCTGACCATTATCTACAAGAACACCGAACTGTTGCCATAAAAAAGAAAACTGAAGAAATTTCCAGCATAACTTGCCTCTTTTGTCGACCATGTTAAAGGATTTGATAATTTACAATGTTTGTGAGATATCTGTGTCTTAGTTTAGAATCATAGGTTAATATATTTGTTTTTAATTGTGGGTCTGGTATGTTGGTTGATTTCATTTGTGATGTACTTACAGTCAGAACTGGTGAAAGATAAGAGCTTGTTGTATGCATCCATGTGTTTCAGTGTCATTTGTGCACATATGCATACGTGTGTGTGTGTGTGTGTGTACCCATGTCTGCATCCGTGTGTGCCATACCAAAGTCGAGGCTATATTCAAAACGCTTGAGATTTCTCTGTTTCTTAGGGCTACTTTGTGTTAGATCAAGATAACCATGTTGTGGCCGTCCAAAGAGTGGTCTCCCCAGCCGACTGCACGGTTAGCCAATCAAATATCAGCATTGGGCCCGAAGGCAGGGAAGTGCAGCCCAGTGCGACACTTATCTCCATGCCTGCTATGGTTGGTTTTCATTTGCTTTTATCTTTTGAAGGTAATCCAATCAGAAAGAGATATGTTGGTTTTACTGGACAGTTCCTATGATAGGGTAACAGGTGGTAAGGCAAAGTTAGAGGTGTACATAACTTCATAAAAATCCAAAAATCATTTCCTTGGGTTATTTTTATTTATTTATAATTGTTTGCATTTTATCTGGTAAGAATGAGAACTCTTGTTATTTTCTGAGGAAAAGCCCCGTGCATTGTTGCAGTCATCATCGGGGCAGTACGTCACAATGGAGGTCGCCTCTCTGCCTGCCTTTTCCAGCCAAGGGGAGGTCAGCACATCTGGTGGTGAGTGCCCCTTGTATTACAATAAATTAAGATGGGCAGTTGGTGATCCTCTTGCCGTTAACTTGTAAGCCCTGTGGAAACTGTCATGCTGAATGGTCCTGTAAACTTTTGGGATCCAATGTAACGAAAAGATATGGTCAGAGTTTAAGAGGAAAATTTGGGGGTGGTGCATGAAAATATTGATATTATATGAGAGATTCTGACTTGCTGCTGCTCAGTTGATGAAATCTCAGAAGTAAGAGGCAGCTGATGTCTGATCTCAGTCAGGTTCTCTGGGTGTTTCATGACCGCATGACAGTGCGTAACAAAGTGGTTACTTAAGGGAACTGTCTATGAGAACCATTGCACAACGTTGATGTGCGTCTCTGACCACAGTGGGCACACTTCGTGCTGTCATTCACCAAGCCATTGCAAGAAACACAGCGCCCCATGATATAAAGATGGAGGTCACAATGGGAGAATGCGACACGACACAGGAAGACTTGGACTGTGAGCCACATGTTGGAGGTTGGCCTCATTTTCCACTTGGTATTGCCTAGTGGTTGTGAGTGCAGCAGTGCCTAAGAGGCTTCAGACTTGCTGTTGAGATCAGTTGAAACCTAGGCATTTTCTTTTAACTGAGTTAGAGCGGTATGAGTGGTGGATATTTCATCCCCTTTAGCACAGTTTAGTCTCACAAATGTCCGTTGGTCTTTGCTCATGGTCTCATGACTTAAGGCAAATATTTTTAAAAAAAAGAAACCGCAAACAACAGAGTCTTTATTCACACATCTGCTCAAAGAACAATTTTTAAAAAAAACCACAATGTCCTTCCCTGAATGATTCCATAAATGCAGTTTCTGAGTTTTCTACTTCTTGAAAATATAAAACATTGTGAGAAAAAAACCATCCATCATAAGTCCATCATAAAAATTAATCGGTACCATAGATTAATTGGCATCACATTACAGCATGAAATAGTTGAAACATGCTCTCAAATGCTATTTGTCCTTTTTTTCCACAAGTTAGTGTATTTTTTAGATCAACTGCACAAATAGATATTTTTACAATTTTTGTAATTTCCATTTTGGAGAGTGCACTCATATTTTCAGCCCTCTCCCCACACCAAAAAAAAAAAACCTTTTGAATATGTGGTCAGGCAAAATTGTCAACCATTTCCACTCCTTAGATACAAATTAAATGAAGGGAAATCACAGTAAAGAGAAGTACCTATTAGAAATCATTGGTTTCTTCCCTTAGACTAATAAAGATTTCTGTACAGTCATGTCTATAAAATAATTTAGTAAAAATGATTGGATCTGTTCCTGTGATCTGCCTATCCAGAAAGATCTGCCAAATTTTAGCCATGTTCATAAAAAAGATGCATGCCAAAAGCCTGCATGCATTTTTTAATGTAAACAATTACTAAAAAACGGAGTTCTGCACAAATATTTTCTGCATAACATTGTGAAAGAAGTTTTGTGTTTATAACACATCCATTATTTAATTTAGCCTAGGCATTCCTGCATGCCGTCAGACTATAGCGAATCCACTGTTGAATCTAGCCCAGGCATTCCTGCATGCCGTCAGCCTGGGAGGCCACACTGTGGGAGTTGAGTCGGATGGCCTGCATTCAACCATGATCTCTGGTCCACAAGCTGTTGCTGCTACAGTGACTAGCGCCGTCATGGACGGCACTCTCGACTCTACTCACCTTTCAACACTGCAGAGCGTTGCCATGGAAGCTGCTGGGTCAAGGATCCTTGAGGAGCATAATGCTGTTGGTCTGGATAGCTCAGCCATGACAGATTCCCTAGGTGAGCTTAGTCGTAGAATGTACTTTTGCAAGTTGAATGGAGCAGTTGCTGTGTTGTATTCTTTGCGATCAGCTGTTTAGCTTCCAGCTGTTTTCTGCAATTTCTATACAATAGAACTGAAAGAAAGTCATGTGGCTAGTTATTTCAATTTTCTTAAAGGAAAAGTCTAGACTGATGCTCCACATAGCATCTGCCAATGTCAACCAAACCTAGGAGAAAAATCAAATTTTAAACTTCAGGCTTTAACATACATTTTAAAATTGACATTTTTTAAGGCAATTTCAATATTCAAATTTGATCCCCCTGTAATTCAGCTGTTGAAAGAGATCTGCTTAAAAATTCCCAGTGCTGTAGTGTCCACCTCTATTGTATCAACATGATTTATTGATCACATTGTATTTGTAGTGACCATGGATATTGGCATATACTAATTATCATCATCTAAAAACTTGTCTTAAGGTCTGATTATGGGAAAAGTATGTCAAGACTAGCAAAGTTATCACACCCTTAAGTAAGGAATCAGTGGAATTGACTGATTTGGATTGTTGTACAAGGTGCATTACGTAAGTAGCTGGTGATATAATGATATAATGAAGGAACATGCAGTTTGTCGATGTTCTGAACAATGTATGGTATTATTTATGACAATTTTCAGAAAAAAGTTTGCACTAGACAAAAGTAGATACCTGTTACTGTATTTTTGTTTTCTCTTTGCTGAAGTTTATGTCAGGTAAATTGTGTGGCATCTTCTTTTCTGATGTAAAATGAGTTCTGCTTCTATAGAGTAGATGAAAAAATTGATGTTTGGTACAGGTGACTCTGTGGTCTCCGCGGCAGAGAGCAGTACCATGGGTTTAGGTTCTTCAGCTTACCAAGCAATGATGGTGGAAGAGGCAGCTACTGCAGCACATAAACAGAACCAGCCTAGCTCATCTGGGACCTCTCAACTGCAGACTTCTATGCCTGTAAACTTTTTTTTTTGTTTTTGACCATGCCATTGTGCAAGCACATGTGTTCTGACGCTGAGATGCAGGCGTGTGTGGGGGTACTTGTGTGCATGTAAGTGAATGAGTGTGTGCTTGCATGTATTCTGCTCAAAAGAATTGAAAAACTAGCTGCACTTTGCCAAGCAGATCACAAACGCATGTTGTTTGCAAGAACACAACATTCGATCTGTAAATTCGAATGCACTATGTTTCATGGTGCAATGGTGAACCTCAGTGTGCATGGAAATCAGTGCTGTCAGGAGGAAACCAAACAAGCAGCCAAGATGCTGGATGTGTGCACATCAAACACATGGAGACGACAAAGCAAAACTAAATAGGTGAAAAACCACACTGCAGGTGACAAACCATATGTGATGGATTTATCTTGCTACAACCAGACAGGAAGCGTCAAAAAGTGCAGACAACCAGAATCGATGCTTATACAGGATGATGGCTTTGTGGGACAGAACAGTAACCCCCAGCACACTCAGGGGGTAGATTTGAGCACCCAGCAGTGTCACCATCAGCAACCGGACAAAAACTGGCAACGTGAGGCTACCCTACGTTCAAAACATGCTGCTGTGTAATCTGTTCTGATGCTGGCTCATTGTGCTGTTCATCTGGTCTGGGACTGGCATTAACTGGTTGGACACTTCAGCATTGAACCAGAATTTTCTTTATTGATAAGTTCCGCGTTTGCCAGATCATTGCACAATGGCAAAATCAGCATCTAGAGGTGACAGGGTGAATGTTTTCAATAATGCCGCTGTGAGGGAGTATGAACATCTGAGCACTGAGTGTCAGGCAGCCTCACTGACGTGGTCTACAGAGATAACATTCTACAGCCTGTTGTGGTGCCAGCACTGCAGGCAGTGGAACCAGGCGCCATTCTCCAGGAAGACGGTGCCAGGTCACCCAGGGCTCAGGACATAACCGTCTTCCTGCAGCAGCAAGTGACTTGCATGGACTGGCCAGCAAATCAAGCACTTATGGGACGTGCTGGGCCGGCACTTGTGGGCAAATCACCCACCGCCAGCTGACCTTAACCAGCTGTTTCTTTTGCTTCAAGGCTACTGGCAGGCAGTCCTGCAGATATGTTTTATCATCACTTGATGCATGCTGTTTGCATTGGTCTTTCAGTTCTTTTGGGCAGTATATATCATTATGCAAGACAGTGGTTTATTTTCATATGCACAATTAAAAAAAACCCTTTTGGGTTATTGCAAAATATGTTTTCATCCCTCGTATGCCTTTAGCATTATTCACTTTGGTGTCAGATGAGGCTTTAGAAATCACACTTGTTTACAATATTTCTTTGTCTTTGTGTTAGATGCTTGATGATGATGTTAAAGTGATGACATGAAATTTTGAAAGAACATGTTACTTGCAACGTGTTACTTGCAGGCTGTCCAGACCCGCAAAAGCAGTCGCCTTGCCAATTTTAAGCAGGAGGAATTAAACAGCGCTCGTAACAGGCAAGTGTATGAGCCTGGTCCCTACAGCTACAACGAGCTGTGTAAGTATTATACCCTGAAGATTTACACAATTCCCAGCAGTGGTTGCTGTCATCAGGAAAATATGTGGACATGGTCTTTCTGGTTGCCTGAAAGGTGTATTGGTGTGATTTGTGATGTGACGCTTTAAAACCATGATAAATACAATGCAATTGAAAAGCATGCTTACGAAATGGAGGATAAAACTTCTCGTAAAACATGCATGGTGTTCTGGAATTATTTAGTTCTTATTGGAGTTTCGTGCACTTGCAGGAGAATGAAAATACTTCAGTGCTTTTTTTTCAAAGTATCCGTTAATGAGTTACGATGCTGTTCTTACCACTGTTGCATGAACAGGGTGTGAAGATTGTCAGATGGCCTATCAGGGCGAGTGCCCCACACATCGTCTCACTGTGGTCTCAGACAAGGTGGTGCTGTCACGTGCCTGGGCATCTCTTCCCAGCATGCTTCAGATTTTTCGCTTGGGGCAGCCAGAGGAGAGCAACCAACCCACAGGTTCGTCTTTCTTCTCAGCTGGTGAGCTGGTTGTGCCTCTACTGGGTACTGGTGTCTACTTTCTGCATGTGAAACTAAGTGTGAAAA
The DNA here is from genome assembly GCA_004794575.1 of Lanistes nyassanus. Classification (NCBI taxonomy): domain Eukaryota; kingdom Metazoa; phylum Mollusca; class Gastropoda; order Architaenioglossa; family Ampullariidae; genus Lanistes; species Lanistes nyassanus. The sequence continues at coordinate 163,291 of SMGT01000763.1, read as the reverse complement.
ACATACATGATGAATGGATCTTAAAAATCTTTTTAGATTTTTTTTTTAGATCTTTTTAAATCTTATGGAAACAGATGGGGTTAATCATGCAACTCTACCCTGGTGATTTGGGTATTGGAAAACGTATTTATTTTGTTTTATTATATATATATATATATTATTTTGTTTATTTCATATTTGATTTTTTCTGTTATTTTGAACCTGGAGACATTAAAGAAACGTTTCTATGGGGTGATAGTGTATCACTAGTGTTTTGACTTTGGTTCTCTGAACTGACTCCCTTGCGTAACCTTGATGCTTCATATCTGTCCAGAGCTTGGGGTGTTCGCCAAAAAGGCTATCCCAAAGCTGACGCAGTTTGGTCCTTTGGTTGGAGAGCTGGTGGATTCAGCAGACAGAATTACTAACAGGAACTTTGTCTTCATTGTAAGTGACGTGCATGCAGAATTAATTTATTTCTTTCTTTCTTTCTTTCTTTCTTTCTTTCTTTCTTTCTTTCTTTCTTTCTTTCTTTCTTTCTTTCTTTCTTTCTTTCTTTCTTTTTCTTTTTCTTTGCAAAATTTATTTTTGCTTTGTGTCCACTGACAGCTTACAGATCACAAAAATGCAAAACGTATCACCTAAACATCCCAGTCTTCCCCAGATCAGCACCATAGGAACTTGTGTAACATGAAAGGTTTATGTCAAATTCATGACTTGCTGCAGCTGGAGAAACAAGACCAGACCGTCAGCTATTTTGAGCTGAGTGACGAAAACAAGTGCAACTGGATGATGTTTGTTCGACCTGCAGCTTCCTACAGCGAACAGAACCTTGTGGCTTACCAGCATGGCCAGGATGTGTTTTTCAATGTCATCAAGAATGTAGAGGCCAGGCAGGAATTAAAGGTAAGGGGTTTTCTTCATCAATGCCTGTGTTTAAATCTGTGTCTGGTCCTTCCAAGCCATCATAATGTAAGGGAAATGAATTTATCCTAGAGCGTATCAGGGCTTCTCACTTCTGCCAAAGCTAGTACTAGCAGGAAGCCAGTTTTCTTCTTGCCTTAATGGGGTGTTTGCTGTGCAGCTATTCATGCCTGTGTCATGACTTTAACCCCATCTTTTTAGCCCAGCAGACTTAAGCAGCTTTGGTAAAGGAAAAACTCAAAACTGTACTCAGACGGATTCTGTTTGATTAACCTTTGTTATGGCTTTAGACCAGAACTGACTTATATTTGACGGTTGGGATTTGCTTTGAGAGAAGAAACTAATAATAATAGGAACTATTTATGAGATGCTGAATCTTATAAAAAATATTTCAAGACAGCCACACTTGCTTGCACACATAATACTATATACACATACACACATGGACTCACGTGCAGTCACTGCTACACATAAGCTATCCCCGAGTAGATATGGAGGAATAATGGAGTATCAATGTGATTTTGAGGGAGCAATAAAGGAAGGGCTACGGTATATGCGTGAAACATGTGAAGAGAGGTGACAAAAGTGAGCACATTTGTGGAAAATTTATACCTCCAAACAATTCTTTATTAACTCTATTTTCAGTTTATATTGGAATTCAGTTTGATGTCACAGATTTTTCTTTTGAAACTAATTGAGCATTTATTTAGAGAAGTAAACTGGATGTATACAGGTATGGTACGCAGCTCACTATGCAGAACGCCTGGGCACAAAGCCACATGAGTTGATGGAGGCTGACTGGGCAACCCTAGATGAGCAGGCCAGAAGATTCCAGTGCTGTGAGTGCAGCAGGAGGTTCCGTACTTCCTTGGCTTTACAGCGCCACCTGCTGGAGCATGAGACAGAAGAACCAGCTGCCATCGAGGTCAAAGAAGATAACGCAGGGATGTCAGAGGCGGGCGAAGGGAGGGACAGTGGAAACAAAACAGCGTCGTCAGCAAGAAGCAATCTTTTGCGGAACAAAAGCCGACAGGTGAGAAGTAATTGCACATCAAGAATATTTTTGGAAGGCAGTGGGTGGGTGGATAGGGCAAGTGAAAAATTTTAACAAACTGGAATCTGAATTGCTTAAATAAAAGAATGGGGATGTGTGTGCCATAAATTTAGTGGGCGTATGTGTGTGAGGGACAAGAAAGTGTGTTGAATGTTGAAATGACTTTTAAAGTATTGTCCTCTTGTTGTTGATGGATTCTGGTTCTAACTTTTCTTTTTTTTTTTTTTTTGTTTAATAGAGTGGAGAAGGTTTTGCGTATCAGTGGAAGAAAAAACCTGGGAGCATCTACCTGAACAAGTGAGGGGTGCTTTGATCTGTTGTATGTCCTGCTTGAAATGATGTCCTCCATTTGCCCTGAAAGTAATGGGTGCAAAGTCTTGCAGTTGTGAGGGTAGTTTAGTGATGGTGGTTTTTGTGCATGTGCATATAAATTCATGTCCGTGCCTATTTCTGTACATTCTTAGATGCCTGCATGCATATACACACCTGTGTACCTATACGATTTTGGAATGTTTAAGCCAGTTTTTGAAAATGCGCCAAATATGCCTAATTATAAAAGATAGAACACAAATTTTCCATTTAATAGTATGACAAGGCTTTCAAAATCATTACAAATCATTCAGGATACAATGTGAAGGTGCAAAATATATATAACCAGTCCAAGAACATTGCTGTCCTGTGTGTGAAGTTCTGAGATTTCAAGGCACCATTTCCAAACAGGTGTTCCTGAAAAAGTACATAAAGAATGATAGAATCGACAATAGCAAGTTGCAGTTTGATATGTGTGTCGTAACTTTATGTAACTTTCTGGGGTCCTTTTCACAACAGTTCTGGTAAAAAAAAGAAATCCTCCGAGTCTCCTGAAAATATTTTGTTTTTTTCTGAGAAATACTTGAGAGGTAATTTGGGGGTGCTCAGGTCTGCATATGAGAGACCAACAAGAGATGCAGAATATTGTTTGAATGCAGATTGATTCAGACAAAACGAGTCTCTCCACAGCCCAGATTTGGGAATACATACATCACAAACATCTTCCCTAATTCTAGGTCACTGAAAAAATACCAGCGACGACCAGCATCAGAGCGTCTTCGTCAGACGATGAAGTCCCTGTACAAGAGAAAAGGTCAGGAGGGGGGTAGCCAGGAGTGGGTGTGCACAAACTGCAACCTGACGTTTGATAATCCCAGCCTGCTCAACCTGCACACGCTGACCCATGCAGCCGAGGACGTGGGGCTGGACGAAATCCGCAAGATCACCGGCGATCCCATCATGCCACTGGGTGCGGAGATGTCAGCAGGGGGTGACGATGCTGCTGCCGCAGTTGCTGGGGGCATTGTTGGCATCAGCAGAGCAGACGGGGATCAGAACTTGGTGTGCTTGGAATCCTGTCTGGTTTGCCCTATGTGCCATAGCCAGTTTCAGAACAAACGGGACCTTATCGAGCATGTGGCTGAGCATGCCAAAGCTCCCAGGTTGCAGCAAGACCGTCCGTTCAAATGCCACGTGTGCTGGAAGGTAAGACAGCCTCAGTTCATTTTTTTATGTGCTACAGACCAAGATGCTGCCCAGCTCATTGGTAACTGAGGCACTGTAAGGGATGCACAAAGCTTTCACTTTGCTCATTAATATCTGTGTTGCTGTATGAAAACCCCAGGTTGCACCTCAGGTGTTTGCTAGCTGTTGCTGGATATTTGGTATAATAAAAAATGTAGATTTTTTTTTTTGGTCTGTGTATTGTAGTTCCTGTATTTAAACTGTTCAGACTGCTTCATGCACCTGCTGTGTGCTTGCTCACTGTTGTAGTATAAGCATTTACTGTTTTTGTTTTGTGAAACTCTTGCAAGCAGAATGGATGCTGTTTATATATTACATGCAGTGGTCTGTAATGTTTCTGTTACTGTCTTGGATTTGTGTCTGTCTGTAAAGATATCCTGTAAAAGCAGCAAAATGTAACAATCTGAAAAGTGTCTCCATCTGATGTGAACGCTAACTCTAAAAAAATACCTTGTTAACAAGCTAGAATGGTAAAACTAACATTTCCTTGCTATGTAGAATTGTTCTTGTTGCAAGAAAATGCTGGTCTGCAGCTCAGAGGTGCGTGAACTCTGTGTTCTGCAGGCATTCACAGCTCAGGAGAAACTGCAGAGACACTTGCTGTGCCATGGAGAGGAGCGAATGAAACCGCTGGAATGCTCCACCTGTCACAAACGCTTTATGAATAACTCGGCCCTGGCCTGCCACCTCAAAACACACAGTGAGAAGAAATACTACGAGTGCCCCATGTGCCGTGAGGGCTTCGACCACATTGGGTTGCTCAAGCAGCATGTGGGCCAGCACGCTGATGAAAATGGGCTCTTCAAGTGCAGAGACTGTGGCAAGATTTTTGACGATTTCAACATCATCCGCAAACATATTCGAAGTTTCCATTCTGAAAAGCAGTATCCATGTCCCGACTGTTCAAGGGTAAGCACACAAGTTCATCTAAAAAGCGAAAATGTGGAAGATAAAAAATTGGGTTTTACGAGTGTATGAAATGGAAATGGCATAAAAGTTGATTTTGTTTTCGTAGGTTGTATAGTTTTACCAATGGCAAGTAACTGTACAGGACTCCTTTGAAATACAGTAATATATGAATGGAGAGGTGACATGAATTTCATTTACATTTCATGGAAATTTCTCCCCCACTTTTTTGTTTTCTTTTGCCTCCTGGGATATGTGTGTGCATGAACTTAAGTTTTTACGTGCTGGAGCACTGAGTTAGCATTTCAGTAAAATTTCCTACTCTATTTTGGTGAGCAGTTGTAATCATAACTTTGCAGCATTAGAAGTGGGCTCTAGTATTAGCTTCTTGAAAATGAAGTATTTGGTCATGTTATGTTGCTCTGGTGGAAGCAACAGGTTTGTTTTCTATTTCTTTTCTCCACAAAATTAACTGGAATGTAAGCCAAAATCATACACTCGCTAATATGCTGTGAGCGTTCGTAACGTGCAAGGTAATCTGTGGTAGGTGTTCTCACGTCCAGACAAGCTGAAGCTGCACATGCTGCGTCACACTTCACACCGTGAATTCATGTGTGAAACGTGTGGGCGGCAGTTCAAGCGCAAGGACAAGCTGAAGGAACACACCAAGCGCATGCACTCGGCTGAACGAGAAGCTTGGCAGTTGTCACGCCCCCAAAAACAACGAAGTCTCAAACGCTTCATCCCAAGAGTGGGTTGTTTGTGTGTTTTTATCTCTCTTTCATAGTAGCATCTTGTGTCCAGCACACCACCTATCTCTGCATATAGCACCTGTTTACAGAGCTAGGTGTTGGTGGGAGTGGGGGGGGGGGATCTTGTGTCTGGCACACCTGTTATCTCTGTCTGTGTATAGTACCTGCCTATAGGGCTGGGTATAGGGTGGGAGGGGGTGTCTGGTTGACTCCCCCTTACACTTTCTCCACCATGATGCATCATTCTGTGCTCTATTACTTGCCCCATGAGATCCTTCGTCGCTGACTTGCCTTTGAATTGGAAATAACTATTCTTCCCTTCTCTCTCTCTCTCTCCCCCACTATCTCAGTGTTACTTCAGCTGGGGGGGGGGGGGTTTGGGGGGGGGGATGTCTGGTTTGCATCCATGAGGGAGATGATAAAACTACTTTCTGCCAAAGAAGAGGTCCATCCAAAATCTGGAACAAATATTTCAGTTCACCATTTGTGTTACCTTGTTGCTGGCTAACATAAAGGTTCTCTGCTAATTTTTTTTTTCCATAGCTCTGGCTCAGAAGATCTAGAACATATATTTCTGTTCATTTACTTGAATCCCTCCCCCAACTCTCTTTACTGGTGTTAGATACTTGATATTTTGAATCAAAAGCAAGCATTACAATCCCAATGCTGTTTGACCACCACACCCCCAATTATACCGTCTTTTACACAGAATACTAACAATTCTTTAAAATGTCCATCTTTCAAGCATCTGTCTGCTCTCAGTGCTCTGCAACAATTTGTTGCTTTCAGAAAATACCCATCATTACCTGGTTACAAAGCCACTATGATAGTCTCTGCCTAAAGAATGGATGAAAATCCAGGCATGAAATAAATGGTAAATCTTAAAGGCCCCCAATTATGCAGCAGTAAACACCGTACAGTAATAATTCCGACATTTGGGTGATGCTCTTGTGCATGCTGTTGGACAAACAGGTGTCCCCGACAGAGTATCATCGCTTTATCTATAAATGCAACCACTGCCTGATTGGCTTCAAGCGGCGCGGGATGCTAGTCAACCACCTGGCCAAGCGTCACCCTGAGGTGAAGCTGGACTCGGTGCCAGAACTGACCTTGCCTATCCTGAAGACCCAGCGCGACTACTTCTGCCAGCACTGCGACAAGGTGTACAAGTCCAGCTCCAAGAGGAAGGCGCACTATCTGAAAAATCACCCTGGGGCCCAGCTGCCACCCACGTCCCGCAAGAAGATGATGGAGGTGACTCCAGGCGTCTCCAACCAGACGTTCTCGCAGCCTGTAGGCTCCATCACCACCCTGCCGCACGGTTGTGGCTTCTGTCACAAGCAGTATGCAAGCAGAGCCAAACTCATGCAGGTGAGAGGTGAAAACACCTGTCGAGTGTAGCGGCAGCAGTTCTGGTCAAATTTGGCATGCTTTCTTCTAAATTCACTTCAGTTCTGCAGAAAACATGCTGCACGTAGGAAGATTTTTTTTAAACTGAACATTGACCTCTAGCACCCCTGAAAAGTTTTAGGATTTTAAAAATTTGTAGTACACAGCCTGAATTTGTTAAGGACAAAGGGACCAGTAGATTTTGTTTCTGCGCACCTCATATAACCAAAGGTTTCTGTGATTTTCTTTAGTTTTATTTGAGTTTTTTTTTTTTTTTTTTTTTTGAGGATGGGGAATGTGAGTTTGTTGTGAGGCACCTTTGTTAAATGTCGAGGAAGAGGGGAAATACTGAGTTTTAAAGATTTTTCAGTATATCTTGTCCACCTTTTCCCTTCCCCTCCCCACACCCTTGCCCCCTGACTGTCTTTGCAAAAGTGCAACCATGAGTCCAAAATTAACAATTTGCCAAAGTCCACCTTAATGGGATGTTGTCTTCATCCCTGACAAAACTGTGATTAAACATGTGCCAGTATGTAGTCCTGCTAAAATCTGGTAATTTGAAATGTGAGAACTGACTAGATTCTGTTATATCGGTCTGTCTGTGCTGTCCTGAAGAAGGGGTTATGTCCCGAAATGTTGACTTGTTGTCTAACTCTCAGTTGACTAAGTTCCTTTTGTTGTACCTTTAGTACCCCAAGCCGCATTCACCTATTTTTCTTTTCTCTTTACTTATTTTAAACTTATGTGATTTTCAGCATCAACGAAAAAGTCATGCTGACTTTGTGCCTGCTGTCTCAGAACGCAGAAAGGCACGCAGCAAAGAGGAGTTCGTCACAGATTTATCGGTTGTTCCAAGCGAGGATGGGACCAGTATTGCTGTGGAAGGGTACAGTGATGTGGTTGTGGCTCCTGGCAGCTCTGACAACTTGCAGACAGCTGACCTGCTGACCCAGGCAATGTCTGAACTGACCCAGTCGCTGCAGGAGTTTCGTCCAGGCGGTGCTAATATAACTGTGCATGCTCCAGATACGCTTCAGCTGAGCCGCCTCATGGCAGCTGCTGCCAGTAGTGGGACTCCTACTTTGTTGCAGGTGGGTCTTTCTTTTTTCACCGACATTTTCTAGTGGGTTGAAGATCTTACTTGAAGCGACCTGATGCACAGCATGCTAATCAAATTCATGGGTTGAAGATCTTACTTGAAGCGACCTGGTGCACAGCATGCTAATTAAATTCATGGATTGAAGATCTTACTTAAAGTGACCTGGTGCACAGCATGCTAATTAACTTCATGGGTGGAGGGAGCGTTAATACAAAAAAATGTGCATGTAAATAGCTGTAATTTGTTTTGCATGTTGCTTCCTGCACATTTGTGAATAGAAGGTCATCGTAACTGGAAGGTAGAGCTGGTGTGTGTGTGTGTCTGTATGTGGTGTGGGGGTAGCTTAGCAGCAAGCACATATAGGTGCTGGAAAAGCTGAAGATCCTGCCTTTTGCATCCAATTAAATGAAAAGAAATCGAGTAGTAACACCTTTTCACCTGGTATTTTTAATTTGCAAAATTTATCTCATACATTTTTACAATAATGATTCTTTTGCATGTTGTGGCATGTTAAGCAGTCATCTGATGCCAGATATATTGCAGAACACCACGGAGATGGATTTACGTAAAATGACTGCGGTCAGTAATGTTACATACTACATTTGCAGGTTCAGCCAAATGGTACCCTTCAGCCCACCACCATAGAGCTGACGCATCTTACGCAGGCACTCAGCCACGCTCAGTTGACCACACATCCTGCACAGCTAAATGCTGGAGCCACCCTCATTGCTGCAGCAGCCGCTGCATCACAGTCCCAGCAGCAGCAGGTTCTCTCACAACCCGTCAGCATCTCCGTGATAACCAACAATGGAACCACCACCATCCCGGTGACCATTGCAGGCAGCCAGGCATTTGTGCCCCGCAGCTGGGCTTCTAACTTTCAGACTTTCCAACGATAGTTTCTGGGGATCAGAGTCTGCGTTGAGAACGCTCTTTCTTGCATTTTGGAAGCCGTGGATGATTTCTGGTTTTGGAAACTGGTTCTCAAGTTGGATTCCCCCCCAACCCCCCGTGCTTTTTCCTCCTTTTTGACTTCATTTTACTGACACATGAGTTCCTGGTCTGTTTAGCAGACCAAACTAGTTCCTGCCATGTTAGGCCATCTGTTTCATGATATGTAATGAAGAAACAGAAGCCATTGGGCCTCAGGAACGACAGTTACACATTTTTTAAATGGTCAGTTAAAACAAAAACTAGGTAGTTGAAAAGTGAAAACTTATTCCACTCATATTCACTTTGTCAAATCCAGAGTGTCTTCACTTGAAATAATTTTTAGGGGGGCTTAGTAGAAAAGCTATTAGAATTCATCTGAAAACTGTCTTGTCCCAATTATATTAAGGGCATCACTCTTACTGACATCTGTTCAATGGGGTTGGAGTCATCCAGTCATGAGATTTCACAGTCATAAGTCACTGGGGCAACTTTGTTAGCATTGCTGTCAGCAGGGAAACAAGTTTTGTGTCCTGTCTAGTGCCATGGGGTTCTTAATGGAGATAAACCTCATTGACATAGGGTCCACAGGAATTTATGAGGCACACTCTGTTGTGACAACTTGACGCAGGTGAACTCAACCTTGAAAGTTGGGCTCAGCATTAGTATATGGAAAGCAAGGTTCTGCATTGATGTTAAAGCCTTCACTTATTTTTGCATTCATAAACTCAAAAAAGATAATTTCAAGGTTTTTCACAAATGCTTATGATAATGATCACTTGCTGTCGTATGCATTTGATCAATTTGTTTAAATGAAGTGATTTCATTTGTTCAAATTCTGCATGGTTTGGCAATAAGTGTCTGCCAATTTTTCAGGCTTATGCAGCATGTTTTCCTGGCATCTTACCTTTTTGTTTTTACTGGTGCATGAAAGGTTTTACCAGTTATCTGTATGTTCAGTCTGCCAAGAGATGTTGCACAAGGTCTTTTTTGTCCTTGGAGGAGCGGTGGATGACGTCAGATTCTCAACAGTGTGTTTAGTGTCATCATGTCAGAAGGTACAGATTATGACAGCTTATCTTCTGTACAAATTTGCACGAAGAACAACCCTGCATAAGACACAGGGAGCACAATCTCAACTGTGACATCCCCACTCCTTTTTCTTTCTGCACCTTGAGATATTATTAGGCAGAAAAAAAATCATGTTCTATGTGCAGTCATAATTTTTTTTTTTTTGAAAACTGTATGTAGAGATCTTCCCAATCTCCTCTCTTGAATCTGTTTACTTATTCTAATTTGCACCTTCTGTGTTGCAGGTTTTGAAATCTAGCATTATTGCAGTGTTGTGTATGCATGGAAATATTTTATTGTGCCAGTCAAGTTTGGTGCAAGCTAGGCCTGTCTAATGAGTTTGGCAGATGCATTAGTGAGTGTGTATATATATTTTGTACTATAACACTCTGTGTGGATTTTCCTCATTTTTCAGCTTTTGCTGAAATTGATTGTGCAACTGTGACTATAAAACTTTTTTATATTAAGAAATAATGTTGAATTTCAATTTGAGCAGCAAATTTTGACAGGAAGAAAGGATTAAGTGTGGAGGCGTAAGTTTGCATGCATCCTAAAGTGGGTAAATGTGTGTGAGAGAGAGAGATCAAGGACTGCAGACTACTATGTATTTCTCAAGTTCCTTACAGCCATTACGGTGTACTAGAAAATTCTATTGACACATTTGTAAGAAAGGTGTTGACAAGAATTACGTCGGCAAAATAGCATCCCCCTTCCCCTTGTCAACACTTAGACACGTTCATACGTCAGGGCAGTGGGACAAGAAAGTCGAGGTGGTGCTTTCCTCCTTTGGTGTCCGTGATATGCATGGCAGCCGAAATCCCTGCCGACAACCTGCCTGAGCTAGTGAAGTCCCCTGTGCTATGTCCAGAATTTGGTGTGGAAGTCTTTGTATCTGTTTGCTGTTTCAAGCTTTCTGGAAGGCTATCAAGTTCTTTTGCACCATGCAAAGAGTCTTTCATGTCAATTATCTGGTGGTTTTGCCATTTTGATTCATGTCTTCTCCGTACTACTAACCAGTGCTTCTGGAATTTTTTAAAACCAAGGGTCAGCAAGATCCCCTAGCCTGAAATCTAAGTGTCATTTTGTAAAAAGCAAGGGTCATCCCAAGCAGCTTCTGGTGTTAATTTGCCAAATGTTAAAAAAATCTGTATGTCACTGTGATGCACTGCTGTAAAATCTTTGCGTCATTCTTATGCATACATTACACCTGGTTGTGCGTTATCAGGAGCTCTGAACCAACATTTCAAAATATTATTTTTAAAGTGTTCACTATTGGTGAAAAAAAGTTCTTAACTTGAACAGTAATGCAGCATGTACAAATGTAGTGAATTGACAGATCAGGTTTTAATATTAAGAGGCTTTGTTACCCCATGTACCTGGAAAGTTATGGATTTATCAGACTTAACAGAATATGCTTTTGTTTTCTTAATTAAGCTTTCATTCTAAAATGCAGGCTGACATAATTGTCCATTGATATCTGCCTTACCATCTTTCATGCCATTAATCTGCTCCTTGGCCCTAACATGGTTATAACCAATTGTAATCTGTTCAGCAGAATTGTGAAATTGTGAAAGGTGCAACTGTGAATACCATGATACGAAATCATGTTCTGCGTCTTTGTATTTCTCACACATCAAACACTTGCATACATAGCACGCACATGTAGGCAACTTTTTAAAAAAATTCTAAGAACATGGTTAAGAGGCAGTGGAGCGACTGTATTGTACCAATTACTTGTGCCATAATGATATTTTAGAAATGTGTTCTGTAAAATGCTTTTTGTGTGTCTGTTGACCACAGACCTGCACTGTCATATTATTTTTGTTGCGTCTGCACATGTCTGTCTGTGCATCCCTACTGGGGTACATTGCTGAACTCGATCACAGCCCAAAAAGTGGTATATCTCAAGGGATCACCTGTGTACTCACCTTGACATTACAATGTATCAAGTCACCAGCTCTATAGAAAAGAAAGTGGGGGCATATTTCCACAGGTTTTCTAATGATAAGTTGTCTTGTACACCAAAAACCAGAAAAAGCATCTTTTAAAATTTTGTCAATACGTTTTCTCCCAAAAATTTCCGTATGGAAAGAAGTGCATTTTCCTTTTCTCCCCCCCCCCACCCACCCAACCACTAAGACCCACTTTAAAATTAAAAATTTTAAGAAAGGATAGAGAGATGCCTAAAGTTTTGGTGTGTTTGTGTGTGCGTGGATGTACATATCTGCATGCTGCAATCAGATTTTCAATCTGTACTTGTTACCAAAGTGTGCAACAGCATCGGTGCTGAGCAGTGCATTATGCAAAAGGGTCATATGGTTATCCATGCATAGGTGATTCAGTTTTACAAGGAACATAAACAGCGAGTTGCAATTGCATGTTCAGGTAACCATCCTTCTGACCGAATGCAACCTGGTAGATGGTGTGTTTATAAATATAATTGCACAGAATACTGCCTCTTCTGGCTAGAAGTAATGATGCCATGATTTTTATCAAACTCACTTTAATTGCTGAGGAATAAGTTTACCTGATGGATTCACTGCAAAGAACTATGTGGATTGAATGGTTTATCAAGGGATAAACATACAGATGTTTACCTGCGTATGCATTTGCTGATTTAGCTAGGTACGTCAGTTAATCCCATAACTATTATGTGGTTTAAGAAGGCCTTTATATATATAATGCATGTACATTTGAAAAATAGATTAATGGTAGCTCTACAATTTTCACAATATTGTGACTAAAACATTTCCTGATCTTTTGTGTATGGCATTTCAATAAATATTTTCCATCTAAAATGTCTGATGAATTAGTTTATGCCAACTGGTGCTGACTTCTGAATGACAAAGAAATTTACATCATCACCACATTGGTTTCTGGACAATATATAAGGTGAAGTTCTTATGGTTTGAACATTTTTGGTGAATGCATACACGCACTACATGCGGTCAATATGCTTGTAGCACATTCAAAACGGATCATGCACCAAAGGTGGTGAACTTGGTACGAGCAATACAAAGACAAAAATTAAAAAAGATTGTGGGAGGTTAGTACCTGTTCTGTTAAGAAGCCTGGCACTACAGGGTACAGGACTAGGACTGGTCGGCCCAGTGTTGGTATCACATGACTGGGTGAGACTGAAGGTCTCTGTTGCAACAGCAGTCCCAGCAGGGTCTTTGGTCCCAGTGTGGCACCACGTTTTGTCTCAAGCAAAGTCGTCCAGATATGCACCTCATTTGTGAGTGGATGTTAACCAATAAAACCTTACCTTTAAACACTGTTTTCTCATCTCAATTTTCCACAGTCTTTTTTTAAAATCAAAAATGGCAACAAATGCATTTTATCTTTTTCAAATTTATTATTAATTCTGTGTTGCCCCTTTATACCAAATAGTGCAGAACTGAAAAACATGCTTTGAAGAGCTTTCTATATCTAATATCTAAGTCGTGTCTCTCACCCTCACTCTCACTCTAATGTGCATGCAAGCACAAACAAAATACAAATAATTATTTTGAAATTTTTGTACCAGTTGGGTCTTAGTCTTAAGATAAATTTAGACTCCAAGGAAAAGGCGCTCCATCTTACCTCCTTAACTGCAGCAGGATGGAATAGGGCAATGAAGTCTTTCTTGCCTTATTGCCAGCAATGAAAGCTGTTCTTAAAACATGAGTAACGATGGACAAAAGGCTAGGATTTTCAGTCTATTTAACATAAGTGAGAAAGGAAGACACTTTCAGCTGACAGTGTTGCCGAATTATAGCATGCTACTGTAACTTGAATCACGAAGGAACTGTTGTACTGTTTGTGGCTGCCTCAGGGGCTACTGATGCAGCTTTCAGCCAAGAGGTAACTATAAGGCTATTGTTTTAGTACTGATAAGCACATAACAAGATTATGCCACCTGGACAGCTGAAAAACACTCATGTGACACTGACGTGTACCTCTCATCCCATTCTTGAAAACATCTTCTGAAACAAAAACAAACCCTTTCTTTCCCCCACCCCCAAATTTATGGACGCAGCCTTCGAAGTCTCTTGGCCAGGATTGGTTCTTTGGTATGTTTCACCAAAAACACACCAGCTCCAGTTAAGACAGAGGCAGCCATCACGGCAATCAGTATTGATCTGTACACAACTGTCCAGTCATAAACCTGGGAGAGGAAAAAAAACTCCACACAGTTACTGCCTTGGAGTGAGGGTAGTGACAACATATGCAAACAAAATTAGGAAATATTCAATTGCAACATTTCCACAAAGTGCATTAAATTACAAGAAGAAGCATATTGTCAACCACGCATCTAATGCACTTATTTAGATCAACAGACACTAGCTTTCTGGTCCCCTCCCCCCCCCACCGACTTACCACTGCCTGCTGATCTGCTGTAGGAAACTGTGGTTCTCTTGGTATAAACACTAGAATAATGGTGAATACTGCTGCAGCTGCAAGTAACAGTGGCCCAAGCTTCCTGTGAAGCAGACATGTATTATGTAAACCATTTAAACATGCACTAGTTAAACAGAACGTCGACGATGGGCACACTCAAAACAATTTCATCAAGCAAATTCCGACTACCATTTAGTATTTTTTTTTAAATGATTGAATATTTTAATTTTACACCTCCTGATCTATCACGGCATGTTGCTGAAAGTATAATTTATACAGACTGAGACTGTTGTCTCGGACCTGATCAAAGCCAACAGATTGATTCAAAACTCTTCAAAATACCGGAGAATGCTTGACTGAGTGGATAGACCTAAATAAGTAAATTGAAAAATTCTCCTCTGTACTCACGAGATATTTGTTGACGCCCTTGTAAGCAGAAGACACAAAAACAGACAAAGAATCCATACGAATGCCACAATAAACAGTCCAATGCCTACTCCTAAAACACGGACCATTGTTCAAGTTTTGCAGTTTACGAAGTATCTTATGTAAATAGAAAACGAAAAATGTTTGCACTCGTCGTTAACTGTACGTGCCCATCTTTGGGTCGTCAAAACGAAAACCGCAAGTTCCAACAGCGTCCTTAGTTCCCTTAAATGGCGGGACTTCTCATATGTGTCAAGTCCAGCGATTGGTTTAGTTATTGTCTACATACATCCAAGATATTAATCTTTATTTTCGTTTTAAATTAAGCTATTAAATTACAACATAATAGCAATCTAAAAAAATAAGCATTAAAAAATGAAAGATGTTCGGAATTAAATACCGTACATATTATAAAAGTAGAAAATAGTTCGATTTTCGCATGGCCCATTAGCTCAGTTGGTTAGAGCGCCGTGCTGATAACGCGGAGGTCGTGGGTTCGACCCCCATGTGGGCCATACAGCCCGTTTTGCAATTTTTCTCAAATTGTAAGGGGAGGAGGGGGTGTTACGAAAAATATTTTTGTTGTTGTACATTCACTCCATGGTGCCAACGATAACACAATTTCGGCTTTTCTCCTAATGCATGTGTGTTGCATATTTGAAAGCAACTTTCAAGAATAGGGTTTGGAAGAACTTTCCACATTTGATGTCATATGTACGGATGCTTCCCCAGTTATATTTCCTGTCACACTGATTTTTACCTGACAAAGATCCGTCACATGCTGTGGATGTCTCATGAGTTAACCGCTCTCTTTGCTTACACTTCGTCAGCAAGACGGTAGGGGGAACAGAGGGGCGGTAACTCGTCATCGACTTAAAGAATCTGCCCACCCGGAATCCGTGGGATGCGAAAGGAGGGGAAATTGGTAAACCTGGTACGTGACCTCGCCCGCAGTTACATGAGTACTGGTCAGCTGTGCGGGGTGTCTATAAGTGGGCCCCAAGGCAGCGAAATAGCGTACCGCCGGTTTCCCTATATCGGTACGTTTTCCGGTACAGGTACCCATGCACGTCTTGTAATCATGCAGTTTGTGTATACTCCTCATAATAAGTTTCGCGACAGCATGCTTAGAAAATAGATCACTGTCACTTTCTGTAACACCAAAGGGTATATACTACTTACAAAGTATAGTTATGTAGTGGAGCAGGTTCGCTCCGTGAGTTTTCTCTCTCTTCCCAACAAAGGCAAGTTTTCGTCTTCTACATCTTTTTTTTTTTGGAGCCGCCACCTCTGCTGCTGCCCCAAGCCTGGGGTCGCTCTGAGAGCCTGCCCGTTCCGATCTGCTCGCTCGTGCTCTGCCTACATGGTTCGTCTCCCCATTGCACTCTGCCCTTCATCTCCCCCTTTGTCCGGTCCGTACCACACTTTTATCGGGTGGGGCGCGAACCACAACGGGGCCACTGTCCGGGCCGGCAGCAGCAAGCCGGCGTACATGCGGCAGATGCCAAATGTTGTGTTTTTTACATGCACAAGACTTAAGATTAAAACACAAGCAATATATGTACACGAACATGAAAATATGTGATAAATAGAGTGCGCTCTGCTCTTCCTGTTAGTGTTAAGGAAAGTTAAGTAGAGTGAGAAGGAGATAAAGATAATTACGTTAAAAGGCAGTTAAACTAGCTAATGTGAATAGATAAAGATAAGAAATATGCCTACAGACTAACCTAATCTATTAAGACGTTGGGTGAGTTTAGTATCTACTGAAAGAATATATCGAGTAGAATTCTAATATGTTAGTTGTTAGTATCTGCAACTGTCCTAGAAGGATATAGAAACGTTTAAAGAGAGTGAGCCTAGCACAGCAGGCCCTAAGATGACACAGTGCGTCATAACCGGCGAATGCTGTGGCTGTGAGCGTGGTGGCCAAAACTGTCTCCGTGATGGCTGCCCCCATCACAGTTATAAGTAGTATCAGTATTTAATCTTTGCTAACACTGCTCCAGCCCTTTGAGAGTAATGTACAACCATATGGTGCAAGCAACCCATGCAGTTTCTTGAGCTTAGCAGTAGCAATGGCAAAGTCGCCCATGCTATATGGCCATGCTGCAGGCTGGCGTCCCACAGAGTGCTGCTGCCAGACATTTGCGAGTTCACAGCAGCGTCATCCACAAAGTCTTGCGTCATTCCAATTAAGTAACTGGACAGTACTCGGAGCTGCCTCTTATTAAGTGGTCCAGCACGGCTCACAGCCCAGAAAGACCGTTTCCTGGTTCTAACTGCCAGAATACTTGTCTTCAGGAATGGCACTGTGAACGCTGCCCGATATTAATATGACATCAGCAGACCTATAATTGGTGATGCCTCTGGCAAGACAAGTTAGGTCACAGGGCCTCTGTTGTCCATGACGGGCTCAGCAACATCACGATCATGTCTGCCTTGCCATCACGTTCCCCGAATCTTAGTCCCACAGAACAGGGTTCCCAGCCATGGCTGCTCTAAAGAAATTATAGCGCGTGTGCTAATTCGCTGGAGGACAGCCCACGGCAGATCTAGGTAGGCTGACTGTATACGTCGGTGCCAACTGAGGCGTAGCATTCAGGTTGAGGGAATTCGATACTCGCTATTCATGACCGCAGCAGCCAGCAGACGTGGGTTATCTTGACCTTTGACTTTGACACCAAAGATCATGTCTCTTAAAGTGCTTTTTTAAACATATATTTGAATATCAAACCCGATTTCATTCCTGGTTGTGTTGCGCTTTGATAGATGGCATGATGACAACCAAATCCTCATACGCACATCTGCAGTTAAATTTATTAATTGATGTTGGAGATTCTTCAAAGGTAAGTTGCTTTAACTTTTTGTAAGCTGTGTATGTGGAGATCTACGGATGTGTTTTTGCATCTCTCTCTTAAATGATTGCTCGCGTGCATGCACATAATTAAGAATGCACAATATATAGCAGATTATGCGGGGAGACAGAGATAGTTAAAAAGACACGTCCACAATATTTAACGTTTGCATTAAAACATACAGTAAAGTGTGAGAAAAAAATTCAAAGATTAATCTTTTATGTGCAGAAACACACCATATACAATCAACTTGTACGATAAGTGTATCATTAGAACAATTACTTTTCATAGTTTGGTCAAATTGTTTCATCTCACTGTCTGTGTTATCTTAAACTATGTGCTCACAAAGGTTTGGAAATAAAACTGCCTTAAATTGATATGGCGATAGTGTTAAACTACTGAAAAATTATCGAGGTTGCCACATGGCCACCAAAAACAAAAAAAAAAGAGAGAGGGGGGGGGAAGGAAAGAAAAAATTCACATGTGTAAACAAAACTGAAGTAAGAGGAAGAATTTAAACTAAAAACTATAAATAACGCGTACAAGCGGAAAAACAATTCTTGTAAACACGGAATGCATTGCACATAGTGAGTCAATAGGGTGAATTGGGTTCGACCTGATAATGAGCGAAATCGACAAACAGCTTGAAACTTGGATCGGGCCGAACGGGGAGAATACCATTTCCGCCACTTGGGAAAATACTAAATTAAAAATGCTCCGAAGATTATTATGCTGCTCTTGAACTTGCATCTAACAGATTCAGTATGGAAAGAAGCAAATTTTCTGACTCGACCGTTTTCTTCATGTTGATAATGAAGGCGTTTGCTTGCCATGCGAAGGTTTCCTGTCCGCCTCTGTTCAAAGAACTAGACTTTCCGTCTTCTGAATTTTAGTTTGCCTGTTCGGTAAGAACTGCTTTGAAAGTTTTGCAATTGTTCTTAGATGTTAACAAGTGCAGATCCTTTTTGTTTTACAAGTATGCAGTCTATAATGTGACCACTGTACGTTAAACGATCGTTTGTTATGGGTGCATAAAAGTGATTAATGCTTATGTTTTTAATAATGATCGTCAGATGGTCTATCATATTTAATTATTAGTCAATAGTCTACAACTTGTGTAATTTAAATTCTACCAGAAAAGCAGAGGCGCCCCAAAATATTATGCTTTGTAGGAGCAAGTTTACAATTATTTGAATCACAATAATCTACAATTATTTCAAACAACAATTTGCACTTCCTTAGCAGACGACCCAAACTAGAAATAGAGGAACACGGTGCTGTGCTAAAGAGCTCGTTTGGTACACGAACCACAGCTTATTTGAAGGCAGTGAAAGTTTCCGTGTTTTTACATTATAATGTGTTAAATATGTCCAAGTTGGTTATGGGAAGGGGGTAAAAATCATGGGCATGTCACCTTTGCACCTTTCTATTAATCCAGTTCATATCATTGACATAAATCTCAAATGTCTTCCATGCCTTTACCCCATCATTATCCATGGAGGGCTGTATCAAAAACTAAACTTTGGTCTTTAATCAAGCATAGTAGCAAAATTGTCTGAGGTTGTATGTCAACAAGGCATATCACTATATCCCTGTCCACTCTTTCTGTATAGAAGGAGTTTGGGTTTTTTTAAAAATCAAGTGCGTTGTCCATGTTCAGACTTTTTTTTAAAAAAGGTCTCGACACTTGTTGGTTGGCACTAAAAATTGTCTTCAAAATCCTGTGGTGTGTTGTTCATCAGCTTACAACCAAACTGTTTAAAATGAACACGTGACTGCCAGTCCGCCACTTGGCTCAGTTCCTTGTTGTTAACGCAAACTGTTCCAAAATTGCTGGTCATAAAATACTGCCTGCTGGTCAGACGAGAACATGCGCTGTTGCCCGACATTATCGATGACACTTTATTTCTCAGAAAATGACAGGTTGTCAATAATTAGTGCAATATTAAGAAAAATGCACATGTGGGTACTGGTTGGAAAAAAGGCAGATCTGAAGCGAAAGATGTGTGCTTCTGCATACTTGGGGACGGACACAACAAATTACCCCCCACCCACCTTTGTGGGAAGGGTGTGTGTGTGTGTGTGTGCACACTCACATTGATGTGGGACGAAAAAAGACCAGAAAGGTGTTTCTGTCACACTAAGGTGGCAAAATGACATTAAATTTGAATTTTAAAAATTAATGTATAGAAAAAGATTGTAGTATATTCACATTTAACTATAAATCAATAAATCATCTTCCAAGTCTTTAGAATGTGGGTGCTGACTTTTTCTAAAACTCAGTTATGTTTTGTTGTGCAACTGTCTTTTATAGTCACCAGGCAACCAACCATGGAGGGAGGGGGAGGCCACTATGTTGGCATGGCCATGGAAAACCACTTTGATGAGTTCCTCATGTCCTTTGGGATGGAGCATGTCCACAACGTCCACATGCACAGCGCTGCTGCAGCATCGGCCAGCAGTCACACTCACCCGCTGCCCTACACGATGCACAGCAACAGACCCATGCCCCATCATCATCCTGTGGCGCCAATCAACTATGCACCACTTCGACATTCCCACCAGGAAATGCCATCCCAGCATCAGTCTGTCATGACACATGTACGTTGTCTTTGATACTTTCTCTGTTTCATCCGTCATTAAAATATTACTAAATTATTCTTTTTAAAGTATTTATAACATACCATTGGATCCACCCCTTCGGAGGTTAATGGCTCAGTATTATACTTTGCAGTGATGGGAAGATTTTTGTACCTAATGGTGACCTGTAAATTAGGGGAAAGAACTTTGTCATTACATGCGCTGAACCATTTGCTGGCAGTAAAGTTGAGATGGGTGTTTTGGAATTTCCCAACTAGTCTGTCTTGTCCATGATGGCACATAGACTGTGTTTTCTTCAGTCACAACCCTGTTTTATATGCAGTATGGCCCCACCCCTCCTTTATACATTTATCATGGATAATATTCATTTCTGTGTGATACAGGATACTATTACATTTTGTCTGTTGTCTGTTTGAGTTGTGCAAGAACTGATTACTCTGGGTAACTCCATGACTTAAAATTAAATAATTTTTAAAAACTCTCATTTGTATACTTTGATTTTTCAGGAATTGTAAGAAACCAACTTGGTGTGTCAGATATTAAAAATATTCTGATAGTACGCTCTTGTACACCATTTAAAGTAACATTTCTGATACTGATGGGTTAAAAACAAATATCCATCATGGGCGAAAACTTCAAGGGAAAGAGGTTGCCCGAAAGGTAACTCTGCAAAACACTTTGAAGTTGTACTGACTGAGACTGCGGGGTGTTTCCCCGTGCGTGAACAAATGGGCCAGGTTCTGTGAGTGAAGGGGTAGGAGAAAAGGTCTTCCTGACGTTGGCAAAAACTGCTAGGTGCAAGACGGACTTTTAACAAATTCTAGTGGCAAGCTTGATGGTGGACCCTACTGCCCTTAAATATGGGAATCGATTTTTTTAAAAACATTTTTTAAACAGACAAGCGCAGGGTGGTTACCATGGGGTTAGTACCAATAGAATTGGATGATTCAATCCCTGTTCCTTTCACATGTTGTTTATCAACTATCACGCATCATAAATCAACTACATTGACAGAAAAGTATGGTAAATAATCTGCCCTACCATTTTCTGAAAGAATCCTCCACTCATTCTTACAACGCAAGGGTGAGGTGACATGATCTCACAATGCTTGGTTTACAAATACAAAGTTTAGCCACGAGTTTTTATTCCACGCTCGATGCAACTCCTACTTGTCACCTAGTTGCAGGTGCAAACAAAAAAGAAAGGGGCTGTCATAAGGCTAGGACTACCAACACTTTCAAGTTTTACCAAATCAGAGCAGTGGTCTGATCAACTGAAAACCCTGGGAGCCGGGACCGTGTGGGCAGCGATGGAGATAAATTCGGAGTGGGGGAGGGGAGTAAGCCAGGCGTTTGCAAAGTTGACACATAAAGCACTACAAAAGCAGGGATAGAACCTGAAACCTGCACGTAACACTAGTTGAATGATTTCTGCATGGTGTTTCCAAGTCTCGTCTTCATACTTTCAGGCGCCCGCTGTAGCCCAAGCCCACATTCCACTACAGAGGTGCGACCTCTCCCATAAGAGCTGGAAGCCCGACTTGATGTCGCCAGTAGCAGAGGTAAGAGCTTGTCATTTATAAATGCATTTTCCCCCATGAACCCATGCCGTCTCTCGCTACCCCCGTGTTGATATGTTCGCGGGCCATGCATGTTTCTGTATCTCTTTCAGTTATCGTGCTCGTCCCTCGTCTGTTCTTTGTCACAGGTCAGATTACAGTGTTTCTGTGAAGCATACTTGCTTTTTAAACTTTTCTTGCAGGAAGAGTTGTATGGGTTATATCCTTTTTTTAAAAAATGAATTTGTATAGTTTACTGTGTTCAATAATTGGAATTGAAACATAAATTATAGGTCAGTGGTTTTCCTCACCAAATCATTAGAATTAATAGAAACACACACACACACACACACCTCTGATAATGTACAGGTGTGTGTGCACACGCTTATAACTCTCTTTTTTAAATTGTTACCTGTTATAACGGTCATTGCTTGCTGTGCAGCCAAGAGGGACAACAATTCTGACAGCTATGACAGTAGCTGTATTTTGTGAATGTCTTTCTCAATTTTATTTATTCCTGACCATTCCCTTGTGTAGGTTCAGGAACTGCAGCCACCTCTGCCACCTCGCCAGAGTCTAGAAATAGCTTCAGCCAAATCAATGGGAAAGTCGTATGTGTGCGACATTTGTTCCAAAGAGTTTGCCACCTCCACAGCTCACCTCCGACATATGCAGACACACTCAGGAGATAAACTGTTCCACTGCTCGGAGTGCTCTGCCACCTTCTGCCGAGCCAACGACCTCAAACGGCATATACGAAAGCATACGGGCGAAAGGCCATATAAGTGCAACGAGTGCGGGGCGGCTTACTCTCGGCCAGATAATCTTAAGGTGCACAAGAAGACGCACTCCACAGCAATGCCGTTCAAGTGCCAGCACTGTGGCGCAGGGTTCACCCAGCAGGGGCATCTGACGCAGCACATGCGTACGCACTCAGGTGAAATCGAAAAGACGCACAAATGTGATGTGTGCAGTCAGGCCTTCTCCCGGGCTGAGTACCTGAAAGCCCACAAGCGGATCCACAAGTCTGCGAACCAGTTTGAATGCAAAGACTGCGGTGCTAGGTTTTCCACCTCGTCCAACTTCAAGCGCCACAAACTGAAACACACAGACCGCCGAGAGCACCAGTGCGAGTACTGCAGTGCCACGTTTGCCATGCTTCATCATCTTGAACAGCACCGCCGCATCCACACTGGGGAGAATCCGTTTAAGTGTGGCTGTGGGCTGGCCTTCTGGCGTGCACGGGATCTCACCACTCACCGGCTCAGAGACAAGTGTGACAAACGTGAGTTCAGATTCCATAGGGGAAGGATAGCGTTGCTGATAATCAAACGTCAGTGTTGGCATGTGTAGATGAGTAAGGTACTGAGAAAGGGTGCATCTCATCGTATGGGAATGTAAGGTGCATTTATCCATGTGTGGATGCAGGTGACAGTACAGTATTTTATTTCTTGATTCAGAGCTCCCCTAAAATCTTTCAAGTTAGGGACCAGTCTTCTCGAGATGAACATATTTAAAGCTCCTAGAACTCCAAGCATGTGCAAGGGTCATCATTAAGTCATCATCGTGTGTATTTGTGTGTGTGTGTGTGTGTGTGTTTCAGGGGTGGCTTGCATAAGCATTCATATCTCCTGGTCATATGTAAAGGTGCACATAAAATATTCAGGGCGAATGGGCCTTAGGTCGAGTTTTATGACTGGAAGGGAAGGCTTACATGAGCATTTGTATCTGCAGTTTTGGTCATAAAAGTGGTCATAAGGCCCATTCACCACGAGTATTTCACACACGGCTTTATGTATGACCAGGAGGTACGAATGCTCATGCAAGCCACCCTGGAGTTTTAACCCATCCCTTTATTTCCAGTTTAAATTTAATACATTTACATCATTTGAGCTTTTGCAGCATGTCAGGGGGTTTTGCAAACACATTGCTACTTCATTGATCCCATAAAGTAATTACAGGTGGTAGGCTTGTAGTGCGGTGACACCATATTGTCAGATATAACAACATGCACTAACAACATAAACAACATACTACAGTTTACACTTTACCTACTTGTGTATGCAGTTGCAAATAAACTAACATACCCACAAACATGCTACAGAAGCAAAACCATGCTGGGAGCTCTGATAGTGCTTGTTTATTTATTATTCGTGAGTACATGTATTTAAAATCACACAGTTTCTTCGCGACTAACTGATAGCAAGAATTTAGGTAATCTTGCTGCAGATGAGAATCTTTCCATCGTTAGTATGCTGATCATGTCTTGTTTTCTTTCCACAGCAACAGTCAAGGAAGGCAAGCCAGACATTCAGGTAAGCAAAGCTGGTAGGAATGGACGTTTTGTAAAACCTGATCCCACAAACTGAAACTTTCCCGTACATGGGAGAGCCTTGGGAAGTGGATTTTCTTCTTTTGAAAGTTTTATGTTATATGCAAAGTTATTTTAGAGGATGAAAAGCAAATATTTGTTCTTGCTAGATCAGTTTGAAAGGAGAAGGATAATTCCAGATCATATTACGAAATATCTTTGGTCCTCTTTTAGTATATGAAATAGTGAGAGGTAATAACTTGCTTATTGATGAGGCACAGAAGAGGATAGTAAAGCTAACCTGCGTGGATGATTAATTCTGTTTGAGTGGATGAGCATTATGATCATATGCTGTTCCTCAAGAAGGCACTATAGAAATCGCCTGTTACTATTATTATGCAAAGGTTTAGCTAGAAAAGTTGAAAGATAATACAGTGATAATGGAAGGACATCTTAGTTTGCTTCCTAAAAAGATGTAAAATTTTGTTATTTGCTCTAGGGGAAGCCAAAACGAAGGCTGCCCAGACGCAAAAATTACATCTGTGGCATATGCTGGAAAGCGTTTGTCAAACCATCAGCCTGCCGCGTCCACCTGCAAAAGCACATTGGTCAGAAGCCGTACAAGTGCGACGAGTGCGACATGAGCTTTGATCGGCCTGCGGCCCTCCGGCGGCACAAGAACAAGAAGCATGTCAAGTACTCGCTGTACAAGTGTGAGGAGTGCCAGGGTATGTTTACCACTAAGACGCTGCTGAGGGCCCACGTGGCCAAGCACCTGCGCGTGCAGTGCAAGCTGTGCAGCAAGGTGTTCCGCTGGCCCAGCAGTCTGGAGACGCACATGAAGAAGCACAGCAAGGAGAGGAAGATGCTGCGATGCCAGAAGTGCCAGTCTTCCTTTGACAACTCTTACCAGCTCCGCAAGCACGTGCGCTTGTACCACAGTCAGACGTACTCGTGCCCAGACTGTGATGCAGAGTTCCGGCGACCCATTTCTTTTGCAATCCACATGAAAGTAGGGTGCATTGCAGCGTCTGAGAACCAGTGCCAAGAGTGCAACACTACTTTCAAAAGAAAGTACGAATTGAGGCGGCATATGCTAAAAATTCACAGGAGGGACAGGACTGGTGCAATTGATGGCTGTGAGGACAAAGAGGTTTCCAATGGCGACAGGACATCAGAAATATCGCAACAGAAAGATGATGAATCATCTGATAAGGAAGATACCTCAGAAAACTTGAATCCGGATGAATCTGACACAGACGATGTATCAAGAACACGCAGAAAGCGGAGTAAAAGGCTGAACCATTCGTTCGTATGTGATGAGTGTGGGGAAGCTTTTAAGTCACAGGCTGTGCTAGAGGAACATAAACAGCAGGCAGGATGCCAGTGTACTTCATCAGAGTAGGACCCCTCTGAGGTGCTAGGAGGTGTGTGTGTGTGTGTTGTGTTTTCCTTGTGTGTGAGGATGATTTAAAATCTTTACTTCACATGTACCTGGGTAACTCATACCTGATAAGTGTTATTATTTATATATTATATATTTAATATTTTGTCCAACATAAAGACTATTTCTTGATCAAAACGAGAAAGGATTTTCAGAAACAATATTCACTTGTAAGTGAAGTTTTCTTAAGGAGGTTCAGCTGTACTCGAGGTTGTGTTAGTGTGTGTTCATTTTCATTTTCCCCACACCATTTTTTGGTGTAGACCCAGTGCTTACAAAAAAGTAGGTTAACTGTGTATGATTATGGCTAAGTAGCAAGTCATCTATTCTTTAAATGTCACTGTGTATCAACGAATTGTTGGAGATCGAGGGAAAATTAAGGAGTTTGGCTGGCCGGAGGAAAAATATTTTGTGATCTTACAAGGTCTTCTTTTCAGAAATCCTATTTTGCACAGGGTTCCATTTTCCTCTGACTGCACATGCTGTTTGCATTCTTCTTGGTGCACAACTATTAGTTATCAGGGACACAAAATGTTGGCCACAGATTTTACTGATCGTGGAAGCACAATCTGCATATGTGCACTTATTTTGTAAGAGAATTCTGAGCATTTTTGTTGTTGTTGTTGTTGTTTCTTAGTCTTGGCATCGAGAGGTGGGTGGAGGGGTGAAGGTGGGTGTGTTTGGAGAAGTATCACAGACCGTACTTTGTTGCGACAGCAGTACAGTGAAGTGAGCCTGCAACTGAAGGTTACCCTAGGGATCGGGCAAACAGTAGGGGATCAGTTATGGTTATGTCCCGACTGTTTTCATAACATGAAAACAGTTCCAGTAGGGATGTGTAATATCCTGGTGTTTTTACAAAAGGAAGAACTTTGTGGGGTTGATACAGCAACAAGTATGAAGTACAGTATTTTGTTATGAAATGGACTAAAAGCATGGCGCTATCAATACGACTTACCTAGCTTATGAGACTTACTTTTCTTGCTGACTTGGCATTGCTGGGTCCATCAAGCAGATACAGTGTAGTGATTACTTGCATTCTACACATATCAAAAGCTACGTGACCCGAGCCTGGTCAGCACGCATCATAAAAATAATTTTATTGGGTCAAAAAACTGCACCACATTCCTCCTTTGAGGTGCCAGACAATAAAATGGAAGGGGCTGTTGACATTTCTTATATTCATGTTAGAAAATATTTGAAAGTAAAGGCAGCGAAAATGAAGTATATATCATGGACTTTGGCAGTTTTTAAAACACAGACCATCTTAACATCAATGGTATCATTAGACTTGCTTGCGTTGAGAATGTTTATTGGTTACCACGTTTGCATGGTTTTAGTTAAAATGCAAAAAATTCGGAGTTCTCTTGCTTTCTTAATCACAGATGACGTGCAAAAAAAAGTTCTGTGAGGACATCAAAAATGGCAAAATCTTGTTAAGCATCAACTTTCTAGCACATAAATACATTATAGAAAAGTGATAGCTTTGTTTTTCTGTGCAAGTTTTTACGAATCATGTATATGCACTCATGTATTTGTTTGGGTTTCATAGTTTTAGAAAGGTTAAGTTTACAGGAATTAAATGCTGTTATAGGGCAGCCAGTCATTATTATGGTATCGTGGCTGGTTGTAAATTTTGAGGGGTAATCCCAAACCCACAATTTTCTAGAAGTAGCTAACGTGCATAAACAAAATACAAAGGGTTGAACTGATGAGGGAGAATTTTAACAGTATAGATGACAATAGTCTACAGTGTCTAAACTGTAATGCACTGTTCAAAGTAGCATTGTTCTGTGGGCATAGAACCCATATTATTGTATGATCTGGCATTGAATTCTGGGTGTAGGATTGAATAGGATCCTTATCAGCAACTTTTAGGTATGTCTTCTTTCATCTTCGGTTTCCATTAAATTTTTTCGTCTAAAATAATGTTTCTTTCTCCAGCAATGCATTCTGGCATGATTGTGTGGTTCTGTAAGTTCTAACTTTATTTTAACATTTCCAGTGTATGTTTTGCATGCCAGACCCATTACCTCAAAATCTTTTTCAAAACACCCTTTTTTTTATCGGAACACCATGTGGCATGCTCTTTAACATGCTGGCATGCTCATGCACAGAATAATTTTATGCAAATGATTTTGAAACCTTACTTATGGAGATATAATCTGTGTAAATTTTAAAATCGAAAATCTTTTCAGTAGAGAAATTACTTTGCTGTGGTTCATTCTTGTGCTGTCCTGCTAAAATGGCCAGCACAGACCCTTGACTTTAGTAGAAAGTTAAGTGAAGAAATGTTTAAAATATAGGATGTGTGTTGGTTGAGCTGTTGAATGTGTTGGTGGTAGTGCTAGTTGAAACTAAGAGTCCTTGTGCCAGTGACTCCTGTAAGTAGTTCATCAGTCTTGTTTCAATTTCAACTCTATGCTGCTGTGAATGTGTTGTTGTGTGCTACAGATAATGTTGAAATATTAAAATAGAACAAATCTCTCCTTTATTTACATATTTTTATTGTTAATTAGGGTATCGGGTAACTGTGTTTTTATAGGCTGTTCATGAAATTTAACCCGCTGTAAGATTTTTGTGGTTTGTTTTGGAAATAATACAGGGTGATTTCGATGTTGAAAGATTTTTTTCTCTCCATACCAGAGTCTTGCCTGGGAAAAGGAACTGTCAATCACATTTTCCAGCACATAGCAAGATTATAATCAGATTCATTTGCGCAGCTGGTCAGTTGATTCTGTATTTCACATGATCAGTTTCATGTACCAGAAACGCCTCATCAGTCTGCTGTATCAGTTTTCAGAGGAAACTTAGTTTCTGTAAACACCTGTACGAAACATGCTGCCAATGCATGTATGTTCTTCTCTGTAGTGGAAATATGGGAGTGACAAGTTTCTTTTTAATAAGTACAGGTATGACCTTGCAAAGAATAGATATAAGTATCAACATAATTTAAAACATGCTAGCTTTTGTATATTGAATGGGTAAAGTAATTGTTCACAGCTGCCTTTATTTATCTGTATTTTATCTTTATTTATCTGTATTTTATCTTTATTTATCCAAAGTTGATGGGATTGATGATAGCCAAACATATTTCGTATAGCTGTGGGTATTTCTGTTCTAGATTTTGAGAATTGACATTTCCAGACCACAATTTTGTCCGTGTGTGGAGGGGTGGGCAGATGGGTGGTGGGAGAGAGAGAGAATTAAAACATATCCTTTACATTTACATTTGTCAGTGGCGCGGGGATCTTCCACTGGTTAGAATATGTTTTAATTTGATGTGGTCATCATCATCCTCTTCTCTACTGACAGTGCATTGCCAAGAGATGTGCACTTAAACTGTGCTGTCTTAGCAGTTAAATCTCACGATGGTAATTGCAGGAGCAGTTCTTGGATTGACGTACAAAAATATCACAACCAAACGTTTTTGCTTAATGAAGATTTAGTCGATTGTCATTCCAGTTTATCCAGCCAGTTCACACTGTGCCTCATCCAGAACAGTGGGTGCGACGAGCTTATCAGCGTTTAGGTTTTTGTTTTGTTCCATTTTACCAATATATTCTCAGGTCATAAACCCTCATCTCATTAAGGGCATTTTATTCTTTTATTAAATGTATAAGAATCTGTTGTTGGGTGTCTTGCTGTCTGTCCTGCAGTTCAAAGTGCAGCCTCCAATATCATGTAGCCCATCAAACAAGCAGTTGCGGAGTTAAGGATTCTAGAGCCGTCACATCTCCTACATTACAATCTGTACGGAGCAAGTCAATCATTCTTGTTAAGTTTTGCTTTGTCGTTATTTGATTGTTAAAAATGTTAATTATATTGTCATTTTGGTCTCAGCATGAGTAAGTAGACACACTGTTTTCTGGAACTTGTGATGTTAAAAACCTGTCTAATGATCACCGTAAAGAGCTCAAAAGGAACACAACTGACATTTACTTCCTTTATTTAATAGCAAAAGGGGGGTGGGGTTAAGGGCCAAGCAGTGACAGATTTTAACCCCTTTTGGGTGTAGTCTGGAACATGTATGGGAATAATTTGCAATGTATTGTGTCTCCGGTCATGTAGTGTGCAGATGATTGATGCAGGGTGGTGTGTTTCACTTCCAGACTGAAACATATTCAAAACATTGGTAGTTAAAAATAAAGTATTTCGCAATATTTGGAAGCGTAGCTTCGTTTGTTTTTCACCAAAGCTCGTAATGACGAACTGCAAAAACAAAATCCAAGTCTTTAGAGCCAAGGCAAAAGTCCTGGGAAATGTAATGTAGATCTATATTTTCCCCCTTCATTCTTAACACCATTTCCAGTCAGGCCTTAGCTAGGCAGTTGTCCTTCTAGGTAATTATATAGGGTATAGAAAAATAAAAGACCCGATCAGCGTCTTTAATCCACCGCCATGTTCGTCTCATTCAAAATTTCATGAAATTGAGCAAGTGCCTACTGGGGGGGGGGGGGGCAGACTAAAAAAGTTGATCCATGGAGAGATCCACATACCTTAATCGCTGGCATCGCTTACACCGAGGTATCTGCTACCTGCCACGCGCTTTGGAGGTCACAAACATTTTGAAATATCGCCTGAAACGTAGCTTCATAGGGGTGACACTTGTATTTGAAAAAAAAGTCTTCCCCATCTCTCTCTCTCTGAAGTCAAACAAACAATGATTGATGGCTTGGTCCAAATTGGTATTGTACATTTACCCTTCCGAAACAATCCCTCTTTCCCTCATGCTCGCTCGGACTCGAGAAGTCAGTGGAACGAAATCCAGGGACAGAAAATCACAATCCCTGCCATTTACAAAGAAGCAAGAATTATATTTTGTAGCTTCAACTGTCAGCGTCTCATTGGAAACCTTTGTCCTCCCTCTGCAGAATTTCTCCACCTTTCTCCTCACTCGATCAAACGTCTTCACCTCTTCGAAAAATTCCTCTCCCCCCGCCGTCACCTTCGCGCGAAAGACCGCGAGAAAACGGTCGTACAGCATAAAGTCTGCCAGTCGCGTTTTCCGGAAGTCGGCTGTCTCCCGAGGCGTGGGATCGTACTGTCGGTAATTGCCCAGGTTGGAGTGATAGACGTAGAGAATGTCCGTCAAAGACCACGATAACAACCGCTTCAGAAGGACCAAGGACTCGGTAAAATATTCTGATATCATCACGAGGTGAAACTTGCTGTCTATGTAACTGATATAGTTCTCGAGGAACGTCCTGTTCCCCATTTGATCGAAAAGTACCCCGAAGTCGCACAGCATTCGATTATAGACCATTGTGTTGCATCCTCTTAGTTTGGCATCCCACTTGTCTGGGTCCGACAAGATGGTCTGGATGGGGTCTTTACCTGAACACAGATGGAGGAGAGCCAGAGAAACATCACAATCACAAGTAAAAAATAAAGTATATCGGTACACATTTAGGGGAATTCAATGACCTCCGCTCCTTAAAAGTCCAATTTTTTCCCCTAAGGGTCCAATTTTTAAGTATAAAACACGCAAACGCACGCACACGTATTTATCTCCTGTACACAATGAATGCAAGGCATCCGTGTGGAAACGATAAAACATGATCCACACCCGCCCACCAAGTAAAAACAAAAAATCAGTTACAATAGAAGAAACCCAAGGGGACACGGGGATGAGGGGTGGAGCTAAATTGTAAACAAGGCCGAAGGGAAAGATGGAGTGAAGCAATGCTGGTGACAGACACTTACCAGGAACTTGCATCAGCTGTTTGTAGTGAAATGCGTCTCGGTAATAATAGAAAGCTGACACAAACTGTGCATATGGGTGTCTGACTATGGCCACGTATTTAGTGTCCGCAGGGAGCCACTGAAAAAAAAATGAACAGTTGGGTAGAACGTTTTCCTTCATGCATTTATTGCCGTCTGGCGCGTGGGGCAGCAACTTAAAGGTCTTCCACAGCTTTCTGTCTTTGGCCATCCTGTCCAGCGTGCCCCAATGGTAAGAATTTTGAGTAAATTATCTTCCCCCGCCCCGTCTTCCCCTATAATGCCATTTATGATATGTTTATGTCGTCACGGTTGCCTTGGCAGTCTGAGTTACGTAATTTCCCTCCGTCCTCCTTTCTTCTTGTCGTTCATAGGAATCAGACCTCCTCTAGTAGTCTAGTGTTTAAGGCGTCCGCTTCCGAGGCGGGAGGTCAATGGTTCGCACCCCGGCCGAGTCATAACTAAGAATTAAAATAGACAATCTAGTAGCTGCCCTGCCAGACGCCTGGCACTACAGGGAACAGTACTAGGACTGGTTGGCCTGGTGCCAGTATAATGTGACTGGGTGGGACTGAGGCCCGTGTTGCTCCATCAGTCCCACGTATGGCAGCACGTAAGCTTTGTCTAAGCAACACCGTCCTGA
The DNA here is from genome assembly GCA_004794575.1 of Lanistes nyassanus. Lineage (NCBI taxonomy): Eukaryota > Metazoa > Mollusca > Gastropoda > Architaenioglossa > Ampullariidae > Lanistes > Lanistes nyassanus. The sequence continues at coordinate 131,688 of SMGT01000763.1, read as the reverse complement.
TATGCACATAGTTTGCGACTGGACGTTAAGCAACAAATACCCACCCTCATGCGCATCACATTGTCAGTTCAACCTGCAGACGATCGAATGACGTAACGACCACTTTCAAATCTTAATTACTCTCCACCCACATTAAAAAAAAAAAGTTTGACGTGTAGCGAGATCAAAGTTTGCCAGACTGGCTTCCGGCCTTTTCAGGAGACAGACCTGCGGAACGGGTTCGTGTGTCTACGGCTTCTAAGCTGTGTTCCATATGGGCGTTCGCCTTGCGATCTCTCTTACGGCCGGTATAGCAAATGCGGTTAACGCTCCTTCATCCCAACCCTGACCTTTAAAAATCCAGCAGCAGGTCAGTTATCGTGCAGGCTTCATAGGTTGGCCGATGGTGTAGCGGGCGCACGCATCCCCCTCTCCACCACCACCACCAATTAACGACGACAGCAACAACCGCCATAAATTTTCATCATCATTGTCGTCGCCATCATCAGCATCATCCATACCTGTCTGACTGCTGTGTCGTTGAAGATGACGTGAGTAGCCAAGATGTCGTAGTGGGCGCCACTGCCGGGTCTCAGTGGCTGCACCTGGTCCTCCCACTTCCCGGTGCCCTGTGCTATGTGTAAACCTTTTCTGCGCAACGCTACGCTCAGGTTGCGCGTCAGTGCGTACCTGTACAGCAGGTTTGACAAGGACGTACTTCCGGCCTTATGCACCTGCACATAACATAGGTGCTCAAGTATTAAATGTTACGGCTTTATACTTTGCCCAACTTGCAAGGTAGACGTTTTGGCTTCACAAGAACCATGGACCTTCATGCACCCCCCCCCCCCCC
>SMGT01000763.1:100280-121388 GCA_004794575.1 Lanistes nyassanus | reverse complement strand
CCCCCCCCCCCCTGAGCGACGTTTGCTGGCTGGATGGAACGATGGAACTTTGACAACCGTTTCACAAAGCGTTTGTCACAAAATTCTGTCACGTGCGCGTCTGTCTGGTTGCTCGAAGAAGCATCGCTCGGTTTTATAGCTCCTTCGTTTTTGCACCCCTTCTTGTGGCAGCTGCAGGTCGTATGGGCGGCCTTCGTTGCTGAGTTGATGTTAAAGAGAAACTTAACCCTAGACGCAATTTGAGATGAATTCATAGATACTGATATTGTGAGTCTTGTCAACCATAAATTTCAAGCTGCATCAGTACTATTTCCATACAATTCACGTTTTAATATCGATAAATAATGGCACACGGACGTCGCCATGTTGTGGTACTCTTTCGCGAATGAAAGCAAAATACCGCTGCTGTCGTCTGGTCTGGTGACGTCAGTTCTCCAGAAGCATTCTTCAACATGCCACAGTGCGTTCGGCTGTTTCAACGAACAGTGCAAATCGTTTAATGTAGACGGAAGCCACAAAAGCTTTTTTGGGATTCCAAATCCAGAAAAATCAAAAGATTCCTATGCACTTTGTAAAAAGTGGCTTGAAAATTTAAAGAACGCCAAAAGTTGCCTCGTCATGCGAAAGAGTATAAACTAAAATGGCACAAATCGCAGTGCCAGGACCATTTTACGAGGGAGTGCTTTCAAGGCACCAACAAAAATGATGTGGCTGCTTCGCTTGGCTTCAAGACTTTTAAGAAAAAGTTAAAGAAAGGAGCCATTCCGACAATTATCAATACAAAGTGTGCCGGTGAAAAAGGCATTGTAGTAAGGCAAGACCGGACGGAAGCTGAGCCAGAGAGTGAGAACAGACCGGTCATACGAAACCCCGAACAGCCACCAAAATTTATGGTTTTAGGTCTAAATAAAAGGTTTTAAAGGTATATCCAGCATCAGAATGCACTTTCGGAATTATTTGATGCATAATATGTCCAAATTCGATGTTTGTGTACGTACATTTTACAGGTTTGTGTCGGTACTGTTATCGTCTGCTCGTCTGCCATGTATACGAAATACCGAACAGCCAGGAACAGCCACCGAAATCCATGGTTTTAAGTCTAAATAAGAGGTTTTAAAGGTATATTCAGCATATTTGGACATATTATGCATCAAATAATTCCGAAAGTGCATTCTGATACTGGATATACCTTTAAAACCTGTTATTTAGACCTAAAACCATAAAGTTTGGTGGCTGTTCTGGGCTGTTCGGGGTTTCGTATGACCCAGAGCAGACGATTACATCGAGAGCGATGTCACTATAACAAGTCAAGTTTCTTTATTCCTTTACCCTCAGGGGATATTGAAAAGAAAAATTAATGTCAAAGAACACATGTCAATCGTAGTTCATCTGACAGAATATACATCTATTCATAAATATATTCAATGATTATTGATTAATAAACACACAAATAACGCTCAATCACGCACGCGCCAGACGTACCCACTCGCAAAAACATAGGCACCCATTCATCTATTTATTAATGCACTCTAGTAAGAAGTCAATACAATTTTGTTTTTAAAAGAAAAGAGTTGATAAAGTTTAAATGTATTTGACCGGCTCGAGTAGTATGGTGTCAGCGCGGTGCTGCGTTCAGCTGTAAAAACGTCTGCCCGATATCTGTGACGCTGCTTTGAGCGCTATCGGCTGCGGGCTGCAGTTGCTTTCTCCCTGCCCGGGTAACTGACGTCACTCATCAAGGCAACATGGCGGCTTCCATGTAAGGCTGATGAGCGGCATTAAAAGCTGGGTTGTAAGTGAACAGTTCTTTTGTAGCTTGAAATTTAGGGTTAAAAAGACTCACAACATCAATATTCATCAATTCAAGACAGGTTACTTCTAAGGTTAAGTTTCCCTGACGTGCGCTGAAAAGATGGGTTTAAACTGCCATTTGGAAAAGAAATTAACCACAAAAATTAGACGTTCAAGTGCGCAACAGAGGAATCAAATTCGTCTCACCTCCATATCCTTCCAGTTTACCCGTCACTTGAAATAAAATAGTTTAATGTGCTGGACGACTTGACAGGACCTATACGGCGGACACCCAGGCTTCGAAAATCCGTTACTCACCCATCTCCTAGAAGTCACAAGGCTTGTATTGCCACTTCTGTTTCGTCTAGGATTTTCACGGGTCTTCATATCGCGCTCTTCAATGCCCAGTCAGTCTCCTCTGCCCAACAAGCTCTTAAAGGCGCTGAGATCGTGGAATACGTCAGGGACAAAGAGATTGACATTATGTTTCTCACGGAGACATGGTTGAGAGAAAATGGTGATGAAGTTATATGCCAAGACCTGACCACACAGGGTTACTCTATTAGGTCCTTTCCCCGTGCTACACGTGGCGGCGGAATTGCAGCTATCTACAAATGTTCTCTCTCAAACTGTGTTTCCTTCAGCAACACACTGCCTTTCCCACACCCGTCGTTCGAGTGTCTTCAGGTGACGCTTGCTGCTTCAAGCAAACCGGCGCATCTGCTTTGTTTATATAGACCACCCCCCAGCAGAAAAAACAAGCTGACGGACTTCAGCGATTTACTGGATTATTGCAACATTACTGGCGGATCTGCAGTAGTATTTGGTGATATGAATACGCACTTTGATGACTCTAATCACCCGCTCACAATCAAGATGTGTGAACTGCTTGATGTTTTTCGTTTCACCCAGTCTGTCACCCATCCAACGCATGTAAAAAACCACATTCTCGATTGGGTCATGCACAGACCAGAGGACAGCATTGTAGAGTCGACTACAGTCTCCACGACGTTATCATCAGATCATTATTGTGTTCACTTTAACTTAATCATCCAATGTCCGAAGTCAACTCAGCTGTTTATAACCACACGCCCCATTCGTTTGATGGACCTGGGCAGTTTCAAAACAGACCTACAGAACATGTTGTGTGGTCCTCTCACGATTGCTGAGCTTGATAAAGCCCTTCGTAAAGCCCTCGATACACACGCTCCTGCCCGGCAGCCCCCTGGTACCCGACCATCCATGACGAATTGCGTCAGGCTAAGCGTGCGCGCCGTCGCGCAGAAAGGCTCTGCCTGAGATCACGCCTCACCATACACAGACAACTATATCTTGCAGCGAAACGCTCTGTTTCCAAGCTAGTTTATGCAGCTAAGAAATCCTTCTTTCAAGCACAGTTTGTCAACTCTTCCTCGAGCAAAAAGCTGTTTGAAATCTGTAACAAACTGACTGGTCGAAACAAGGAATCGCCACTTCCCACTGACGTTCCTGTCACACAGCTACCCGAGCTACTGACCAACAGGTTGGGATACAGATCGTCCTTCAGTCACTGGTGGGTAGAAAAGTATCATAAGAGACGATGAACAGAGAAAGTTGTAAGTTAATGCAGACAGGCAGTCGCGACGTCAGTCAAGGTACTTGCGGAAAAGAAAAGTTAAGTTTCGTTTGAAAGTCTGTAGTGATGGGGAGTGGCGAATGTTGTGGGGAAGTGAGGTCCATTGGGTGGATGCCGAGAAGGTCAACATGCGCTGTCCATATGTTTTTGTCCTGATGCGGGGTACTGAGAGAATGCGATCGTCGGAAGAGGAGCGGAGCTGTCTCACTGGAGTGTAGATTGTAAGTTCTGAAAAGTAGATGGGGCATGCGCCGGTGAAAAAATTGAAACAGAGAGTAGACAACTTGTAATCGATGCGAGCCTGAATGGGGAGCCAGTGCAGAGTGCGGAGGAGAGGTGTGGCATGGTCTGTTTTGCAAGCTTTCAGGACAAGGTGAGTGGCCGAGTTTTGAAGTTTCTGTAACTTCTGTAGCAGATACAGAGGACAGCAGGCTAGCAAGGAATTGCAGTAGTCGAGTTTAGACAGAACGTAGGCACATACAAATGTGTTTGCAACCTGGTCAGACAGAAGGTGACGGAAGCTGCTGATTTTTCTGAGTTCAGAATAAGCGGATCTGCAGATGTTGGAAATGTGTTTGTCAAGTGTCATGTTAGAGGTAATAATAACACCGAGGTTTCTTGCAGAGTCGGCGAAAGGGATGTCGACATCACCGACTCAAACTGCTGTGGGATATTCTGTCACTCCAGCATTTCTTTTACTGACGAGAAGAGCCTCTGTTTTTTCGTCGTTTAACTTTAGTCTGTTGTGGACCATCCGTGCTTTGACACCGGATATGCAAGTTTGCATGGTCATGATGCTGGCATGTACATCGGCTGGAAGACAAGAACTGTATAATTGGGTGTCGTCTGCATAGGACTGGGTGGAGACCATGTGAGAATGAATGAGCGATGAAAGTGGTTTGATGTATAGGATGAAAAGGATAGGGCCCAGGACAGATCCTTGAGGGACTCCGAGAGACAATGCTGATGGGGGTGATAAATTGGTCGGCGACAAGTACAGACTGAGTTCTACCAGAGAGGTAGGACTGGAACCACGCCAGCGCCGACCCACAGATGCCGTATACATCATGGAGACGATTGAGGAGGATGGTATGGTCGATCGTATCAAACGCTGCGGAAAGATCAAGGAGGGTCAGAAAAGACACTTCACCTCCATCCAGAGCAGACAAAATGTCATTGACAACTCTAGTCAGAGCTGTTTCCGTGCTGTGGAATGGCCGATATGCTGACTGGGAGTGAGAGATATGGTCGTTTGAGTTGAGGTAGGCGAGAAGTTGATTTAGAACGACCCTTTCAAGCACTTTTGAGAGGAAGGGTAGGTTGGAAACTGGGCGGTAGTTGTTGAGGCTGATATGAATGATACATTTTATAAAAGGCATCCATACACAGCAGATCTCATTTCTTTGCTTTGTCTACTTTTCCTGCTGACTGCTCTCCCTTTATTGGAAGTCATCTGAAAAAAACGCTAAGCGAATTACGAGAAATGTACAGATTTTACTCTGACTGTTCAGGGAGGCTGCTTCAGTTGACTGGGCAATCATTACTGTCAAGCCGACCGCAGTTTCTAGAAATTAAAAAAAAAACACCTCTATTCTGCAGAAATACTACTGGACTGGTGTAACATTCATAAAGTCTTTCTGTTTCTCGGTTTAGGTCCTACCGTCTTGCCTCAGACTTCAATCAATCAATGTGTGGATCGTCGAAAGCCCTAGTTGAATCTGAATCTATTCAGAAGCCAACTGTCACGTGTTGGGGTCTGGTGGGTCAAGGAGATTGCACCATAGATTCCAGGTGTGATCCATCCTCGACTCTCAGGCCCTAATTAAGGTCTATTATTCCTTGTTCAAGCCGCCATCTAGCCGCTCACGTCATCACCAGCCCAGGTTCGGTCCCTGTTCACACTTATGACCAGGGGGGCTGGCCCTAGAAACCAGGGGCAAGGTGTTAATTACCCTGGGGCTGCGGGGGTGGGATTAGTGAAAGTGTCAGGCTGACCAGGTGTGCGTCAGTTGTTCAGGGGAGGATTACGTAGTTGGAGGAACCAGTGACGCTTAGTATTGAGCATCAAGGGCTTTGATGTAGCCGATGGGTGTAAACGACCAGGAAGGGGAGGGGGTAGTTGTGTCCACCCTAGGTGTCCACTTAGGGGCGTGTTCTATTAGTTGACACGGGGTGTGGCTTCTACTGTCTCTGGCCTGATTGGTTGATACATGTAGCCGCCTTGTTGACCACGTGCGTGTGAATGAAAGAATCTACAGACGAATGTTGAGATAAAAGGACTGGTTTAGACAGTCGAAACATCTTCTGCCCAAACATCCTGCGAGAGGGCATCTTCTGCCCAAAACATCCTGCGAGAGAACGTCTTCTGCCCAAGAGAGCATCTTCAGCGAAATCTACAGTGAGGGCATTGTTAGCCTGAACTCCTGTAAAGAAGAGCTGCTGTGGGGAGACGTACATGTCTTGTGGTACAAGTCTGCTGAAGGCTGAAGGATTCAGCTGCAGAATTGAGGTGTCTCGTTCTGCTAGACGTGTGGAAGTCTAGCAGCGACAGCACGTGGCTGGAGTAGACCAGTTGCATAGCACAAGGGACTCTGCGAAGGTGTGTGATCCTTCCAGGCTGGCGTGAGACTCTAGCTGCACGTGTTCCTCTGCTGTGGGAACCTCAACGCTGACCGGGCGGGAGAGGACTGCAGAACGTAAAGGAGGGAGACCGAAGACCGCGGATAAGACAACCGTCTGAAGCAGGAGGCGAAGGTCCAGCCTTACAAGGAGGCTGCCTGTAACTGAACTCTTTGGGTGAGCTCAAGAGGCTGTGTGTCGGCCTTTGAAAACGTCATATCCTCTGTGGCGTGTGTGATCGTCGGCATCGAAGTCTGCTGTTACGTGGAGGTGTTCGAGAGGTCTTCAGGATATCTACTGGAATATATCCAAGGAAGGAGCGCTCCAACGTACCGACTGTCGTGCGGACTGTAAGAAGCATTCGGGAACGAGTGTTGTGTTCTGTGAGTGTTGTGTATCACGTGGTTATTCTTTTTCTCGTATACAAGGCGGGATTTAGGTACGTGGTTTTGTCATTATGTTTATTGGCGAGGTGGGTGATGTAGGTTGGTATTAGATGTTATAGTAGACCTAGCTCAAACAGAAGGAAATTGCGGGAGCCCTAGAGTTGAAACGAGTTGTAGCATATATTGTCTTGATTGTAAATACTCGCTGTTTTCTATCAACAATACATTCTTCTTTTTTGTGTTCACTGTATTACGGTCTTTTGTTGTTCTTTAGGGGAGACTGTAGGTGGTGGGGGCTCGGCCATATGATTAAGAAATCATATTAATTAACTTTAGTAATACAGTGATTGTTCCACCTACGCATATGTCACACTCTTGACGGTGGTCGTGAGAGCGAGCAGAGTAGACGACCCGTCAAGAGCAAAAAGAAATCTCCCAAGTTGTGACACCAACTCAAAACCACTCATGCACGCAGATACAATTCAAAGTCGTATGCATGACTTTCATTACAGATATTGGTCGTTTACAAAGACACATCAAACAGAAGGTCTTAAAGAAATAATTAGGACCGAAACGTACTCGGGCATTTAACCAGTGCTGTTCTTTCCCTCAAATTTATGTCCTCTCGCTAAGACAAAACATTCAGAACAGCAACAAATGCGGCTTACAACTGATGATAAGTTAATGCATCCAACATTATACAAGAAAAACAGGTGACTGCATCCAAGGTGTGACAGGTGACTGCATCCAACATTGCTTTGCCATGTAACCACATCAGCAGAAAAGACGATGAAAGAAAAGTTCAGTACATCTGCACCAAGATGCTCATAATTATCGGCCTAATTTCTTCAAATGTATCAGCAGGTGAGCTTTTAAGTTATTTGACTGGTTGAACACCTTGAAGCAAAATTTACAAGAATAGGGTTTTACACCTGTGTGAATTCTTTTGTGCCTATACAGGTTGCTAGGGGTTGTAAACACAGCATTGCATTCTGCGCACTTGAAACGTGTTTCTTTTTCTTTTGAACAACTACGAAGGTGGACCTGAAGCAAGTATTTGTGACGATATGTCTTCCCACATACGTGACAGAGGACTGTTTCTCCGCTGTGCATTCTCTTGTGTAGTTTGAAATAGTGTGAACTTGTAAATGACTTTTGGCAAATCTCACAAAAAAAGTTTCCAGTAGTGTGAGTGTTTAAATGTGACCTAAGGCCCTGATGCCGGCTGAAAGCCGCTGGGCAAGATGGGCACTGACAGGGTTTGTCTCCACTGTGAACTCTAAGATGCAGTTCCAAGTTGTATTTCGTTCCAAATGTGTTTCCACAGTCCTGACAAAGAAACGGGTTTTCTCTGTCGTGAGTTTTCAGGTGAGTTTTTAAATGGCTTGACTGCCTGAATGACTTTTGACAAATTTCACACAAAAAAGAGCGTTCATCTGTGTGAATCCTCATGTGAACATTTAGATAACTGATCCCAGAGAAGGAAGCTTTGCATTCTTGGCAGCTGTAGGGTTTCTGGCCAGTGTGCATGCTGGTATGCTTGTTTAGTTGAGAAACAAAGCTAAATGCCTTTCCACAATGCTGGCAGACATGTGGCAGATTTCCAGCGTGCAACCGCATGTGTGCTCTTAAACCAGATTTTCCTCGAAACCACATTTCACACACATCGCACTTGAAAGGTTTCTCACCAGTGTGAATCCTCACATGGTTCTTCAAACTTTCAGACGTAGTTAAAGTGACCCCACACTCCTGGCACGAGAACATCTTCCTCACACCGTGAATCTTCGACATATGCCTACGGAAATCTTTCTCCTGGCAGAACCCAGCACCACATTCCGTACATGACAGAAGTCTTTCCCCTGTGTGGACAGCCATATGGAATTTCAGGGAGCTACGTAAACCAAAGCAAGCACTGCATTCTTGGCACTTAAAAGGCTTGTCTGCACTATGTTTTCTTCTATGTGCAAGCAGCTGAGACAAGCTGAGGAACTCTGCACCACAGACTTTACACACAAGAGACCTCATTTTGTGCGTTTCTTCACCCAATTCGTCTGTTCCAGTCTGCACCCTCTTGTTAGCGTTGGGCATTTCCAGAGATCCCTCTGTCTTTATTATGCTAGTATCAGCATCATCAATGAGACCAAACACCACCGGGTGGTTCTCAGTCTTCTCAGCAGCATGGCAAGTGTTTCCTATGGGTCCTAAGCCATCGCTCCGTTCCTTGTGGTCCGAGCCATGATGGCTGCAGCTGCTTTCTCCAGCATTCTTCTGACTTCCTTCATTTTCTTTCTGGTCGCTTTGATCTGTATGTTCTTGTCCACTGTGACTGGACAAATTTATGCTACTCAAGTGAACCTTTTTATGCATGGTTAGGGCTTTTACCAAAGCAAATCGGGCCCCACAGTGATCACATTTAAAGGGTGCACACGAGTCATTTATGATGAAGTTGTTAACTCCAGCTCTTGGTGCATGACCCCTTCGTTGACTTGGTTTAGGAAATGCTGCTGACCCTTGCATGTTTGAAGTACCACTGACAGCAGCATCACTTCCAGCCTCTGCACAGCTCTGGCAGTAAAGGGAAAATAAAACTATAAGGAATATAAAGATGTAGTCCATAATGGGAAGGCAGCGTCTACTTTTGTTTTTTTTAAAAAGTTAATGATCTATGAAAATGGCAGGATGACAGGAACATCAGGAAAACTGTACAAAAATCAAGAGTTGACAAGGAATGGCTTCAAAGCCACGTGAGGCTGGTGGTGCCATGGTCAGCACTTGCCACCAACTGCGAAGACCGTGAGAACTGTGGGTCAGGGGAGGAGAAGCAGCAATGACAGAAAGAGCAAACACAAATGAGCCCACCAACCCATAGTCCACCCAGCTCTAAACAAGCACCAGGGGTCAGTTGCATGGCTTTGGTCTATACTAACCCATCATATGCCAGACTAAACCCCTAAGTCCAAACTACATATGCCAATCAGATATTGTTCCTTACTAAGAGTGAGACGAGCCACGTTTGTCAGACTGTGAAACCACTAAATCATTAATTTGTTTCCTGGTGTGATCCATTCCAAATTATATATATATTTTTTTTTTTCTTTTGTTGCAACTGGGACAACGACGACATCAAAACAGCAGTGGAAAGCATGTGCCATGTGTTCGGAAGGTCGTCAAACAAACTCGGGCATGTGGCAGACAGGGTTTCCTGATGGCATCTGAGAGGAGCTGGGGATGGAGTTTGGCAAACGAGGGCGAGAGTTAGGTGGGGGTAATACATACATACACCTACAACCAGTTGCTGACATCCCCATCCTGACCCGCTAACCCCCACCTCTGATCCCCACTCCTGCACCCACAGGGAGGCTGGGGATAGGAGTGGGGTGGATGTGGGGTTATGGTTGTGGGTGGGATGGTGTTAAGGGTGGGGCATTAGTGGGCCGGGGGTGGGGGGGTGGGCAAGGATAGGGCACTGTTAAAGGTGGGGTTAGAATTGTAGCAGTGATTGTTAGGGTCAGGGCGCTGATGGCTAGGGTAGGGGCAGTGATGGTTAGGGGTGGGGTGCTGATGGCTAAGGTAGGGGGAGTCATGATTTGATGTGGGGTGTTAGTTAGCAGGCAGGAGTGGAATACGGGTGAGGGTTCCAGCTGCTGGTTGTGGGTCTTGGATGTGTTTCTACAGATGCTGTTTCAGTGCCCAAAGTTAGTCCACCCATATACCTCCTCCCCTGTTGATCTAAATTTACGCCAGTTTTTTTGGGACTAATTTGTCCCTAGTCATGAGGTGCGCAATCAACATTTAATGCTAGTCCATTCTCATGCCTGAGCTAAGGGCTTAAGCCAAAGCTGTGCAACTGGCTGCAAATGCAGTACAGGATTGGCCCAGAAAAGGAAACAAGGAAGAAGAAATGGACGCAACAAAAATCTCCAACTCAAGATTTTCATCCATAATCTATGGCTTCATACTAGTCCCAGTCATAGCTCAAAATAAATATATATGATTGGCAACCACAGTTCACCTGGCATTTGATTCTTTGCCAATTTTTAAAAAGTTTTATATAGTTCTGTTTAATGTGCATAAAAGGCTGTACTGAATGTCTAATAAAAAGACTGCATTGACTTCTGCTGAACTCAAGGAATCTCTGTTGAAAAGTTCTTGGAAACAACTAACACAAACAAATGCATTTTGGGTACCATTTTGCAAAGCTGACAGTTTGAGAGCCTCAAAAGGTCTTACTCATGTCTATGTAATTTATGCAAAATGCACTACATATTTTCTAATTCTTAAGCCTTGAAATTGCTTTGCTCAGAGTTCAACAGACACTATAAGTATTTCAAAAGAAAAATTTTGCTTCATATGTCACTACTGTCAGGCTAAAGCCAAAAACTGCATGAAATGTATTACCCAAAGACTCACTGTGCTCAGCACCAGTGCTGGCATGGTGGCTGACGAGAATTCACTGGCTTTTGGTGAGCCAGCAGCCCCTGCAGCCCCTGCAGCCCTCCTGTCATCTCTCTGGGTCCTTCCAGTTCTGCTTTCTCCAGGAAGAACCTGACCTGCACCTCTGCCCACGTTGCAATGCTTTGCTTCTTCAGATTCTTGAGGACTAGGCAACTGGACTGGTTCTTTAATCTCTGGTGTCCTTGTCACCAAAACCTTCTGACCGTGATAAAATCTTACTGTTATACCTCCTAAATCACCCTCTGGCTCACAGGTACCATTGGGGTCTAAAGCTTTGAACACCTGTCTTGACTCTTCTCCACCTGCTTTATCCCCTACCTGCATTTCTGCAACTGTTTCATCATCTGCCTTCGTTTCCACATCTTCCACCAGCATTTCTAAACCAGTTTCGTCATCTGCCTGCACCTCTACTTTTAGTTTTGGCACAAGAGAGTCTGTTGTCGTAACAGCAGATCTTGGTTCACTGTCCGTCATTATTTCTGTCTTTATTTCAGCACAAGCAGCCGCGTCCGAAGCTAGAAATCCATCTTTACACGTAAGGTCAGACCTGACCATGTCCACTGCCTCCTGAGACTGCTTATCATTAAAAACTAGTCCATCTATTTTCACGTGACCCTGACTTTCCCAACAACAGCCAACTGTTGTAAACTGTGCAACATCTTCAGAAGGGCTGACTGCCGTTGATACTGACAGTTTTGCTGGGGATTCTCTTACTTTCAATGACTGTTTTGTTGCAAAAGCAGGATACTGCAGACCTGAAAAAAAAAGCCCAGCACATCACTGCAGTCAAAAATGTTTATCATCATTCTGATTGGACTCCAATATATCTATCATCCCTGATTCCTGCAGGAACTGTTTATGGGTGGATATCTGGTCCAGCAACAGATAGGGGAATTTATTTTGGGCAGGTGCAGGGGTGGGAGCCCCAACTCACACCCCTCCACAATGTTTGACAAACACACAAACATTTGTGACCACAGTGATGCACAAATCTTGTTCAGCCAAATCAAATACTTCCAAATACTTGTACAAATTTGCTTATCAGATCAGCAGTCAGACCTATTCCCACTGATAACAGTCAAAGATTGAGACAAAGACTATTTTAGTTCAGAGCGCGTGTATTACCAAGCAACTTCTACTTCTAGTGAAAAGGCTTTCCTACCAAAAAAAAAATATATTTTTTTACAACAATTTGTAAGCTAACCTGTTATATCTTGTGACTTCCCTACTGAGTTGGAAGGCTGCACAAGAACTGCATAGACACACACAGGTTTTCTTTTTTCCTTGTCAACTGAAAAAAAGTCCAACCAAACGACTGAGTCCAGACATTGAAATATAATAAATATTTTATAACATTTTCAAACTCAACAAAATTAGAGTCTCAAAAATTGCTGTTGTAATAGTGCCTGGCATTACATTGCTGTATATAATTTTATCTATCTACAGAACAAGCTATATGATGCTTTCAATACATTTAAATATAGCTGCAACTTTTATAGCCTTCAACTAGCATAACATTAGTAGATGATCTGAAAATGTACTTATTAAGTTCATGTTATAATTTACTAAGATATTATATCACAGATCTTTACATCCAGCAACAACTACATCTAAAATAGTGCTATTTCATTTTCTAAGGATACTTTCAAATTTTAAAAAAATATTTAAAAAAAGATATAAATACCAACCAATGGTACACACAGGCTTCCATGATGGATTCACTCTAGCCATGTGCATCCAATATGCAATTTTCTGACTTTCAGCAGAAGCTAAATCAACGGAACACCAAAGGTAAAAAAATTATTACTTATTATTAAGAATATTTAAAATCTGCACAAAGCAATGTCCTTTATCATCTCAAAAGACCTCTGACCAAAAAAAAATTTTTTTATAAATTAACAACAGGGGATGGGGTAGGGTTGCTTCTGTGTGTGTGTTTGTTATGGGGGGAAGGGGAAGTAGAGACACACTGTCACAACAGAAAATTATTACAGTAGCAGGTGCAGGCTGAACTACGCGAGGTGTGGCACAAACAAGGCAGACAGAAAAATAATATATATATGTATATGGCACATTAAAACATTTCAACATTGTGTCAGTAATTCACGAATGTTTTATATACTTCTAAACCTTTCCAATAACTTATCATAAAGTGCTAAATATAAGACAGATGGGAATTTGTTGCTACTCTTGCAACCATATGATTCATACGTCCAAATTCTGCTTCTAATGGATGAATCAACTGAGGAGACAATTTCAAGCCGTGGCTTCTCTTTTGTTAAATGAAGCACTTCAATGTTCTGAATCTCAGTCTCTCAATACTTTGAAATACAAATAAATAGTTTAGTTAAAACTGCACTTTCACCATCACATTTGAGTAATGCATGGAAACCTTCATTCTAATTCCTGAGTTATGTCATGACTACTGCTTAGCACGAATAGTGCATGGGTCTTCCACAAAAATAAGAAATATTTATCTATATCAATATGCAAAAATAATATTACATTTTGCCAGGCTAGATCATAGGATTACATCATGCTATTTCAGATGTAACCATCACAGTGAGAGTGAGCAAGAATTACAAAGGTTGAGTGTCAAGGAAATTGCAAGCAAAACATATTAAAACAGACTTTCTAAATCAATGCTAGCTCACAAGACTGACAAACCAAAACCAGTATAGCGTTAAGATGAAGGTGGCTTTATCAATATTAATGCATTACATTATGAGTAAATCAATTCTCCTTGTGCACATACAGGAAATAAACAGTGTACATGACGTCCCACTTCGGAAAGACCACTCTTGCTAAGAACCTTATAATAAATAAACATGTCCAACTTGTCTGCTGTTTGTAGTGTGCAGAGGCAGCGAATAAGCCTTTACCTATCAAAGCAGAGGCAACGAATAAGCCTTTACCTACCAAAGCAAAGGCAACGAATCAGCCTTTACCTACCAAAGCAGAGCCAGCGAATCAGCCTTTACCTACCAAAGGAACAGCCTGAACTGATGGGAAGATTGGTTGTCCCCCTGGTGTTCCCTTGTATAATTGAAAATAAATTCTCAACACAATCCTCGCTCAAACTGCTGGTGTAGCAGAACTTTACCTTGTGTGTCTGTTCAAGATTTTCCCACAGGTGAAGAAGTCTTCGGATTGAAATTTTCGCATCAAGCCAAGCCAATCAAGCATGGAAAGTGCTTTAAATGCATGCTTTTGATTGCTGACAGCCAAGACAAAGTGTCCCAAAGGAATTCTTTGTGGCCTGATCGATACTTCAGACATACAATAAGACAGCCAGATATTTTAAAAATTATTTCTTGTGTTTTAATGAGACCAGTTTCAGATTTCTGACATTGACAAAATCTTTAGCAACATCTTTCATCTAATTGATGGCAGCACTAGTACTGTAAAGAGGTATCCCTTGAAATTTTCCTGCTGTCTTAGTCTTCCTCAAGAACTTCTGACGAAAATCTCCAGGTTGGTAAGGCAGGTCATCAACAGTCTCCGTGACAAGACTCCCACTCCCAGTGATACATTCTGGGTGGGTATGCAAGACGAACAAGTTTAAGTGATTTTTCTTGTTTTTGCCCAAAGCAGATCGATGATACACCATTACACCATAGCAGATCATGTTCAAAGTCAGCAAAAGAGTAGCTTCCCTTCGTCATTTTACTGAAACAATGCATGCAGACCACTCTGGGTGATCATATCGTCACACAGCCTGTTAGATCTTTTGGATAAGTGCATTCACAATCCACCCTTATGATAGGGGTGTATTTATATTTCACATAAGTTAGAAAAATGTCTTTATTATTGTCATACAAAAAATGTGAAATGAAGAAACAGTCAACAAAATCCAACATCCTTTGTGACGTTTGTTTACTGAAATCACGAACACAGAAGATGCCTGGTCATATCGGTGACCAGACATTTTGGATAAGTGGATGCGCGGTTATGGTAGGGGCATATTCATATTTCACGGGCCAGTGGCATTCAAAGATCTTTGTTATGAAAGCTTTCGTCAAGCACCTTCAAGGGGGTGGCTGAAAGGCACTGGGGAAGTGCCTGGTTGTTCTTGCACTGTTGGCGGTCAATCGGAACTGCACAATAGCAGTTGCAGTCGCTCTTACCAGTGTGGTTGCTCTTTCAAGATGCATTTATGCTGAAAACTGATCGGTGAGGACCGTTTGCGGTTGTTCGTACCAGGGGATCGCTCTTGGCAGTGGTCGCCCTCACAGATTTACTGTATTTTGACAACAGTAGCTGCACATCACTGTGACATACAATATTCATCTCTCTGAAAATTCCCATGAAAGGAGATAGGATATGATGGATTCTGTCTACTAATGGAACAAAATCTTTTAGGTCCAGCTTCAACTCAACAGCCTTTTGCAATCAGAAGTATTGAGTAGAGGGGATTCAAAACATCAAAATGTATGGGTTCACCACAGTTTCTCCTCAGCTGACTTCCCTGTTAGTTTAGTAGTCTTACCTGCTTTATTGGTTGTCCCTGGACTGTTGTAGTTGTGTTCTGGTTCCCTAGCCTTCCTGCTGGTGGCAGTGGATCTTGTCAGATCAATTTTTGATGGAGGGTTGGGCACATTAAAGAGTGTTGGAATGGCATACCAATTAAGTCTTTTTCTTTCGGCATTAGTGAACTGACTTGGCTCAAAGTGATCTTGACAAAGTGTACAGCCTTTCCTTCGAATTTCATCTGATGTCAAGCCACATAAATCTTTCCTCCTTGAATTTATTACCCATCTTTTGCATCTTTGGAAAAACACAATAAAACTAGTTAAATATATATACATAATTTATAAGTGATGCTAAACATGAACAGAACTTCAGTCTGAGCAGTCTGGAATTGGAACTGGCAACCCTTTCCATTTTATGATTTTAAGTTTTCGGTAGTTGAGATCTTACAATACCATTCGGCCATTGTTATCATTAAATCATACAATGCTAATGTAACAATTTTTGTCAAACGTTTACGTTTGTTTTGTGCACCCTACGAGTTATATTAAAGCAACCGCGTAATGCTGAAGGTATCAAGATAGGGCTGGCTTGCAAGCAGGTTTATGTCCCCCCCCCCCCCTCGGCTTGCCTTTACTGGGAATAACTCAATAAGGATCATGCACGAACTGACGAAGTACCTTAATTTATCTTTCGGGAATTGGTAGAAATACATTCCTTCACAGCCCGGCTTATAGCGATTGTTCGTACAATTTGAACCGCTACAATGTTCACCTCCACGTTTAGTCCGTACTCTCTTAGAAGTAGAAGCCATCACGAGTCGAAGCCTTAGTGATAGTCATAGAACCTGCAGCAGACGTTTGTCTACAGGATCCGCGAACATCATAGAACAAAGGGACGTTACTCAACACAACATAAGGGCGCGATTTCATCCTCATAATTCGTGGTATGGGGAAGAAGTGAGCTCACCATTCCTCTCAACTGAAAATTCGAAGAACAGTTTCCCCTAGGAACATACATTCAGATTTTTTTCTTAGCTTGAACTATGTAGACTGGAGTAATAATTCAATCAACTATTATATTTGTAACCGTCTACATAGATTTTTGTTTTTAAAAATCCTAATAATAATATTCCCCGATATATGTCAGGTAATAACTGGGCGTGCACAATAGATGGGATTAAAAATGATAATAAACACGCAGACTTTTTTGTCTCGGAGAATTAGATGAAGCAACGATTTTCTACCATATCATATACCGTATCGTATACTTAGAAAAAAGTCTTACTAGACGTCATTATTTCGTGCTTCGTTTAACGTTAACAGATATGGAGACGCGTGAAGGGTGCGAGCAGGAATCTGTATAATAATATAGTGGCTTCCACAGATCTGGATTGCAAACTTTTTTTCCTGCTTTAGGCATGCTAGAACGAGGTCGCTTGATGCATCTATTTCCGGTTGAGTTTGATCGTGTGTGGGGAATACAAACTAACGAAAACTTTGCGGAAGATGACCGCATCTTCTTCGAAAATTTTCTTCAACAGACGTCTTTCCACAAAAAGAGGGAATGGTAATAATTGCTGTGTCGTGGGTTGCAGCTGCACAAGTACCAGATGCGCCGGCCTGAGTTTTCATAAGCTTCCTCGGGCGGGTGTCACCAAGGAGAGAGACGAGTGGAGATCGGCTCTCATTAATGTAATCTCCCGCTCAGATAAACGATTCAATCCCACAAAGGCAAAAATATGTTCACGACATTTTGAAAAGAGATGTTTTAAAAAAGGTAATGATCAGATTCATCCATCCCTCAGTACGACTGGTTAGATGCACACACACACGCTGACAATTGAATGAAAGCTCATAATACAGAATATGACCAGAGCATTTTCAGCTTTTAAAGCTATAATGGCCGTTGTGTTGGGGAGAGCATTGAACTTGCATGATGTGATAAGTACAAAAATCCATGGTTCCAACAATGATAATTCAGTTCAAGTGGTGAGAACACAACTTTTCATTGTAATTGTTTTTTTTTTAGGATGTCATTAGATCTTTTTCTGTTCAATAGACTTAAGTGAAACTGTAGCATATTAGCAGTATAGTTTTCAAATGTTTAAAAAAAACTGTAAAGTATGGGACTTGATAAGGGGAATTGTTTAGTGCCTGTTATCATCAGCTGTGTGTCAGTGTGCATAATATGCAACAATAAATAATTGTATATGGACATGCATGTATAATTCTACTTTCATTCGGCTGTATAGCAATTGGAGGACAGCAATTACTGATTCCAGGAAGCCTTCCGACCCTCTGGATGTCCCCATACCCCGTGGGAACTCCAATACCAAGGAACTCTCCAGTATGTAACATGAAAGTTCTGTATTTGGAAAAAATTGATGAAAATAGAAATCAGTATGCAGCAATCTAAAAAGTTAAATATACAAATGAAGTTCTCCATCAACTGAGAAAAGCTTCATTTTATCTTTAATTGGTTTTATCTGTTGTTCCTTCCCCTTTCTCTTTTATCTACAGATCTCTGTTTTAGGCAGCCTGTCAGTCCCCTTCATGACCCCCAAGACTGCGGAAGCTCCAAAATCCCCACCCAGAAACCCTCCAGTACATATTAACGTATTAATATTAATGTCTGTAAAATACATATGTCAAAAAATTTGGTGAAGAAAAAAATCAGCACACTGGAATTTGAAATGTGTTATGTGGTGGTGTACATCACTAACTCAGAATGGTAGCTGTCTTCTGTATTTGTTTGTTTTGATTGTTTTTATCTTTTGTTTCATTTGTTGCCGATGTTCATGTGTACAGGTCCCTGAGTGGAAGGAAGGTTGCAGGATTGTGGACTTGTGGGAGCTGGCTCAACAGATGAACTGCAAACAGTGCAGTGCCCTCTTAGATTTGAATCAAACAACATGGGAGACGAGAGCTGGACTTGCGAGTATTCTTTACATCGTCTGCCAGTGTGGTGTCACAAATAAAGTTTGTACAAGCAAAAAACAGACCACAGCCAGGATGACGTCTGCTTACTACATCAACATTCAAGCTTCCATCAGTAAGAATGCAGACTTGAATGTGAATGTGAATTCTTTTCTAAAGAATTCCATAAATTAAGTAACATTTGCCAGCAAATTTTCTCCTTTTGTTAAAGATATAAGTTAAGTCCTTCTGTCATCTTGGTATATCCATAAATGAAAATGGTTGTGTCCGATGAACTACTCTGCATGGATGTTCTTTAAATAACACATAATAGGCACCAGTCTTGCATGCATATTTTTAAATAATTAGATATTTTGGAACATTACGGCATTAGTACACGCCATATATTAAGGGCTGATTAAGATAATTGTTCTTGTCTCGATCTGTCAGGAATCAGACAAAGTGTAAACTATCTGTATTTAAAAAAATGGTGGGGGGTGGGAATGGGGCAGGATGTACTTTTGTGCAAGTTTCTAGATATTGTCTTTAATCACACTTTTTGCATATTTGTCACTTTCTAAAACTCTTTCTTTTTTTACCTTTTCTCAAACTTCTAACTACAAAAGCATATTAATATATGTATGGAATCTGTCAGTGTCAGTGTGAGCATAGATGCATGATTACGAATTCTAGCAGCTGTATTAAATCAGTCGCATTGAGTGTACCAAGATAACATCCCTCTTCGTTATTTTTTGTCACTATCCCATGGAAATGTTGTAGATCAGCCTCCCTTGCATACCTAACAATCCTGTCTAGCTTCTCTAAAAATCACAAAGAGTAATTTGCTGTTCATTATTTTTGCATGGGATCTGATGTCAGTTCTGGGTCTAAAAAGAATGATGGTGTCAGTGGGTCTTTGGGCTTAATCCAGGTTTTTGGTTATGCCTGTTTTTCAGTTCTTGTGGTCATGCAGTTCTTGCACAAGATATCCCAGTGTCGTATTCCTTTCGTGTAAAAACTTTCTGTATTCTCCTATGCAGGGTTTTCTGTTCTTCCCCAGCTAGTTGTTTCATTTCTATGTAATCTTTGTTGTGCAGGTATCAACTGCCCAGCTACAGTAAAAACTATAGATTTTGAGTAATCTCCAGGAAATTGTATTCCTAGATTTTATTTCCACAACACGGATGATATAAATGTGATGGAGCAGGTTCGCTTTGTAAGTTTTCCTCTCTCCTCTCCCTCTCTCTTCCCAACAAAGGCATGTTTTCATCCTCTACATGTGTTTATTTTGAGGCGCCACCGCTGCTGCTGCCCAACAGCTGGCATCGCTCTGAGAGCCTGCCCGTTCCGATCTGCTCGCCCGTGCTCTGGCTACTTGGTTTGTCTCCCCATTGCACTCTGCCCATCTCTCCCCTTTGCCCAGTCTGTACCCCACTTTTATCGGGTAGGGGGCGGACCGCAACGGGGCACTGTGCGGGCCAGCAGCAGCTAGCCAGCGTACATGTGGTGGATGCCGAATTTTGTGTTTGTCACAAGACTTAAGATTAAAAACAAAGACTATATGTACAGAAACATGAAAATATGTGATAAATAGTGTGCGCTCTGCTCTTCCTGTTAGTGTTGAGGAAAGTTAAGTAGAGTGAGAAGGAAATAAAGATAATTATGTTAAAAGGCAGTTTAACTAGCTGATGTGAATAGAAAAAGATAAGAAATATGCCTACAAACTAACCTAATCTGTTAAGACGTTGGGTGAGTTTAGTATCTACTAAAAGAGTATATCGAGTAGAATCCGAATATGTTAGTTGTTAATATCTGTAACTATCCTAGAAGGATATAGAAACGTTTAAAGCGAGTGAGCCTAGCACAGTACGCTATAAGATGACACAGTGCATCACAGCCATGGTTCGCTGGGTACCGCCCCTGGCGCCCCAGGCATTTGCTGTGGCTGTGAGCGTGATGGCCAAAACCATTTCTGGGATGGCCACCCCTGTCACATTCCTGGCCGCTCAAATGCAACCTCATCCTTGAGGTAACCCAACGCTTGAGGGCGCCCTGACGGTTCTGTCTGTCAACATGGCGAGCAGTACAGAGACCACTGGAATTGTGAAGGGTACAGACGTACCCATCCACCTGCCCTGTACGTTTTAGTGAGGACCCTAATGTGTAGGGTAACCAGGCTAGTTGCTAGAGGGAGGGTGAACCCTATCACAATTCCTACACTATGACATCCTACCACGGCTGCTTCCTAACAGAAGAAAGAGAGATGGGGATAGCTGTTAATAAAAAACAGAAGAGCATCGCGCAGAGCATAACTAGAAAATGCACAATTAAAATATGAATGTATATGCACGCTAATGAGACCGAACATACGGATGAATTCATAAATAAAAAAGTTATCTGCAATTTTCCAGGTGTGCAACAACATTGCAGAATTTCAGCAGAGCAGGCTTGCAAGTTCTTGAACGGATTAGGTGTTCCTGCAACAGAAGAAGTATTTGACACTACTGAACAGGATTCAGTGATGACAAGTCCCAGTGAAGCCATCACACTGTCGGAACCACTGGCCACATGTCAGGAAACCCAGTCGGAAACAGAAGAAGTATTTGACTCCACTGAACAAGAGTCGGTGATGCTGAGTCCTGGGGAAAACATCCCACAGCTGGGAACGCTCACCTTGCGTCAGGAAACCCAGTCTGTGTTCAAAATTGAAAACAGCGAAGACCTTTGCGAGCACCCACCTCAGAAGGCTGTGGATTTGTTGGAACCTGCTACCACTGCCGTTTTGTTTGGTGGCAGAGCCCCTGGTGCTTGGGCTGATATGGGTACAGATGGTCCCCAGCAGCACATCAGTACA
>SMGT01000763.1:43822-100009 GCA_004794575.1 Lanistes nyassanus | reverse complement strand
CCTTCATTTGATACACCAGCATCTGTGACAGACACAACATATGCGGTAGGTCACCTTTGTGTATTTATCAGCTTGTACACACATTAAGAAGCCCAAGCAAGCCTGATCAATTTAGACATCTATGTTTTGTAATTTTTGACCTCAGTTTGGAAATTAGAAAATGTATTCTTTTTTGTTATTGTTGTTGCTGCAGCTGCTATTATGGTATATTTGGTGATGTTATTTATTTTATTTATTTATTTATTTTTTTTGTCTTTCACCAGAACCACAAAGACAAAGGAAGAAGGAATCTTAGTTCCACCTCAGATTTGCAGGAGGCGGCATGTGCTACAGCAAAATTCTTCAGATTATGTGCACCAAAGATCAATCTTAAAAACTTAATTGTGAACAATGTCTGTGCACCCTTCAGATGTAGTGAATGTGGCGCTAGGTTTGGCTTAGAAAGAGCATTAAAACGGCATAAAAAAGTTCATGCTGAAGGAACACATATTATTTGCAAGATTGATGCACAAAAAAATTGTGCTGAAAATCAAACTGAAAAAATCAGTAACAGAAGTGAAGGCAAGAGCTGTAAAATATTTAATGCCCACAGTCCAGAAAAGAATGACCTTTCAGAAAACATCAATGAACAATTTGTTGAAAAAATAGTCAGCTGCCAGGAAGGAAATTCGCCACATGTTTGTCCAGATTGTGGCAAAACTTATGCATTTGCTTCTGGACTTACCAAGCATAGATACGTCCATGCTGGCCAGAAACCCTACACCTGCCAAGAATGCAGAGCTACCTTTCCTGCCATCTATGATTTAAATTTACACATGAGGGTTCACACAGACAAAAGGTTTTTCTTTTGTAAAATTTGTAAAAAGTCATATAGACAATCGGGTCACTTAAACAGACACCTTGAGACGCACAAAGAAAAGGCATACCTTTGTCAAGACTGTGGGAAAACATTTTCCTGTAAAGAGTACTTAGACCAGCATTACAGAATTCACACTGGAGTGAAACCTTATAAATGCCCTTCCTGTCCAGCAAGATTCAAGCAGTCCTCCGGACTTTCGTTGCATATGCGCACTCACACAGGTGAAACGTTTTTGTGTGAAGTTTGCCAAAGAGCATTTAAAAGCAAAAAATCTCTCGAATTACACCAGGAAATACACAGTGGGATAGAATGCCTGTGTCAGCTTTGTGGGAAAACTGTTCTGGGCAAAATGAGACTCCAAGAACATCTAAGAATCCACAAGAGAGGCCCAGTCAGAATTACCAAGGGCCATCACGCTTGCAAAGATTGTGGAAGGACATTCACTGACCCTAGCAATTTATATCGGCATAAAAGAGATGTACACCTGTGCTTAAAACCCCATCGGTGTACAATTTGCCAGAGATCGTTCAGCCGGTCCAACGGTTTAAAAGCCCACTTACTAATTCATCGCAAGTCGGAGGGGGATTGCTGTGTGTAGTTTCCAGCAAAAGATAGCTTTTGTTTTTCTGCTTTGGTTTCTGTTCTGTCTACACAAGCTAAGACTTACTATCACAAGCACGTTATTTGAAAACACTTCACAAATGAAAAGGAGAAGGTCACCTCTTGACGTTAGTTTATAGCACCACAAAAACTAAACTGAAGCAGTTGTGTTCCTATTGTGTGCGTAGAGATGTAATGTTGGTCCAACAACGTTGTTCGGGACCAAAAGGGATACAAATACTACAACCTGGCCCTGACCAGGCTGCACATTAACTTCAAACCATATATCAGGGCTTCATACACCACTCATAAGTTGACAGTGTTTTAAAAAAAATTGGCCACTCTGGCCTTATGTAATGCTGAACAAATCTATCTATACTATATCTGTGTAGTGTGTATTTTTAAAGCTGGCATGGCATATCCATTGTTAATATTGTATAATTGTAACAAAAGCTTTGATTTATGTCTCTTTTTTTGTAAAAACTGCATACTTTGTGTATGTCTGTTATAAACTGGGTATATATATATTTTATCCAGTAAATTTCCTCTCTTCTTAAACCTGGATTTTTGAAGCCCTGATATATGAACGAACCATGATCCTAAATTGTTACATCTCTTAAATTTTCTTGTAATTTACATCTACATGTACATCTAGATGCATGTGGATTCGACATTAAAAATAATCTTGCAGCTTTGTTTTCAGCATGCATAGTTCTTGCAACAGTGATTACATTAAGTATGTGGTTTTGATCTGACATTAAAGTTTATAAAGAAAACTTTGTTTTCCCACGTGCTCCTTTATGTGGGTTTTTCATAGGTGCACGTGCACACAAGTATCGACAATTATGTGGTGCATGGTAAGGGATCAGGAACAGCCCACATACTGTAGTCGCTAGAAGTCATTGACAGTAGAGGTTTGTACCCATATGCACTAAGGTATTTCGGTAGGTATTGACAACTTGCACTACCATGGTAATGAAAACTATCAGCATTGCATTTCCCTACAGCCCTAGACTGGTGCAAGACAAATATCTGTGAGCGTGTGGAGGCACGAAAACGATTCAATCGCCCTCATTTATTTTCCCAGACAGCCCCCCACTCCCCTTCCTCGACTGTTTTCCTACCATACCATACACACGCGCACAACTTAGTGCTTTTTTTTTACTCCCACACATGCAGGCGAGCTTGTTTGCACGAACGTACTGCTAAACACGTACGCATAATGTCGGGTAGCTGTGTCTGACCTCTAAAGAAACCCATGCACGCGCGTACACATACAAAATGTATACTTTGTGCTCTGTTCGAGACGTCCTCTTAAATGCACACGAGCGTGCATGCGCGCGCGCGCACACAGACATATATATATATAGCTCTCACACCCAAGCATGCACCCCTCTTCCCCCTCCCTCCACACACACACACAGGCTAAATTTGTAGTCGTTCTCGCATATATATATATAGTAGAGGTGGGTGCAGGTACAGAAAGTGGTACCGGTGTTGTGAGAATAGTTATCCGATTTCCCGAGGGCTTCACTGCGCAGGTGTGACAGCCTATGCGTGTGAGAACTGGGGAACGAAAAAATAAGGGGAAATTAAGTAAACTAAATCATGCATCCTTTCAAACATTTGTTACCACAGCAAACTAGAACACTTCAATATTATAGTTTAAGATTATCTGCAAAACCAAATAACTGTAATGAAATGCATGGATCCCAATTAGTGAAAACTAGTATTTTGTGTGTATTTAAAGACAAGGAACATACACGGGCAATTTGTAATGCGCGGTACCCCATCTAGAAATAGATCTATTTTAGCCAGTCATGAGGAGACAAGCGGAGCAGCTAGTATAACTGAGATACTGCATATAAAGCTACGTGATTAAGGGCGCGTTTGACGGACTGTATATGTGTTGGCATCATGACCTGTCTCAGATGGTAGGGCGGTGAGTTCCATAGGGTTGCAGCGTGGAAATACAAGCGCGTTTGCCATAGTTACATGTCTTTGTGCGTATGCGGGGTACAACCTTTGAAACTGCACGGAGTGGAGTGGAGAAACACACAAAGCGGGCAAATGGATTGACCATACTTTGCAAACAGTTGACAAACAAAAGTTTAAAATCTGTAGATCAGCGTTTTAACAATTAAAACTCAGTAAAGAGATCGCGGAGAACTTTTAAGGAAGTAAATAAGCGTGACGATCGAGGGCCATGCGCATTCCCGCAGTCGGGTAACTATTCTCACAGCACCGGCAGTACAGACAGGGTTTCTTGGAAGCAAAATCTTCGTCGACTATGTATAATTAACGCAGTGCACATGTGCATGTGTTTGCAAGTGTGCTTGTACGTGTGTAGGTGCAAACGACAAAGAGGGAGAGAGAGAGAGAGGAGGGGGGCAGAAACCAAAGTTAACACCGATAAATAAATGGATATTTTGTGCACAAGTAGAAACCCACCAGAATCCGTTGGTGTCGTTTGTTGTACGTGGCCATATTGGCCAATAAGTCACCTGCTAATTTGATGACAATTCTGGATATACGACAAACAGCAACGTTTTCTTCTATATAAGTCACTTTTTAAAATTATTTGAATCCAAAAGGTTGCTATAAACGATCAGACGTTTCTCGATTGTTTTTCACTGTTTCTATATCAAGGCAAGGCGCGCATGTCAAGGTTTGCTCTTAATCCCTGAGGGGCATGTACTGGGAAAACGACACGACAAAATACAACACACACACGTATATATATATATGTATTTTAGAGGTGGGGGTACGTAAGGTAAGGCCGGTATACTGGTACGGGTCTTTGTACCGGTATATATGCCCCCAGGGTCATAATCGGGCTAATAATATTTTTTAAGTTAAAATTTAATTCAGCTAGTGCTCAAAAACAGCGATTAAAACTATAGGAGAGATTTTCTCTTACAGCAAATAGAGTAAGAATCAATTCAACTGAATGATAATGCATTTGTAAGCGTAAAATTAGCGGGAATAGCTGATGACAGTCTGGCCATGTTAATTGTTATAAACAGTAGCGCTCAACACATCCGACCTAGACCAGAACATCGAACTTTTCACTAAAACTAATTCCAGTGATTTCATGCAGTCCGAAAATTTCCTTACAATTGCCACAGGTAAGTTTACGACAGCTGTGAGAACTGTACAGGTATAGATAGGCCTGTAATCAACAGTTACAGCCAGAAAGGCAAACATTTCGATCCCTAATCATAATGCTGAAGAATGCCCCAGTTTCAGGATGCTACTCGTGGTACGTGTATTAGAATTCTACATGGACTTAAAAAGGGAGACCTTAATTAACACTATATACGAACGTATAAATTATACTCCTCAATTGCACTTAAAAACGGAAGCCTGTCCGAGGTATGGACTTACCACTGAGGGCTTGCAGCTCTGATGATTTGTCTGATGATTTTAAATGCATTTTTTAAAAATCCTAATATTCCCCGATATTTTTAAAGTCAGGTAATAACTGGGCAGGCACGACAGATGGGATTAAAGATGATAAGCACGCAGATTTTTTCGTCTCGGAGAATTAGATGAAACGACGATTTTCTACCATATTATATACCGTATCCAAGGACTCCTATATCAAGGACGTGCACAGCTAATTTTCAGACTTCGCTAGCGAAAGCCAGTTTCTGAGCCAGCGATACCGGCTGGCTCAGTGCCAAGCAGTCTATTTTTAGCACCATGTCACGTTGTCTCGGCGCAGTGATATAGAGTAAAATAATTTTAATGCAATTTCATTACTTGCTACAAATAAAGTTTATTTTAACAATTATTTATGTCATATTTAGTTTATTCAATAACAAATAAGGATGTGATATCCAATAAAATTTCTTTATTTTGACCCATAATAACTGAACTATTTTTGAAGGCGTAAGTTTAGAACCGGAAGAAGGTACAGTTCCCTTGCGTGTTCGATACAAATTTCTCAATCACTCAGTGCTTTTTTCTCAAAGTTTTGTAGCTTGTTTTGTATTATCATGCCTAACAAATGTGGTGTAGTGAATTGCAAAGGAAATTATAATGACGCTAATAAGTGTCGTGTGTTTAAAGTGCCCAGAGAGGAGCTGGAAAGAAAGAAATGGTTGGATGTTTTGCCTCCACGTGAAAATTTTGTTGTTGATCCGTCAAAGTTTTTTATCTGTGAAAAACATTGGCCTTCAAATCCTCCCATGCTCAAACTCCCAGGTGGTTCTACTCGGCCAGCGATTCCTCCTAGCATCTTTAATGTTCCTTCTTCTTGCTTGCCTACTGCAAAGCCTCCACCTCGCTCTACAAACCTTGAAGATCAACAACTGAAGGATTTTCTAAAAAAAGATAGGATTACTTCATTTTCTGAGTTTGCTCCTGACAAAGAGTTGCATAAGAAGTATGATAATTTGATAATTTCTAGATCTGGAGATAAATTTGTGTTTTCATGACAGAGGAATATCAAGAATGTAAACTGACTGTCATTATTGAAAACAAACAAACCTTGTGTTCGCCTCTGATTATAGTAGTCCTTGACCGTATCATATACTTAGAAAAAAGTCTTACTAGACGTCATTATTTCGTGCTTCGTTTAACGCTAACAGATATGGAGACACGTGAAGGGTGCACTGACTGTAGTAAATATACTGCGAGCAGGAATCTGTATAATATTATAGTGGGTTCCACAGATGTATCTAAGACTGGATTGCAAACTTTTTTTTGTTCCTGCTCTCGGCATCCTAAACCGAGGTCGCTTGATGTAGCTATTTCCGGTTGAGTTTGATCGTGTGGGGAATACGAACTAACGAAGACTTGCGGAAGATGACCGCATCTTCTTCGAGAATTTTCTTCAACAGACGTCTTTCCACAAAAAGAGGGTAATAATTGCTGTGTCTTGGGTTGCAGCTGCACAAGTTCCAGATGCGTCGGCCTGAGTTTTCATAAGCTTCCTCGGGCGGGTGTCAGCAAGGAGAGAGACGAGTGGAGATCGGCTCTCAATGTAATCTCCCGCTCAGATAAACGATTCAATCCCACACAGGCAGAAATATGTTCACGACATTTTGAAAAGAGATGTTTTAAAAAAGGTAATGATCAGATTCATCCATCCCTCAGTACGACTGGTTAGATGCACACACACACACGCTGACAATTGAATGAAAAATCATAATACAGAATATGACCAGAGCATTTTCAGCTTTTAAAGCTAATGGCCGTTGTGTTGGGGAGAGCATTGAACTTGCATGATGTGATAAGTACAAAAATCCATGGTTCCAACAATGATAATTCAGTTCAAGTGGTGAGAACACAACTTTTCATAGTAATTGTTTTTTTTTTTTAGGATGTCATTAGATCATTTAATGTTCGATAGAGTTAAGTGAAACTGTAGCTTATTAGCAGTATAGTTTTCAAATGTTTAAAAAACTATAAAGTATGGGACTTGATAAGGGGGATTGTTTAGTGCCTGTCATCATCAGCTGTGTGTCAGTGTGTATAATATGCAACAATAAATAATTGTATATGGACATGCATGTATAATTCTACTTTCATTTGGCTGTATAGCAATTGGAGGACGGCGATCACTGATTCCAGGAAGCCTTCCAACCCTCTGGATGTCCCCATACCCCGTGGGAACTCCAATACCAAGGAACTCTCCAGTATGTAACATGAAAGTCCTGTATTTGAAAAAACTGATGAAAATAGAAATCAGTATGCAGCAATCTGAAAAGTTAAATACATATGAACTTCTCCATCAACTGAGAATACCCCTTTCTCTTTTATCTACAGATCTCTAGTTTTGCAGCCTGTCAGTCCCCTTCATGACCCCCAAGACTGCGGAAACTCCAAAATCCCCACCCAGAAACCCTCCAGTACATATTAACGTATTAATGTGAATGTCTGTAAAATACATGTGTCAAAAAAATTGGTGAAGAAAAAAATCAGCACACTGGAATTTGAAATGTGTTATGTGGTGGTGTACATCACTAACTCAGAATGGTAGCTGTCTTCTGTACTTGTTTGTTTTGATTGTTTTTATCTTTTGTTTCATTCGTTGCCGATGTTCATGTGTACAGGTCCCTGAGTGGAAGGAAGGTTGCAGGATTGTGGACTTGTGGGAGCTGGCTCAACAGATGAACTGCAAACAGTGCAGTGCCCTCTTAGATTTGAATCGAACAACATGGGAGACAAGAGCTGGACTTGCGAGTATTCTTTACATCGTCTGCCAGTGTGGTGTCACAAATAAAGTTTGTACGAGCAAAAAACAGATCACAGCCAGGATGATGTCTGCTTACTACATCAACATTCAAGCTTCCATCAGTAAGAATGCAGACTTGAATGTGAATGTGAATTCTTTTCTAAAGAATTCCATAAATTAAGTAACATTTGCCAGCAAATTTTCTCCTTTTGTTAAAGATATAAGTTAAGTCCTTCTGTCATCTTTGTATATCCATAAATGAAAATGGTTGTGTCAGATGAACTACTCTGCATGGATGTTCTTTAAATAACACATAATAGGCACCAGTCTTGCATGCATTTTTAAAAAAAATAATTAGATATTTTGGAACATTACGGATTTAGTAAACTCCATATGTCAAGAGTTGATTAAGATAATTGTTCTTGTCTCGATCTGTGAAGAATCAGACAAAGTGTAAACTATCTGTATTAAATAAATGGTGGGGGGTGGGAATGGGGCAGGATGTACTTTTGTGCAAGTTTATAGATAGAGTCGAATCCGGTTAATCAGAACACATCGGGACGCGATGATTTTGGTCCTAATAACCGGCTGGTCTGATTAAACGAACATGCCCTATATTACAATTAAGATTCTGTTCTTTAAGATTTGGTCCGAATAAGCGGCTGGTCCGATTATCTGGTGGTCCAATTAACCGGATTCGACTGTATTGTCTTTAATCAGATTTTTTTGCATATTTGTCACGTTCTAAAACTCCGCCTATGAATTTTCTGAAACTTCTTTCTAACTACAAAAGCATATATGTATAGAATCTGTCAGTGTCAGTGTGAGCATAGATGCATAATTACGAATTCTATCAGCTGTATAAAATCAGTCGCATTGAGTGTACCAAGATAACATCCCTCTCCTTCATTTTTTATCGCCATCCCATGGAAAGGTTCATGTTGTAGATCAGCCTCCCTTGCATTTCTAACAATCCTGTCTAGCTTCTCTAAAAATCACAAAGAGTAATTTGCTGTTCATTATTTTTGCATGGGATCTGATGTCAGTTCTGGGTTTAAAAAGAATGATGGTGTCGTTCGGTCTTTGGGCTTAATCCAGGTTTTTGGTTATGCCTGTTTTTCAGTTCTTGTGGTCATGCAGTTCTTGCACAAGATATCCCAGTGTCGTATTCCTTTCGTGTAAAAACTTTTTGTATTCTCCTATGCAGGGTTTCTGTTCTTCCCCAGCCAGTTGTTCCATTTCTATGTAATCGTTGTGTGCAGGTAAATACTATAGATTTTGAGTAATCTCCAGCAAACTGTATCCTAAATATTATTTCCACAACACAGACGATATAAACAAAAATGTTATCTGCAATTTGTCCAGGTGTGCAACAACATTGCAGAATTTCAGCAGAGCAGGCTTGCAAGTTCTTGAACGGATTAGGTGTTCCTGCAACAGAAGAAGTATTTGACACTACTGAACAGGATTCAGTGATGACAAGTCCCAGTGAAGCCATCACACTGTCGGAACCACTGGCCACATGTCAGGAAACCCAGTCGGAAACAGAAGAAGTATTTGACTCCACTGAACAAGAGTCGGTGATGCCGAGTCCTGGGGAAAACATCCCACAGCTGGGAACGCTCACCTTACGTCAGGAAACCCAGTCTGTGTTCAAAATTGAAAACAGCGAAGACCTTTGCGAGCACCCACCTCAGAAGGCTGTGGATTTGTTGGAACCTGCTACCACTGCCGTTTTGTTTGGTGGCAGAGCCCCTGGTGCTTGGGCTGATATGGGTACAGATGGTCCCCAGCAGCACATCAGTACAGAAATGCAGGTTGATAATACAGAAAGTGTAGAGGAATGCCAAGAGGTTTGTCGAGCTGAACTCCACAACGATACAAGTATCAAGGAGGAGGATGTAGACGATACAGCTGGGACTTTGTATCAGAGTCAGGATTTGCCACTTACAAAGACAGCAAAAGGAACAGAAAT
This sequence comes from Lanistes nyassanus, assembly GCA_004794575.1. Classification (NCBI taxonomy): domain Eukaryota; kingdom Metazoa; phylum Mollusca; class Gastropoda; order Architaenioglossa; family Ampullariidae; genus Lanistes; species Lanistes nyassanus. Next base: position 90,391 of record SMGT01000763.1, on the reverse strand, counting down.
ACCCGTGCACATGTGTAATCCTCTAAAGTTGGAGGGTACAGAAAAACGTGTTCCAAGCCAGTTTGAAGATAACAGCACAGTATGGAATAAGCCAGACAAGAGTGCAGAAGCTGAGCATGGTGAATCGCCTTCATTTGATACACCAGCATCTGTGACAGACACACAGGTAGGTCACCTTTGTGTATTTATCAGCATGTACACACATTAAGAAGCCCAAGCAAGCCTGATCAATTTAGACATCTATGTTTTGTAATCCTTGACCTCAATTTGGAGATTAGTTAATATATTCTTTGTTGTTGTTGTTGCTGCAGCTGCTGTTATGGTATATTTGGTGATTTTTTTTGTCTTTCACCAGAACCACAAAGACAAAGGAAGCAGGAATCTTAATTCCACCTCAGATTCACAGAAGGCAGCATATGCTACACCAAAATTCTTCAGATTATGTGCACCAAAGATGAGTCTTAAAAGCTTAATTGTGAACGATGTCTGTGCACCCTTCAGATGTAGTGAATGTGGCGCTAGGTTTGGCTTAGAAAGAGCATTAAACCGCCATAAAAAAGTTCATGCTGAAGGAACAAATATTGTTCGCAAGATTGATGCACAAAAAAATTGTGCTGAAAATCAAACTGAAAAAATCAGCAACAGAAGTGAAGGCAAAAGCTGTAAAATATTTAATGCCCACAGTCCAGAAAAGAATGACCTTTCAGAGAACAGCACTGATCAACATGTTGAAGAAATAGTCGGTTCTCAAGAAGGATTAGGCCCAAGTTGTGAAGTCGGTGCGACATGGGGAAATAAATCTCAAGAAGTGCTGAATGGTGCAAGTGTTGCTGAAACTGAGAAAGATAAACTAGCAGAGAAACTGAATGAGCATTGTGAGGACTGTGATGGTGGTGAGAAATCTTTCAAGTTTAGCGACTGCCAAGTTACCTTTGACACATCTAGTGCGCTAGAAGATCATTTCAAATTTCACACAGACCAGAGCCTTTTTTCATGCCAGGTCTGCAGTGCAAGCTTCAGCAAGGAAAAGGACTTAATATGTCATGTGTCAAGAAACCATGGAAACAAGAGGACATTTTTATGCCCAGAATGCAGTGTTACAGTAACAACAGCCAGCAAATTGAAGAACCATATGAGAATACATACAGGCGAAAAGCCCTTCAAGTGTGAAGCATGTGAAAAGGTGTTCACAGAAATGGGTTCTTTAAAAAGACACATGCAAAGTCATAGTGGAAATTTGCCACATGTTTGTCCAGATTGTGGCAAAGCTTTTGCATTTGCTTCTGGACTTACCAAGCATAGATACGTCCATGCTGGCCAGAGACCCTACACCTGCCAAGAATGCAGAGCTACCTTTCCTGCCATCTCTAATTTAAATTTACACATGAGGGTTCACACAGACAAAAGGCTTTTCTTGTGTAAAATTTGTAAAAAGTCATATAGACAATCGGGTCACTTAAACAGACACATTGAGACGCACAAAGAAAAGGCATTCCTCTGTCAAGACTGTGGGAAAACTTTTTCCTGTAAAGAGTACTTAGACCACCATTACAGAATTCACACTGGAGAGAAACCTTATAAATGCTCTTCCTGTCCAGCAACATTCAGTCACTTCCATTCGTGTTCGGCGCATATGCGCACTCACACAGGTGAAACGTTTTTGTGTGAAGTTTGCCAAAGGGCATTTAAAAGCAAACAGAATCTCAAATTACACCAGGAAATACACAGTGGGATAGAATGCCTATGTCAGTATTGTGGGAAAACTGTTCTGGGCAAAATGAGACTACAGGCACATCTAAGAATCCACAAGAGAAATATCAAAGGCCATTACACTTGCAAAGATTGTGGGATGACGTTCACTTACCTTAGCAATTTATATCGGCATAAAAAGTCTGTACACCTGTGCTTAAAACCACACCAGTGTAAAATTTGCCAAAAATCATTCAGCCAGTCTAATGCTTTAAAAGTCCACTTGCAGATTCATCGCAAGTCACGCAGCTGATTATGTTTCCAGTAAAAGTTAGTTTTTGCTTCTTTGCTTCTCTGCCTTGTGCTCACACAAGCTAACACTCATGATTACATGCAGATTTTATCACACTCCGCAAATGAACACAGAGTAGGTCAACCATAATGAACCAGTTGTTGCCACATCCTTAAACTACTTTTGTAACTATAACTGATGCACTTTCACAACTTGGTTCTGGCCAGGCTGCAAATACACAATTTTAAGCCGTTTATGTATTTATGACAGGATTGTAAAATTAATCATGAGCATAAATCTTTATTGCTTTACCATTATTCTAGTAATTTACACCTGCATGTAAGTGGATATGCATTGAAGTGCATGTGCACGCAACTTTAGAATTAGTCATGTACTGTAGATTTTCAACATACATAATTCTTTGTTATTTTAACTTCATGGTAACTTGATTACATTAAGTATGTGCCTGTGATCTGACATTTGTCAATAAAGTTGAAAAGACAGATTCGTGTTTTTATGTGCTTTGGTTACAATAAAGTGTTCCGTGGTGATGTGACTTTGCAAATGGGAAAAGCTGATAAAGATTTACAAGCTAATCTGAAAAGCCAGAATATTAATGTCGGGACGCCGGGAGCCGATGGGAGCGATTTGCTATGGCTCACGTGCAGGGTCCTATTAATACCTATTCGCTGAAAGAACCAGACTACATTAGCTGCAGTAAGATGGTCATGCAGTGTGAAGATACGCAATCTGCATGCCGGACCAGATTTCTTCTGTCGACACCGCTGTATTTTGCTGTTGTAAGTCTCCCTTGTTTCCAAATGAGACCCAAGAATTTACATCTCCTCTTGTTCAATGGACCTTTCCGCCAGGAATAACAGGTTGCTGACGAGAAAAACAAAAGGGCAGAAACTGAGGAGGTTAAGAAAGACAGGTGCAGAAAGGCATGACATGTAATGCAATAACACAAAAGAGAGTTATCATATATGGTTACCAAATAAGGCAACCACCATAGAATTTCAAACTTGTCTTTATTGAAAGTCCTATTGGACAAAGCAGGAGTCGCAATTCAATGATATTCAAAATACTAAATTATACTTAATATAATTTTTGTGGAAGTAAAAACAAAAACAATGAAGAGATCAAAGTGTATTAAGTTACATTTAATATATCACTTTTTGTTCCAAAACATCTAACACCATGGTGCTAGAACTGTTTGTGGTGAGGGCTGCACCAAATACCAGTTTTCAGTGTTTAGGGGTGTTTTCGTAGAGGATAAATGAAAAAGGTGCATTCACTGAAATGGAAGCACTTGCTGTTACTGTATACTTGATATCCCTTAAGTCTTTTTAATTCGTTAATAACTAACGGATTCACCAAAGTCTCCCATACCTCTGGCACTGTATTGCACTTAAAATCTCTAGAATCCTATCCTTACAGTTTGCACTTCAATTTTATGTGAAAAATTGTCCTTGAGTAGGAACTCTTCTTTAACTGTCGCAATGCAGCAATTTAATTACCAGCCATCAGTTTTATTTTATTAGTAAAGTCATCACTCTGTAGCACCCTCAAAGATCATTTCATTTTCTATCATGATGAAATCAACAGTTACAGCCAGAAAGGCAAAAATTTCCCAAATCATAATGCTGAAGAATGACCCAGTTTCAGGATGCTACTCTCGTAGTACGTGTACATGTATTAGAATTCTACATGGACTTAAAAAGGGAGACCTATATTAACACTATATACGTATATATAAATTATACTCCTCAATTGCACTTCAAAACTGAACCCTGTCCGAGGTATGGACTTACCACTGAGGGCTTGCAGCTCTGATGATTTGTCATAAATTTTTAGTTTTAAATACTGCCACATTGTTTTATTTTTTTTTAAAGGCAGCCTTAGTGCATAAAACACTAACCAGCGACAAACAGCATAAAGACTGAGTGTGAAATCTGGTGTCCCTAATATGGACCTGCTACAGCTAGGCACAAAACAGGTTAGCAGCATACACAGTTTGAAAGAACACAATGTGATTTTTCTTAAAGATTTGTCGTGCATGACAAATATATTACAGTATCAACAGCAGGCCCGGAAATAAATGATGCCTCACAGTAATCACTAATGGAGTGCTTGGCCCAGTTTCGTGAAAATGGTTGTCCTCTCTCAGGGACTTCCAGTGTATGTGTGCAAACAACTCCCAGTGGGATGAACTTACTATTCACATGGATCAAGCACAAACCACAAAGTATATGTAATTATAATATATATATATACTGAAAATAACAGATTTTTAGTAGATTGCAAAACACCTTGGGAATAGGGTTTTTATCATGGTTTTAAATACTTTAAAGTTTATGAACGGTCAGTCAGTGCATGAGGGAAAGTAATTAAATTTATATTAAGTACATAAATTTCCTCCAGGGACATCAATATATATAAATTTAAATCCACCTCTCTACCAGTAGCCAAACATGCTATGAGTTCCTGGCACATACATAAGGATGTACATGATTGAAATTCATCAGATCAATACATTTTTAACTTTAAAAAGAGATCATGCATGTTCAATCATTATGAAGCTCATTACTTCCTCTTCTTCGTGCTTGCAGACTACACAACCCAACCAGCGCTGACAATGAATGTTAATGTCTTTGCCAGCTACTGCTAAATACCATACAGGTTAGCCTCAAGAGGTGAATCAGCTGGTCATCCTCCAGTCATTCTGTTTAAAAGTGAGAACATCTTTGAGCGCATGCCCAGCTGTATTATCCTCTTGTCTTCAAGGACTGGCTAGCGAAGGCACCAATTTCAGATTCCAGTACACAATCTGTTTTTGCCTGTGATACATAGTACGGTTTTCCAGTCTGCTATGACCCCTATGCACTGTCACCAGTACAGTCTTTGGTATTCCCTTGACAGCAGGCAGTAGTGTTTTTCCACACCTAATGGGCACTTTAACATATAGCAAAGGCGTTTTCATGATCTGTACTAACAGTGTTGTTCAGATGGTCTCCTGTGGCACACTCGCTAACAATGGGCATTAGCACTTTCATTTCCAGAGACTTCACATTATGGTGACACCAGGACAACCAGTCCTAGTATTGTTTCCTACAGTGATGGACATTTGGGCTTGTAGATGATTTCTAGCTACATATCAAGCACTTGTCTCTTGTGATGTTACCCAACCGCCAGTTAAGCCATGCCAGAGATGGGACATATTATCTGGGATCCTATTTCCAGTATTTCCCACAATGGCAGTTAAAATACTGGGTAGGGGCAGGGTCCTTGCATTAGCCGAGACTGCAGATGCCTTGAAGAGGAAGGCCTTGTTACTTATCAGAGATGGACAGGACTGGTAAGGTACAGTGAAAGGGATGGTTCGATTTTTTAAAGGGATTTTTTGATTTTGGAAGTGGGTGTATGGACAGCAATTTGTAGTTAATAATACCAAAGATATATAAATAAAGACTATGTTCGAGCCCTTCTTTGACAGTTATCATGCAGAAGGAATGGGACTTAACTATGTTCCCATAATCAAAAGAATTGAAAGACTGCACTTTGGCAGGCAGGTCACGGACGTTTAATTAGCAAAGACACAACAACCAACCCCATACATTTGAATCCATCTTGTTTCATGCTGCAATAGTGAATGTTAGTGTGCACAGAAATCAGTGCTAGCATGTTATTGCCCACCACAGGAGGCAGCCAGATGTGCAACCAAGATGGCAGACATCTGGAAATCAAACGCATGCAGGTGAAAATTGAATGGGTGAACAAAAGCACAATACATATACAATTCTTATGTGATGCAACACATAATTTAGCCATGCCACTGTTGATGGACTAGTGGGAGTTTATGGATGCATTCGAAAGGCAGTTTGTAGCCATGTCTCCAAGATGATGACTCAGCAACACTGATCTCGGTAGGGCGATTGGGTGGCTGGAGGAAGGCATCAAGGCGGGGAAGTTAGTCGCCGACAAGGAGCATCCCATTGCGAGGCCACTACAACCAAAGTGGCAGCAAGTGCAGATGGGTGGGATGCCCACAATCAACATGCAGACAGAATGATAGGTTTGAATTCGGGTCAACGTCATCATGTTGCCACTGTGAGGGAGTGTAAGCAAATTGGTGGCAGGTCCATCATGTTTTGGGAAGGAATGTTAATGGGCTTGAATTACAGAACATCCCTGCCCAGTGTACAAGGCAACCTCCCTGACATGTCTACAAGGATGACATTCTGCAGTCCTCCTTTCTGTCAGCACTAAAGGCAATGGGACCAGATGGCATTCTCCAGGGCCTCACCATCTCACTGCAGCAATAGCAAACGACTGGCCAGCAAATTCACCGACCTTAACCCAATTGAGCACATGTGGGACGTGCTGCACTTGTTGACCTTAATCGATTGTTCCTTTTCCTTGGGCAGGAGTGGCAGGCAATGCTGCAAATGACTCTGGCAACATTGGGTGAGTTGTGTTGGTCGTTACCTTGAAGAATGAGGTACACTTTACTTTCACTGTTCAACCAGTTCATGTTTTGGCATCAAACAACACATGCAGTTTGTAATGGACTTTTGAGCAGTATTGGTCAGCAGGGAACAGAGTTCAGTCCCTTTGCTCCAGGCTCAGTATATTCAAACAAGGACAAGAAAAGGATCTTTTGTCTACAAGTCCTTGATTATACTATTTAGGACATCATAGTAGGGCTGAATGACCAGTGGTATCGTTTGAAAACTTTGAAAAACCTTAAAAGTATGCATAGCAAGACAACAGTTTCTGCTCTATGACTCTATGTGCAAGTGAGATAACCATCGTTCTTCACCACCCAACGCCCTTGACCTTCTTCCAGGTGTGTCACCAGAAAAGACACTGAAATCAGGAAGTGAAAACTTTTCTCCTTTAATGATTGCCCCTATCAATTACTTCAGATTTGTGCAATATGCCCTTTTTTAACCTTCATGGCTTGCTAAAAATTCAGTGGCATATTTTGCACTGTTCGGGTCATGCACCCATGCTGAACTCTTTTGTGCTTCCACAAACTGACATAACTACTTAATGCAGCGCTGCATATTTTGCAGAAGAATTTTTTGCTTTTGTCATCTGTTTTTCTAGAGGACTCAGCATGGATTCTTTGGTGAACTTTCAGTCCCACCTTGCTGAACGTTTTTCCACAATCCTGGCAGAGGACCCTCTCTTTGCTGTGTAGCTCCTGATGATATCTAAAGTGCTTTAAACTTTTAAATACTTTGCTGCACGTTTCGCATGAAAATGTTTCATTTGTGTGGATCCTCATATGTGTACTGAGATGTCCCCGTTGGCTGAAGGAAGCCATGCAGCATTTGCATTTGTATGGTCTCTCTCCAGAGTGAATTCTATAATGTTGTTTTAAGATATCTATCGTTCCAAAAGTTTTCCCACAGTCTTGACAAAGGAAAGACTTCTCTCCCGTGTGCGTCATAAGATGCTTTCTTAAATCGCATTTTTCTCGGAATGATTTTTGGCAAACTTTACATGAGAAAGGTCGCTCATCAGTACGAGTTTTTGTATGAGTCTTCATATGCTGATTTAAAGTACTCATATAGAAAAAACTAGCTTTACATTCTTGGCAGCTGTAGGACCTCTGGCCAGTGTGAATAATTCTATGTCTATTCAGCTCAAATGCAATGGCAAATGTTTTGCCACAATCTAAGCAAATATGTGGTGAATTTCCATGGCACCTACGGATGTGTCTTCTTAAAAGTTTTTTCCCTGAGAACAACTTTTTACACACTCCACACCTGAAAGGGTTTTCACCTATATGTATCGTCCGGTGGTCTGCCCAACTTGTAGCTGAAGTGAATGTAAGGCCGCATTCTGGACACTTGAAAGATGTTCCTGAACATGACATGTCCTTGTGTTTATTGCTAAGCATGTGTCTTTTTAAATTGCTTTTTCTGACAAATAATTTTTCACAAACATCACATTTGAATGTCTTTTTACCTGCATGAATTCTCATATGGTTTTTCAAAGCTGTAGCCGTAGTTACTGTTTCACTGCATTCTGGGCATGAGAACATCATCTTATTTTCACAACCCTTTGACACACGACCTTTTAACTCTTCATTCTTGTCGATACTAGCCATACATTTTGTGCATAAGAAAAGTGTTTGACTGTTGTTAACTTGCAAGGGTTTTTCTATGTCACTTGACTTTTCAATGACCACACCACATTCTTGGCAAATGAAAATTTTCTCTCCATCTCTAGAGTCTTCCAAGGTCTTGTCTTCTTTAATATTCCCTTCCAGATTCTGCATCTGGTGTTTGCTGTTGTCATCAGCATTTGAGCTTGGTGCTGGCAAAGATGAAGGAGATTCCCCACGGGCTGCTTCAACATTCTTCTCCTCGTCTGTGTTTTTCCATTGAGTGCTACTCCCTTTCATCTGGCGGACCATATTTATTGGTATTTCTGTCTCGCTGGGTACTTTTTTCAGTGGAACAGGTTCTGTATCATCCACTGATTCCACGACATCATCGTCTTCGTAGTTCTCCACAACCTCCCATGTCTCACTTTCAGCTTCAGTTTCCCAAACCTCTCTGTGCTCCTGGGCACTTGTTACACTGTCAGTCTGTGCTTCTGTTTTCATCGCTTGCACTACTTCTGTATCTGTATCCACATACACTAAAACTCTATCAGCATCACCATACAAAATGTTATCGGATTCTGCAACATCTGTTTGGTCTTGAGGCATGTTTCTCTCAGATGGTGGTCCATCCTTTTGAAATTGAGTTTCCTTGCTCAAGTTTACGGATTCAAACTGCGTGAAGTTTCCAGAAAGACTCAGGGGTTTCGGCTCTTGTACACCAGTGTTGAAAGTTTCTGTTGTTACTGGTATTCCTACACCTTTCAAGAACTTGCACAGCTGATCTGTCATGAATCGGCAGTGTTGTAACATACCTGGAAAAAAAGAAAATATGTTATATGCGGGATTTAGTTTCAAGGATAATAACTGATTATATTACTATTTGTAATTGTATGCAGAGTTGTTTTACCAAGACAACATACACTAGTTGATATCAGTCGTCCAATATAAAACAACACAAAAAATTATGCCATATCCGTTTATATCGAGCTGGATCAAAACTTGATCGCCGAAGGGCTAGGTTAGTTGATAAATAATGTACAGCCACATAGGACTAAGTGTGTTAGTATCAAGTATGTAGTAGGGCCTGTATCTTATGTAAGTCACACTAAATGCACCTCGTCCTCCAAACACCAACAGCTCCATACCTGTCCCCAAGAAAAACAGAAATACTACACACTTGATCTAAAACTCGTACTTACTGAGAGAAGCTTTAATATTGACGAGGTAAGCCGCTGTCATCCAAGGCCCAGCTTGTCTTTTGCTCGTGTGGACTTGATTAGTGGCCCCGCACTGGCAGACAATATACAGCACACTTGCTAAGCCAACTCGTGTTTCTCTCATCGTCCGATTCAAATCTAAAACGGAGCGGCAATGTTTGCAGTTCATCTGTCGAGCCAGCTCGCATAAGTCTATAATTCTGTACCCCTCCTTCCACGTCATTGTGATTTCAGAAGTTTAGTCGCTGTATTGTGTAAAACCGTTCATATTACTAGGGGAGACAACACAACATGCGTAGCATTTAGGGAACTTCGTACGTTTGTGTACAGTGTGCACTGGCGTGGTGTCAAGCCCAAGCAGTTGTCTATCGAACCGATGTATACGACTCAAAACGGAGTTACCACACTACACAAATTCCGTATAGACTATGCATTGTTACTCATCTAAAGGTATACAGTTGCGTTCATAAAAAGGAACGAATGTACACGCGTCTTATTGTTATTTCTTTGTACAACACATGGGATCTCTTTTCCATTCTTTTTGTCTCGTGGAGCCGGCGGAGGAATCTGGCCCAGGAGCGATTCTCTACAGCATAACGAGACTCGTTGTGATGCGTTTGTAGGCTAATATAGAGCATTATCGATTGTCCACTCAACAGATTTCCCATTTAGATGTTGTACACATAATAAATATGCCGAGTTGAAATCCTACTGATTAAATACCCGAATGGGATTCAGCAGGGACGCAACTTGACCCCGTAAAACCTCGGGTAGTCGGTAGACGTGTGACTTTCATCACGACGTACTACGATATCTTTGCTTCACTTCTCTCTAGATCTACCCCACCCGAGCTGGAGGCTAGCCAGCATGTGGCGCTTGAGAGACACGTAATCATTTACATTATTTTAATGCTGTCCTCAACTGTTCTGGATTCAGAAAGACATTTAATTATATTTTATTGCTTTTAAACTTTGTTCTCCAGATCCTCAGATTTTGGAACACCTGCGACGATGACAGAAGGGGGAGCGTTGTGGGGGGGGGGGGGGAAGGAAGGGGATTTGAACACGTAAAAAAAAGGTAACCACACAGATGGCAAATGCACACTCGCAACCTCAACGTTATAAACATCCTTATATAAGCATATATGTTATATCTTTCGTGTGCTGCAAGAAGAATTAATACACATGCTCACCTTGACAGAATACTTCCAAACCAGGATTGTAAACCAATTTTTAAAAATATATTCTTTTTGCACTGTTCAAAAAAGTTATGTGATAGAGAAGCACCAATCTGTTATTGAACACACCAGTTTTGTGAAGACTGGATCCATAATTATTGAAATTCCACCAGCTTGTGTAAGTTTATATGGTGGAAAGGAAAAAAAATCAACCATAAGGCAGTCACCCAGCAGTTTCATTAGGTAGGATTGATAGTTTTTATACTTGATTGCTTTGTATAGGTAATTGTAAGGCATGGTTGCATTAGATGTAAACAGCAAAAACCTAGGAAAACAGTGATACAGAGGTATGAATCTAGTATAGTACATGTTGGCTATAGCACTTCTGCAAAAGCTTATAGATACTTTATCTAAGTGACTGCCTCTAGCCTGCATAAGTCTTTTTTCTTCTTCGTTTTTGTGTCATCCTGATGAAGGGGTAGTGCCCAGAAACATGTAGATTGTCTTCCTCTTTGTCCTGTTCTAGCTTGGTCCAGTTCCCTTGTTTTAAATTTAATTTGGACTTTCCTCCAAGCGGCAGTCGCTTGTGTTTCTTCTCATTTCTATTATCATAATTGAACCATTCCACAATCACAACTCGTAAATATATTCTCTTAAACTTGCTACCCTTGTATTCATACTTTGTACTGCTGAAGTGAAGTTCTCTAGAACATAAAAATTAAATAAGATGCTGCTCTGTTCCAGTGAGGGCATCTGCTACTCTCCTCCTCCACCACTACCACCACCCTCAAAACAAACAACAAAAATATTCTTTCAGCAACAAAACATGTATTCATTTAATACAGCCTTTTGAAAGCAAGTGGCAACAGCAGAGGAAAATTACCAAAGACATCTTGTCAACAGCGAGGAATTTCAGTAAGTCCATTCAAAAACACCCTTAGGCATGCATCTACCCGTCAAGCACAGTATTATGGAGGCTCATGCTATTATTGTTTTTCTCCATCCATGGACATGCTTTTCCATTATTTTATACTCCCCGATAAACTAATAGAAGTAAATTCTGCACTCCCAGGTGAATCCTTCTGTGCCATATACATTTCCTGGGGTAGTGAAGGCAGCAGTGTATTTGTCTAACAATCTTGTTTCTGATTTATGGCTTTTGCATGGCTTTTTTGGTGAACTCGTAGTCTCAGCTTGCCAGCAATGGCTTTCCCACACTCCTGACAAATGAATTCTTCCTCGCTGTGCACTTCCTTGTGAAGTCTCAAGCTTTGTGAAGTTGTAAACAACTTCGGGCACATATCACACAAAAACTTTTCACTTGTCCGAATCTTTGCTTGGGAGTTTATACCCTTGAATTGTCCAAAAGAAACTGTACACAATGGGCCTTCATAAGGCTTCTCCCGAATGTGAATTCTGCTATGCAGTTCTAAAGAATCTTTACTTGGAAATGTCTTTCCACAGTCTTGACAAAGGACCGATTTGTCTCCATAGTGTGTCCTGAGGTGTCTATGCAAACTTCCTGACTGTCCAAATGATTTTTGACAAATTTCGCAAGAGAAACTTCGTTCACCTGTATGAATTCTCATATGAAGATTCAAGCCAGCAATATAGCAGAAAGCAGCTTTGCATTCTGGGCAGCTAAAGGGCCTCTGACCACTGTGAATTGCTCTATGCTTGTTCAGTGCAGATGCAAAGGCAAATCCTTTCCCACAGTCTTGGCAAACATGCGGCAGATTTCCAGTATGGAGTCGCATATGTGTTCGTAAAGTACTACTTTCTCGGAAAAACTTTTCACAAACGTCACATTTGTAAGGCATTTCGCCAGTATGTATCCTCATATGGTGCTTCAAACCTGTGGCCGTGGACAGTATAGCATTGCAGTCTGGGCACACAAAGGTCCTCTTCTTTCTATGGATCCTTGACACATGACTTAGTAAGTTTTTGTTTTTGGTGAAGCTTGCACTGCATTCCTGACACGAGAAAAGCCTTTGACCAGCGTGAACACCCAGATGGTTTTCTAGTGCACTAGGCGTTTCAAAGGCAGCAGTGCACTCTTGGCACTTGAAGGAGTTGTCTCCCTCACCACTGCCTTCACAAGTCTGTTCTTCTGCTGCACTGAAGTTTTCAGATCGTGGATTTTCGCAAATATTCTGTTTATCCTGCAGTTCCTTTCTCTGTATTTCTTTGGTTTTACAAACATCGCGGTTTGGATCATGTTCCTCCTCCTGACAGATGTCTCCCTGATCAAGAAAGCCATCACTGGTATTCTCTGAAATGCTACCGTCCTCTTGAAAACTTGTTTCAGTTTCCTTGCTTTGCTCATTTTTTGAAAAACATTCTTGCCCCTCATATGTTAAACAGGTCCTTGTTCTGTTACAGTGAGCTTTCTTGTGGCAGTTTAATGCTCTCAGTAAAGCAAACCTTGCGCCACACTCACCACACTTAAAGGGTGCATGCAAATCATCAACAATAAATGTTTTCACACCAGGCCTTCGTGTACGCCTTGCTGCAGGAAATCTTGCTGGATGTTGTAGGTCCAAAGCAAAACTTTGACAGTTACTGCTGCTGTCATTCTGGTTCTGTTTGGGAAAGAATACAAATGAATTGCAAGTACTAGTGCATCTTCCAATAAAATAATTACATTAAAAGGATAAAAAATGGAGCATAACCAATGACAAAAAACAGATGATTAAAAAAAGTTTACAAAGTAAAGGTCAGTTGCAAAACATTTCAAGCCATATGGGTATTCATCAGTTATCAAGTTGTCCAAAACCCCAACCTGAATTCAGTAGTTTACAACGTGACTTTACATATTTGTCCAGATTAATATTTCACATCATTATCTGACTGCAACCCTGCATGGCCAGGCGTTAAGTACAAATGTAGAGGTAATAGATAGGCTGCAGACCGTTATGTCCAATTCTTAGCAGAATTATTGCTATACTCTTAGATTTGCTTTCATATTTTACACAAAAGTCAAAAAATTACGCAAATTCATTTACCTCATGTGTTCCTATGTCCATCACAACTGTTGCTGTGGCAGGCGAAGGGGATTCACCATGTTCCATTTGATTGATTTCAGCAGTCTTCTCACCCTGGATGTTCCATCCAGTGTTACTTTGTTCAACAAGACTGGCACATCCATGAGTGTCACACTTATTTGCATCTTCCAGCTCTTGTGGTGTGTGCATATGTATTGGGTTTTCCGTCCCATCAGCTATTTGTGTCAGTGTATTCAACATTATTGACTTGTGTACCAGGGAGTTGAATGCTTCTGTTGTCATGGGGATGCCTATTCCAATCAAAAACCTGCACACCTGTTCTGTTACTAATCTGTTATTCTGGTGCATACCTGCAAAAATAACAAAATATTAACATTTATGACATGCAAATAAGGTGCAAGTAGAATCCCCCAATTGCTGCTGAATGTACATGTATTTTTAAACCACAAATTTAATTCTAGTGCAGCTTTCAAAGCTGAAATGTATTTTAAACAAATTACAATGCATTGGGCTTCCTACAATTTTATACAAATGGCAACAACACAGACAACAATGCTTTAATGAGTTCCAAGTTAATATTTGATAACCTAAAATACAGACAATAATGCTTAAATGATTTCCAAGTTAATATTTTGCTAAAAATAAGGTTAAAGGTTGCTGACAATTTTCTGTAATACATACATATGGTGTCTCACTGAAGTGAAACACATAATCTTGAATTTTAGATGAAAACAGCAAGGCACATAAGATCATGGTGTAAAAGATGTGCCAAACAAACCAATAAACCAATATTTGGCAGGAGGAAAAAGGATGTTTAAAAAAACTGGTACAGAGCCTACAAAGTTATGTCAAGAAGCTAATGTCCTGCTGACAGACATCAGTCAGATGAAGGAACAGGCAATCTCATGTGGGTCTGTTTAACTGTAGCTTTGCCTTTTTATGCTTGCAAACTCTTCAAAATCTTTCCTTTTCTCTTCCTTACTTTCCTAAAAATCAGCTCCAAGTCCCAGAATTTTGCAACCCAATGTTCCTGCATTTTATTTACTATTTTATATTTTAAATATTGCATAAAAATGAATCAACATTAAACATGTTTAATTTATGTACGTGTGCAATGCATAACTATTAGTAAGTGCAAACAGTGCGAACTGGGCTATAAAGTATATATAGAATATAGTACACTGTACAGTGACTGAGGGAGGTGTGACAGAATGACAGTACTGTGACTGCAGACGGAAACTTCACAGAAATGAAATTATGTATCAATAACGCTTAAAGTTATGTCCTCACTGATGGAAGCTTTAACATTGACGAGGTAAGCAGATATCATCCCAGGGCCGGCTTGTCTTTTGCTAGTGTGAACTTGATTTGTGACACCACACTGGCAGACGACGTACAGTACACTAGCGAGCCCAACCCTCGTCTCCCTTGTTGTTCGGTTTAAATCTAAAAGGGAACTACAGTTTTTGCAGTACATTTGTTGGGCAATCTCGCACAGGTCTACTATCCTGTGTCCTTCCTTCCACGTCATCCTAATTTTACAACTGCTGTCGTTCAATTGTTACAATAACTTCGAAGCCTTCTTTTACTGAACTCAGCACCAAACGGTTCTGCCAAGGGAGGCAATTCCAAGCTTCCGCTTACGTTTGGTGGTGGTGGTGTAGCGATCACGTTATGTGCCGTTGTCTGAGTGTTTGGGAACGGGTTCTCTTTAACTTATGGTTTAGTTGCCTCTAAACTTGGTGCTGGTGTTAAAACAGCACCCAAGGCTTGGTCGTCCTGCTTTCTTACATCTCTTTTCCTGGTGGTGGTGATTTAGAGGGACAGTGCTTCCACTGATGGCTGCAGTAAGATGGTCAGTGCGGACAGACAGCTTAATGTGCGGGCAGATGGCCGAATGGAGTTTGCACAATGTGCAACTCCAGGAAACAATCCACACCAGGATTCGAACCAGCAATCTTTCATCTGCTAGTCCGCAGCTCTACCAACTGAGCTATCCAGGCCCCCCCCCCAGCTCTTTTCCTGGCCGAAATGGGAGATTATCAAGCCAGTCCAAAATGCTGCACTCTGCAGAAGTTTTTGTAGCCATGCAGTTGGCATCTCTGCCTGTAAAGTGTAATGCAATAAACTATAATAATTAATTCACTTCCTGCTGAGGAACCAGATAAGGGAAACTCAAAAACTGAGGTAGAGGATGCTTTTTAATTTTACCCCTCAGCCTTGGCAGGCACATCACTTAATCTATGAGAACTGGGACAATAAAACCAGGACACCTGCCGACCTGGAGAGATCAGCACCACCAGGCAAACCTAAGTAACCAGCAGAAAACACATGATCAATGTATAATGCACATTAATAATAAAAAACTTCACATTTTTGTTCTCATACGCTACTTGAATATGCACCTTCTATGTCATTCGCAAACAGTTCTATAAAACCAAATCTGCACTTCACTTTAGCAAGTCTCTTGAAAACATGTATTTTCTCCACTGTAGCTTGGTAGTCTTCAGCTACAATGTATATACCCTGACTCAGAGGGTTAGAACCAAGAAAGAAAACAGTAGTAGGATCTCCAGGTTCCTAGGCTTGGGTAGAGCCTATGACAGAGGTAATATTCATGTTTATCTGCAAGGGCAAGTAACCAGACGAAAAAATAAAGCTTGTGGTCTACCTACAAATTAGCAAAGATATTACTGGAGAAGGTCTTTAAAAAAAAATCTCCAAAACTCATCAATCAATAGTTGCCATGAACAGGTATGTGAAATCCAGGGAAAAACTACCATTAACTATATGTAAAGAGAGATCCTTCTATTAATCACCTGACCAGCCAAACTGAAAACTATCAATTCAAAATCTGCCCGCATCACTCCATATCGGCATGGTGCTCATGACATGGTCTCAGCTAACAAATGGTGCAGAACAGTTTAAAAGAAGTAAAATTCTTCATGCACGTTTAAACCATGTGCGTACAGCCGTACACGCATTACAATCGACCATGAACTGTCACAGTGTAACCGAAGTGGAAAATTAGAAAGGGAATTTATATGGTATGTTTAACCGTTTAAATTCTCACCGTGCAGAGGTATGCAATGCTCTGTTTAATGATTGGAAACCTTTTTCACACTTCACGCTTGCACTTCATATGCTTTTGCTGATGTATAGCCTCTACTGGTCTCTGTACCTCTATCATAGTGTTGTAATTGTTAGCATTTGTGCTTTGAGCATGACAGACATATAGCTCCCACTTCATCAGACACCAGATCATGTTTGACTGTACTTGATAACCCTGTCTCACTTGGTCATTCACTCACAAACATTGGCACACACATGACTACAGGGACATCTAGTATACCATCGTGCTGAAACCAATGGAACAAAGTCCAATGTCAAAAAAAAAAAAAAAAGCCACAGGGGCTGCTAAAGATTAAGAAAGGGGAACAAGAGGTTTTTAAAAATACTTTTATTGTGACTTTGCATGAAGGCCAGATCAAAAGTTTAAAGCTGAATTAGTCTGATCTCTGACAAAATTTGATCTTATGCATTTTCTGAAAGATTGAAGAAATTGATGGTTGCTTGCATGTCTTGTACATTCTACCACATGGTTCTACCAGCAGGTAATGAATAAGTCACATTAAGCTCAAGTGATGTGGCCGTAGAACTAGAATTAGCAACATCATGAACAACAGTAACAAGGAACTGTTTTTGCTCAGAAAAATATTTAATAATCATCTCTCTGGTTCAGCCTTCATATAACAGATCTCCAATATTTGTAAACTTTCTCCAAGTACCCGATTCTACAGATGAAAAAGGAGTGTCACCATAATAAGTACTATTGTTTACAATAGAAACAGTTGAGTTGGTACCTACACTTTAACCCCAACTCTACCCAACCCACCCCTACCCCCACTCCCATCCCCTGCCCTACCCCCATGACAAAGTAAAAACCGAAGGGGGGGGGGGGAAATGAAAACAGGGAAATCGAACCACCCTGTTTTCGGCTTCTTAACCAAACACTTTTACCACACGGCTATCCTCAACGACGGCAGAATTTGCTTATTGTAACTACAAGAAGCTGCTCACGCATCTTCAGCTGCTTTATAGCAGTCTGCAGTTTTAGTGACATCACAGTACAGTACTCGAAACTTCGTTGATTTAGCCATCATGGTAAATGGATTGTGGAGCTGGTGTTGAAATATGAGATTTTCCTACCCCCCCACCCCCACCCCCCTTCCATTTGTTTGGGCTCTGGGAGTTGCATCCCCAGATTTTTCTTTGGCCTCGTTTGCTGCATAAACTAATGAATATATCACCAACTCGCCCCAGAAAAAATCCTGTCAGTAAATTGAAAAAAAAATCATTATTAAATACTGTTAGCATATATACTTTTATGCAGATTTGAAAGAAGCAATGTAACACTAACAAATGCCCACATGGAAGAAAAACACAAAAAAATCTTTTCTATAAGAGCATGAGTTTCATGAATAACATTTGGCCATGCAAACTGGTGTCACTACAGCATCCAAGATTATGTACTGCTGCCATATTTTGCTGAACTGCCAAATCTAGATCTCCCAAAGTACAACATTTCACAACAGCTGGATGAACACTTGGATAAAACACTGCGACAACAGTAAGATGAACACCCAAAATAAAAGTACATGATTGTAAAAGATTTTTCACCCAAATCATACTTCTGCAGTCAGTTGTCCAAAATTATCCACAGCAAATTGCCTTCTAAAATTTCAAATACTGTGAGATTTTTTTTTGTGTTGCAGATCCTAGGCTTTTTGAAGTATTTTATTCTGCTTTAGGAATCTAGCATGTGCTCTTAGGTGAGCTTGAAGTCTCAGCTTACCAAGAATGGTTTTTCCACATTGCTGACAAACACATTTTTCTCCAGTATGCAATTCCTTGTGCTGATTTAAATAATGTAAACTTCTGAATGACTTCTGGCACAATTCACATGAAAATCTTTCACCATTGTGAAGGTTCATATGCGTGTTAAGACTTCCACGCTGACTAAACGATGCAGGGCAAGATGAGCACTTAAACGGCCTCTCTCCTGTGTGCATTTTGCAATGCACTTTTAGGGTATATTTATTTGCTAAAACTTTCCCACAGTCTTGACAAAGGAATGACTTTTCTCCACTGTGTGTCCAAAGATGCCTGTGCAAACTACTCGACTGTCTGAATGATTTATGACAAATTTCACATGAGAATGATCGCTCGTCAGTGTGAATCCTCATATGCAGATTTAAACTAGCCACACAGGTGAACGTAGCTTTGCACTCTTGGCAGCTATAAGGTCTCTGGCCAGTGTGAACTATTCTGTGATTATTCAGTCCAGACACGAAAGCAAAGGCTTTCCCACAGTCTTGGCAGACGTGCGGTAAATTGCCATTGTGCCTACGCATGTGTGCTCTTAAAGCACTGCTTTCTGTAAATAGTTTGTCACAGATATCACACTTGAATGGCGTTTCCCCTGTGTGTATCCTCATATGGTGTTTTAAACTTGTAGCTGTAGCTAGAGAAGCATTGCACTCCGGACATGGAAAGTTCCCCTTGGTTCTATGAACCCGTGACACATGCCGCTTTAAGTCTTCATCCTTGCTGAAGCCAGCACTGCACTCCAGGCACATGAAAAGTCTCTGACTGAAATGAACAATTAAATGTTTTTCTAAGGTACTGGATTTGTCAAAGGCAGCAGTGCACTCTCCGCATTTGAAAGATTTCTCTGCACCACTGTCATCCATAGAATTCTCCTCCTCTGCTGCTTTATCTTCGTTTGTTTGTTCACGTATGCCAACATTCTGCGGTTCCTGAGATTCGTGAATTTCTCTGCTGCTATTTATAGATTCAATGCTGTTTGGATCGGATTCCTTCTTATGACAGCTGTCCATTTTATCAACAAGCTGATCATTGGTATTCCCTGAAAGATCATGCCCATCCTGAAGTTGATAGGCATTTTCTTTGTCCCTTTGTAGATCTCCTTCAATTTGTTTTTCATCATTTTCAAGAAAATATAATTCTTGTTTATCACATTTGAGAAGACTTGTTCTGTTTGAGTGAACTTTCTTATGTAGGGTCAGGGCCGTTGCTGAAGCAAATCTTGCACCACATTCATCACACATGAACGGTGCACACATATCGTTTACAATAAAGCTTTTAACAACATCCCTTCTTCCACGACGTCTGAAGTGGTTTGCTTTGGCCAGGGCTGCCAGACGCTGTGGGTTTGGAGCAAAAGCAGGATTGCCACTCCCCATATCCATTTGGTACTAAAGAGGAAAAAAGATGCAGACAAAAAGAGTCAGTACACAAAGACAGTTGCCTTGAAGCTGAAAATCTCATATAAAAATTAACAACAAAAATAACACTTATAACAGCAGCAACAGAAGAACAAAGATTCAGTAAATTTAGGGTTGGAAGCAAAGGAAAAGGGTTTGTTTATATCTGCCCTTCAGTCATAAAGCTAAGTGTAATATCTGGTGTTAGCCCTGTGTATTTTACTTGCACATTTACATACTCATGCAGCCCAACCCAGAAAGCATATGCATCCATAGTTTAGAAGCTTGTCCTAAAAGTCCAAAACTGATTAATGATGAAATGCTGATGCCTGGTTAGATGCCACAGCTTACCGTCTCTAACAGTTTTTTTTAAAAACTAAATGATCAAATCATAACACTGCTTGTTTTCAGAGAATTTCATTATCCAGATGTGGAATTCTAGCATAAAAGGCTAGCCATCCATGGCGTATGTCTAAAGCTTTTATTAGTTTTAAGCATCAACATTCTCCTCTGCAGAGAGAGAGAGAAAAAAAAAGGTTAATTCTCAGCTGTTAATATTATTTATTAGTGTTAGAGTATGAATGTTTAATAAGCTGTATAAAAGCCTATAATTTACATCTAATGAATAAAGCAAAATTTGGCCCCAGATCTTGGAAGTTGATATCTTAATCGGTTAGTGAACTATAATTACAGTGTAGTCACTTTGAGTTTGAATTCATTATTTAGGTCTGTCTTTAAAAGGACTCAGCTGGAAACTGAGAACACAGTAACTGATGGGCGAAATGTCTGTTATTTGCCAGAAAGGCATAGCTTTTGAAGCGTGCATGAATTTTTTTACAAGAATGAAATCTTGTTTACCCCAAGAGCATCTGTGGTCATCACAGCTGCAGGCACTTGATATGAACTGGACTGATCGCATTCTGTCTCTGCAATCTTCTTCTCGTATTTGTCACTCTCGTCAGACTGACTGCTGCTCCCTTGAACATCATGCTGTTCTGCACTTTCTGATGCTTGTGGGCTTGGCATATGCACCCCTCTTTGCGACTCTATGGCTGGTTGTTTCAGCGGAACACTTCGTATCTGATCGAAAGTTACAACAATATCTTCCAAGCCATCTTCCTTTTCTTCACCTGTATCACTATGAACTTCAACTTCCCAGATCTCTCTACTCTCTTCTACACTTCCTGCATCATTAACCTCTATTTCTGTGTTGATCTCTTGCACAAAGTTACTATCTCCAGTGATGGTAGAAGGCAAAACTCTTTCACCATATAAAATGCAGTTAGACTCCAGCACCTCCATATCCTTTTCAGTTTGTTCATTTTCAGTTCTTAAACAAGACTGAGGATGTGGACACAAGCATGACAAAGAGAATGGAGGAAACTGCCTTGTGTTCTCAGAAAGACTTGAGATCGTTGACTCTTGGGCAGACATGTCAAATATTTCTGCTGTTACTGGGATGCCTAAATCTATCAGGAACTTACACACCTGCTCTGCTATTAATTTGCAGTGTTGCCGCATACCTGGAAAAAACACAAATATACATGTATATATAGTATAAACTAAAAGCACAATAGTTTTACTCATTAGACATTAAGGGGTTTAATTCTAATAAGAGGAAAGGCTGGAGATGAGAAGTGGCACAAGAGAATGTGTAACTCACTTTAAAAAGAAAATACAGTGCTGTTACAGTTATGCAGAATCAGACGACTGAGACTGAAGTTTGAAAATCTGGAGATGCCAGTACCACCTGTCGAGTCAGTCAGTGTGTCTGCCTGCGATGGGTACTTCGCTATTTGCCATCCAGGAAGTAAAATTTACCATGAAATTTTATCGATCATCTACTAGCACATGCATAAAATTAGTTATCTAACTCTGAGACACAGACGTACTAAAGTCTGGTACCTGTCACCTGATAATGTACAGGTGAATCAAAAAGTGTGTCGTCTGCTCCTGGCCAGCGAAAGATTTCTAAATGCCATGAACGGTAACTCTTGATAACTAATATAAATATAAAGGTGCGTCGTTTCGGGTTCAAGATTAAACTTTTTATTTTTGACAGCCATTGTGTAGCTTAGCTGATATCAATAACACCTAATGATGTTTTTGACCCACATAAAGCCAAGCAAGGAAGTTAAGTCATACTCGATGTAGTAATATTAGCACTATAATTTAGGAGGGTGTGGGAATGCTGCCACTGAGTGATACAACAACCTAACACTAACAGAACCACTCTAGTCTTAGTCTAAAGACTCCCGGAGTTACATTTCAATCATTTGATTAGACGATTTGTTTTGAATGAATAAAACATAAAATGCCGTATACAGGACTTTATAAATCTTAGAACTTGATTACTTACTGATGGAAGTTTTAATGTTGATGACATAAGCTGTCTTCGTTTCAGCACCGGCCTGTCTTCTGCTCGTGTGAACTTGATTTGTAGCGCCGCACTTGCAGACAACATGAAGTACGCTTGCAAACCCAAATCTTGCCTCCCTTTTCGTCCAATTTAAATCTAAAAGGGAACTACAGTGTTTGCAGTTCATCTGCCGAGCCAACTCGCACAAGTCTACAATCCTGTATCCCTTCCTCCACGTCATCGTGACTTTAGGAGACCAGCCGTTGTTTCACAAAATGCAGAAACCATGCAAATATACTTAACGAAATGCACGTATCGCCATTTGCGGGTATCTGTAACTGGTGTAAGGGAGATAATGCAGAACTGTGGATAGTTTTGGATTTTATGAACGAGAGCACACCACTATCAAACTTTTACAGGCGAGTACGTGGTTGTGATTAGTTTTATTTGCTTTTAAAGTAAATTCCGTAACACTCTGCTTACAACTTCAGCAATTTTCTATGTGATGAGGAACGAAATTTTACTACATTGCTACTTATCTGTGTATTCTCTGCACACAAAAATGTGCTGTTATTACTTCTGCAGTAAAACTATAGACCTATGTAGACTATAGCACATTCGATTTAATGGCTTTACGTAATAGTCATAGGGATATGAATGATTTATATCCCTATGACTATTACGAAAAGCCATTAACTAACACTTTTTTGTGCACTCTGTGGTTTTTGCATCACCACAACCCTGGTGGTGGTGGAGGGACAGTGCTTCCACCTCGCGGTGATTTCGCACTATGGGGGATGGGGACCTATTACTAAGCTGTGCACTGAAAGAACCACCAGACTGATGGCTGCAGTAAGATGGTCAGTGCAAACAGGCAGTTTAATGTGCGGGGAAATGGCCGAATGGAGTTTGCACAAAGTTTAACTCCAGGAAATAATCCTTGGCCACACCAGGACTTGAACCAGCAACCTTCCATCTGCTAGTCTGCAGTTCTACCAATTGAGTTAACCAGCCCCCCCCCCCCCCGACACCACAACCCTGCCAATGCCACCACCAGATACTGAATGTCAGATTCATCAGTACTGGAACAATTAACCCAACACCACAAAAAAGGTTTCTGTTATAAATGTGCGATTATTCTATAAATGTTATGAACATGACAGCAGTGCACTGAATATTTAAATCACAAGAAAACTCCAATGTTTCACTCCAGACTATGATCATTGGCCATGGCTGGATTTAAACTTCCAACCTTTAATCACATGACTATGATGCTCTGACTCCTGCATGACTGACTCGAGTTATCCACCCCTTCTGTTAATCTACTTCCACGTCATGACCTCTGACTTTGCTGGGTCCTTATAAATTTTCTTAAAATTTCCAGTTTTCAAATTACTGTTGGTGAAGCAAACATCATCAAATTGATTTTTATGGTTCATATTTTTGGGATTGAAGTCCACCTGATTCCATGATGACCTTGCAATGGTTTGCAATTCCAGCACCCTGAGGTATTCGAAATGAGTCTCCAAATGTTTCAGTGATCAGGTGTTTAAAATATTTGGAAATCTACTCTCTTGCTCACAAGTGCAATAATGGTAGAGGTCACAAAAAATTGATGATTATTGAGTTAATGAATCCCTCACCCTCAGCTTTCCTTGCTAGCTTATGTTCTTCATTTTCCATACATTAGGAAGACTCTACAGTTCGCAAGCTTCATCTGTGTTGTGCTGACTTCACAGTCATATCTACACAGACCAAACACCACCTTCTGACTGTTGTTATTAAAATGTTCAAAACAAAAGCGTTCTGTGTAAGAAAAGCATTTTCTTTAAAATCTTCAGTGTGATTGAACCGACAGTAAAACAAACCACTGGGGAGCAATAAAATTTTGGCATAAAAAACTAGGGTTGCAGACTATGTAGGACATATATGAAAATACAGAAAGCTGATGTTATGGGGGCATTATCTTTCTGAACTAAAGGCACAGCACAAACATGAAAAGGTCCAGAAAAAAAGGCTCAGTTGTCATCAATTTATAATTTCCACATTCTGCTTTATTTCTTAAGCACAATGATTTGTTATGTAAATGGACCCAAATATGAGAATATCAGTCATCTTTCTTGGTTCACACCATGTAAATGACTAGACTGGAAGACAACAAGCATTAAGTCTCACACACGCCTCCCTCCTTCAACATACATTTTCCTCCCCAAATTCAAATCTCCCTCCCCCCACACACAAGTAAAAGCAACATGAAAACTTTAAAAGCAACATGTAGAGTTCGATACTAATCATTGTCTTTTACCCAGTGTAGGTAAATTTAGTGGTCAGTCTAGTAAAACTGCAAGCTGTTGCCCAAACTGCCAAGTAAATCTCTCAAAGGTGCCATGTCAAAAATGAATAAAAGCTTTCTATGTCAATGACATATTGTTTCAATGTTTGATCACAACATCCAGCTTTTTCTACTCCCGTTTTTGTATTTTTTTTAATATGAGAAAAAAGATTGTTGTAATTCTGTTTAGGAGTGGAGGTGAAAAAAAAACCCGAGATCATGTTAAAGTACTGCATAACAGTAAACACTAGTGTCTCCTCGTACACAATAGTGGTTACTCCATGGTAACATTTTTTTTGCAAGGTAACTTGCCACTTCCGGGGCAAGAAAGGGAAATCTAGTCAGAAAGTGGAGACTGCTTAACAGCCCTGTCCCTAATAACGTTAGTGCTTGTGAAAGAAAATTGTGTGATTTCCAGACATTGGCAATTACCAGCAGGCCTGCAATCATAATCATCACTGTATATACTTATTAAAAAACAAAATGATTTTGTTCAGGCAGGTAGTTTCATAAACCATCACAGTCTTTCTTTATACATAGGGGAAGGAGGTGTGATTCCTGATGCGCACAGCCTGCAGGTCAGAACTAATGTTGCCACAAAGAGAATGGAGCTAGTTGGGTGGGTTGTCTAGTACAGTCATAGCACAAAATTAGAGAAAGTGGCAAAGCAGATGCAAGGGGTCATGGGCCGTCTTGCATAAACATTCATATCTCTTATTCATATGTGAAGGTACAAATAAAATGCACAGGGCAAATATGACGTTTCTTTGGTACACAAAATATGTAAGATCACTAACACAACATTGCCACCAACTCCTGAATAAGTTTTTTGGGGAGGGGGGGGGGGGGGGGGGGTTACACTGTCAGCAAGTAAGGTTTATTCACAACAAGCAGGTGATCCTGTAAACAGGTGGCATATACACAGGAAATATTTGTGCTGAAGTCCAGATCTGAACCCATGGCTTTCACTGTATTTGTGGCAACTTCTGTTGGGCCACTTCACCACCTAGCACACTAATGTAACCATGTTCATATACAATGACACACACACACACAATGTTCTAATGGACACTTACTTCTTTTAGCAGAGGGTGCCGGGAGGTGGGGGGTAGTCTCAGTACATTACCACCCAAAACCCTTGACTCTAATAACAGAGATTCTGATAACAAAAAAGTTTGTTTTTTTTTCCTTTAGAGGCTGAAAGAAAATGTGGCCTGAAAATTTGGAAGAAAAGGACATCTCAAGAACCCCTGCTGTATTACTTAAGCAACATAAACCATCTCAAAAATGCATCTCAGTTACCTAAAAATAGATGCACAGATGCATTCACACATGCGCATGCATGGACACACACCCACGCACAAGGTTTGATATTCACACTTGCCTTAGCACCCACAGCAACAAAATTTTGCTGTTGTAAAGCAACGCTTTTGACTACTGACTGACCAGGTTATAAAATATGAGCATGCAAGCTCACATTCACACTCACACCCACCAAAAGTGTTTGGTATTTGTAGTTGCTTTAATACCCACAGCAACCGAATGCAGTTGTTGGACAAGCAACACTTCTGACTACTTAACTGACCAGACAAGAAAATATTTCAAAATAACTTTAAATGCTTTCAAAAAGTATAAAAGTGTTGATGGGGAAGTAACCATCACTTTCAAGGAAGTAAAATGTAATCTACCCTAATGGGGTCTTGTAAACAGTCAGTTAAGCTCTGCCCTATCAACCTCAACATTTTCAAATTCCAGCACCGTAAAAACCGATCTGAACCTTCAGGTCGCTATAGCTGTGGCCGAAGTTGTGGCAGGCATCCATCTTCCCCCACTGAGTCCTGGTGTTTATCACCTTTTTGTAGTGCGATGATTGCTGGAGAAATCTCTGTGGTGTCAGCTGGCTTCCTCCTTGCCTTGCAAGTTTTCTTCTTGTGTATCTTTAAGTCCTTAGTCTTCTTAAATCCCTTGTTGCACCAGTCACAGGTGAATTGCTTATCTGAGATATGGCTATAGCGATGGCCAATCAATGTGCTGGCACAAGCGAAGGATTTCCCACACTGCTCACATACGAATGGTCGCTCACCTGCATAAAAAAGTTTAATTTCATGAAAAATTAGATTACAATTGTAATGGCTCTCGTACTGATCTTTTCATCACTGTTTACTGTCTGCTTCTGTAGTGAATCAAGTCCTGCTATATTGACTGATTTTGTGTATTTGACAGACCCCTGGGTCTTTTGATGCATACTTTCTTCATAAAGACTATTATTACCGCTCTCAAATCTGTAAAATAAACACCAGCACAAACTCTGCAGGCACTGTTATTCTCATACCTGTGTGTATGCGTCTGTGTACGATCAGGTTGCTTGACTGCTTGAAGGCAGCACCACA
The DNA here is from genome assembly GCA_004794575.1 of Lanistes nyassanus. Taxonomy (NCBI): domain Eukaryota; kingdom Metazoa; phylum Mollusca; class Gastropoda; order Architaenioglossa; family Ampullariidae; genus Lanistes; species Lanistes nyassanus. Next base: position 63,522 of record SMGT01000763.1, on the reverse strand, counting down.
AGCCTCGCATTTGAATGGCCTCTCCCCTGTATGTATTCGTACATGTTTCCGCAGGCCATCTGGCTGTAGGCAGGTGAAGCCACAGATGTCGCACATATAAGGTCTCTCACCAGTGTGACGGCGCCTGTGAGACAGCAAGCCCCCTGCCTGCACAAAGGTCGCCCCACAGTCACCGCATATGTATGGTCTCTCGCCAGTGTGAATGCGGATATGAACTTTGAGGGAGCTTGGAGCTTTGAAAGCAGCACCACACTGTTCACATTTGTGGGGTTTACTGGGAGCATCCTTGCTTTCACGTTTACCCTTTGGCCGGCCTGTTTGATGTTTCACCACAGAAGATGAATTTTTCTTTTTGCATGTGCTGGGAGGTGTCGAACAGTTCTTAGGAGCCAACGTGCCACGTTGTTTCTGCACAGGCATAAGTTTGAAACAAAATCAAGATGTTTGCTACCACTCTGCCAATATGAGACATGAAAAATTGATCTTTAAAAAAACTTTGCAGAACATAATAGAATAACGAGTGGGGTGGGTGGATGTTTGTTGCTTAATGTCCCGTCACAAACAAGGTGCATATCTGGACGGTGTTGCTTAGAAACATGGAACTGCTGTCACAACACAGGCTTCAGTCCCACCCAGTCACAACATACTGACACCGGGCCAACCAGTCCTAGTTAGTACTATTCCCTATAGTGCCAGACATCTGGCAGGGCAGCAAATAGATTGTGAATTTTCAAGTAATAGTACGACTCGCTCGGGGAGCGAACCACTGATCTGCCTTGGAAGTGGAGGCCTTAACCACTGAGAACAATGAGGGGACTAATGCCTTCATCAGAATGCATAAACTGCACTAACAAATTTGTGCACACTTGTGTCCAATGAACATGCATGAGATTGTCTAGTTGTGAACGTTTAATGCCATCCCAGCAACAAATGCTATATCAAAGTAGGTACAGACCAAAATGTTTGCGGCATTTTTGGAAACTTATATTAGGCTGGCTGTGAAGTAACGCAGGTTTTATGCAAAACTAAAGTTATACCCTGAGATTAGTCCGCTTGTCCACATCTTACAACCAAAGACAATGTGTATGTCTTGTTTAAACATCCTGATAACAAAGTTCAGACGGTCCTGCATACAGAGAAGACAAATACAAACGCATACAAAAGAACACACGAAAAACAATTTCATACTGTAAATTGCTTTCTCCCTTCCTTACATATATGTGTATGCATGCATGCACATATACGTGCAAGTACATGCATGTATGTGCACGGACACATGCCAAAAGAGCATGTGTAGGTACACATCAGAAATGAAGAAACACTTTCAAAAGCTAGTTTTGACTGTCTTACATTTAGACCTGATCCATCGAAACTTGATAAGCTGAACTTCCTGAAAGAGGAGACAAATTCTGAATTCTTCTGATTCTTCTTAAGTCTTAAGCCTGTGACCATAACAGCTTTGCTCTTGGCACTGAATGGTGCCTCGCCTGGGCTCTTATTGGTTGGATCACATTTCTTCAAGGATGCTTGACTGGAAAAACAGGCCTGTCCACTGTGATCATCATACTTCTCAGGACACTGCTTGGGCTGTCATTGTAGGAGAGACAAGAAGTCAAACTTGTATCGAAGAGAACAGAAAGTGCGACCATAGGACTCACAATACACACTTTTTTTTCATCTGTGTCAGCATGTACACACTTCTATGAAAATATAGTCACAAATACATTCTGTTCTCTGCGCAGCAACTTTTCCCATTGCTGAGAACAAAGACAACAATTTAATTAAAAATTAATTTTGTTAGAATCAAAATGTTTTTGGTTCTAACCATCTGCAGACCTGAATGCGAAATGTCTTTTGAGATAAGTGGAGAAACAGCTATTTCCAGCAACAGAGATGGATAATAATCTCTTTTAATTATAGAAGCAATGTTACTCCTTTTGTATACCATGCATAAAAGTAATGGATGTTCTGTGACCTTTCTTTTTAGGCCATAGGGTGGGTAGGTGTTTGTTGCTTAAAACTCTGCCACAAACTATGTGCATATCAGGACAATGTTGTTTAGACAAAGTTTACGTGCTGCCACATGTGGGACTGCTGCCGCTGGCAGAGGTGCTACTACTAGATTGCCAATTTTTAAGTCTTAGGAATGACTCAGCTAGGGTTTGAACCACCGACCTCCTGCATTGGAAGAGGACACCTTAACCACAAGATCACTGAGGCAGTCCTAGGCCATAGTGGAGTGGGGTGTTTCAGACTCCATTTTTTTATGATGCTGCATAAGAGCAGTGCCCATCTTCCCTACGTCGCAGTCTTACTTTCCCTAACTCATGGGGTCAGCTAGCTGGGCAAACTTGGGGAAGCATGGTACAGTGCATGAGTTTCAAAGCAGCCTTCAGCTGCACCTTGAGGTCTGGAGACCAGCATTCTAACCACTAGGCAATCTGCTTCCCATTTATCACATAAACATCTTTCTTGATTGATATCAGCTGTATGAAATTCAAGAATCTATTCTAAGTTGCAAGCTTAACATTGTACACACCAGTGTTTCTTTCACGTCTGCTTTGTCCAGTTGTTCATCTTGATGCTGGTTATGCTCTGTGCTGTCCTCTGTGTCACCTGACATCTTCCCACCCACGTCCACAGGTGGGCTTGAGGCAGACATAAAGTAACCACCAAGTTTGCTGGCAGATGGAAGAGGTACACCCAAACTTGTGAGAACTCTATGAATTATGTCTGAGGTTAATGTGCAGCGCATGATACCTGTATTTGACAGAAGAGGGAAAAATAAAAGTGGGAACCCCCCCCCCAATATGTCACTAACTTACATAAAGAGTAATGAACCAACATTAAAATTATTCATCCTAGGTAATGTGATTTTACATGTTTTTTACATGTTTACAGCTAACCCAAACTGAACATGTACCTAAAGTAAAAGTTTGTTAAAGGTCAATACAAGGATATTACAGTTATCATTTTGAAAATGTTACTGATTTTTAAAAGTAATTTTTATGTTCAAAAGCATTTCCAGCATGACCAAGTTGTACAGTGGGTTTAGAACCATTTGTAAGGTTTGTAAAAGCTGCAACTAATGTGCTTATTTCGTGAAATCTTCAACACAAATACTGAATACCACCACATGTCGAGAAAAACAAATTAATAAGAATGAGATTCCATTCTCTTTACAGTTTAGGTTTTAGGTATTGTGCATTAATGCCCATTAAGTCCTGTCACGTAAGCACCACTTCTTAATAAACTTAAGACTTGAGTCTTTCAAGCATCCAAAACATCCAGGATTAATGCACGAAAATGCAAACTATTTTTGCAGTTATTTCCTTACATTGAATCATGGAAAATAACTCACTTATTGTTGCACTGACGTTGATAGTGTGGCTCAAAGCTAACTCTCGGGAAGTTTTCTGTTTGGCTGTGTGGACGTCGTTATTGTGGCCACAGCGACAAACGACAGTTAAAATGCTTGCCAGACCAAGTCTTGTCTCTTTTTCTGTCTGATTCAGGTCTAGCAGCGCTTGGCAGTGCTTGCAGTGCATTTGTCTCGCTAGCTCACCCAGATCGACAATTCGTAACCCGTCTCTCCATGTCACAGTTTTACTTTCTCCTGTCATTTTCTAATTTTCATAGCCCGTGCAGAACCTCACTCCACGGCCAATGAATCAGTTGACAAAGTTTGCACAGTTATGGAAAGCTTTTTTTTTAAAGTGACATTTATACTGTTTGGAGTGTCCTGAATGTCCAGTATGCCCAGTTAATACAAAAGCGCTGACTTTTGGGGTAATAGTGATTGTATCACAATCTCGGTCTGTGATTTTGGGTTGGCATTGTAATTCTGGAAAAGGTCCAAAACCGAAAGAAACCCCTCCAAAAACAAACGAAAAAGAACGAAAGAAAAATATCGCCTACGGACAAATCCAATTTATCGATTAAAAATCATTTAATTTAATATCGTTGCTGAACAACATTCTAATCATCAAAACACTAGAGTCTACACCGCAACAGCACCGACAGCAAAGACATTTTGATTTCTTTTTCTGCGACTGCCGCTACCACTTTGTGACTTCCAGCGTAGCCTCCCTTGCACTTTGTCTTCTCGAAAAAAACAAAAGTGCAGGTTCTGAGTTCTGACACAAGGTTTTTCATAAAAAAATCACCCCTGCAAAACAGTCCCTTTAATTCAAATGTTACTAAACGTTTAGTGATATTTTTATATAAGCACGTTATGCGTTAAAAAAAAAACCCACACATTGCGGAATGGACGTGAAGGGAGATCACTAAAAGTCTCTTTTTAACAATCATGCGTCTTGTGCTACCTCCCTTGCAACAGGTGATCTATGAACTATGTGCCGGTCATAGCAGAGTAATGAGAAATTTTCTTTTGTAACCTCAGCATGATATTTAGCGTCCACGTGCAATCTCCAACCGACGAAAGAGAAGAGTAGTAAAACAGAAGGATCTCTTCTAACTCTGTCGGTGTGAGTCACGGCACCCCTTGTTCAATGCGATAGCCGACGGGAAATTACATTCTGACTTATATGTGGAAGAGGTCGACCTGTTACGGGCGTGTTACGGGTCGTACTGACGCTTCAAAACCATTTTCAGAAAAACCAGTTTCGTTAGCGCTGATGAAGACTGCCAGATATAAGATCACTGCGATCGTGGGTAGATAGCACAATATAGAGTTCATCTGCCTAATATTTTGTATTTTATATAAATAGCCCGAAACAAATCCTCAACTGCAACATAAATGGCAAGAAATCTACTGAATCGAATAATAGAACACACGGCTGGACCTCGAGCAAGGGCGCATGAGACGAGTTTACTCCTTCCGTACATAAACATGCCGGTAGAAGTTACAGGTGTGTGCCTTTAGGGTGATTTGGAGATCGAAATGCATCACGTTAGCTTTTGATTTTAGTTGTGTAACAGGGTCGAGCGGTAGCGGGTTCGGTTACTATTGCAGTCGTGGCAATGGCTCTGTCATCCTTCCACTCTGAACACAGCAACAAGGCGTCTTCGCTGCTACTTGAAAACTTTAATGCATTTCACGTCAAGCACAGGACGGAAGGCTATAAGAGACCTTGAAAATGCGTAACTTATGAATTCTTTTTAAACAGAAGAAAAGCTACTTAAGTCTACGATGTACCGAAGGGTTGAAATGAACTGCTGCATGTTGTGTTGATCGCAAATAACATAGCAAATTCAATCTTTCTCTCTCTCCCTTCCCCCCTCCCCCCACGCTGGAGCGAGCGGTAAAGCGTGCTTGTCACAGATACAAAGGTAGGCACCTCGAATCCGGGACACGCAATTACTCTGCGTGTGGCACATATTACAAGGCTGATTGTCGGGTAGGGTACGTGGGGTGTCTCCGGGTACTGCGGGTCTCTTCCTTTCCCCTTTAAATTCCACATCCCCCACCCCGCACTCTTCATCGATGTCTCGCCTCTTTTACTCGTCCTGAGTAACCTTTGTTGCAGACCTGACGTTATGCAGTAAACAACCTTTGTTGCGGACAGTAAACAACCTTTGTTGCGGACCTGACGTCATGCAGTTAACAACCTTTGTTGCGGACAGTAAACAACCTTTGTTGCGGACCTGACGTCATGCAGTAAACAACCAACCCCCTGCTCATCCACATTATGCGGAATTACTTTCATACTTTCCTACCCAACCAATCGTGACCCAGCTGACTTATTCCTGTCATAAGGATATTCTAGAATAAGTTCCTTGCATTTCCCATGCACGAAAACCAAATAGCTTGTTTTTTACTTCGTTATTCGGTAATAATTAAGGTATTCGGCCGTCCCAATAGCGGACAGCTTATTCCAAGTTGGCGGAAACAGCGTTTTCAGAGAGAGAAAAAATTAGTACATGCATATCGAATAAAATTTATCCCTCAAAAGTATATTTAGTCATCTTCAGCCCTTCGTTTACCTCTACCAAGGACGACGACGACGACGACAACGACGACGACGACGACGACGACGACGACGACGACCACCACCACCACCACCACCACCACCACCACCACCACCACCACATAACTATCGCCAAGTATAAATTAACCAGTTGTTATTATTGTTATTGTTTTTATTATTGTTATTATTGTTCTTGTGCGCCATTAAAAAAGGCTGTAACGTTGATTCATTCTGTCATTGCACTTCTTCAATCTTTCACATCTCCCTTAATCTTATCCCACGCTGTGTCTCTTCCAGCCCAAAAACAAGTTTCGAAAGAAACAAAGCTCTGTGTTTGGGTGTGCTCGTGCGAATTTGAGCGAGTGCTTGCGAGGGTGCACGCACGCTCGCTGACAGCCTCGGCCAGAACTAGAGTGGGACGATCTGCACTCAGTACCACGCATGCAGATCGCGTGACCCCAGGTGACCCCGGGATCGCGCAGTATTGCCGGCGAGTGGCCCTTTAAAAATGCATTATTCCGAGTCAGCAACATGTCTGTCTCGAGCCTGGCCTCCCTGCCCGCAATAAAAACGTGTGCTCAGGCAGGCTTTGCAGGGCAAGACACTTGAGTGGAAGCGCTGCGCAGCACTTCTTTGACACTGCAGTTTTCCTTGGAGAAGGCATCAGACTGGAAATAATTTGTCCTAATCTACCAGTTCGGTGGGCGTGCTGTTGCATACAGAGGGAATAAGTAACTCTTCAGTAGAAAAAGGCGAGAAAATGAATGAGGACATCGACTTTTCTCGCTGTTGTCTGCCCTTTTGAGTTGCAGCGTGTATGTCAAAAGTAGGGGTGGGGGTGGTGGAGATAAGGAACTGAAAGGAAATGTCGGTGTTAAATGTCCATGGAGTTATTCCCCCTTTTTTTAAAACAGTTAATTTCTCGAGAAAAGGAGTATCTAACTCAAACTCCAGTCTTGAGTGTACCACGTGAACAACTTCGAGACCTGCATTTGTATCATCATTTGTCTGTCTATATTACTGGTTTTAGATCTGGCCTAGAAAAGAAGTGCTCGGGATGAGATCTCGGCACACAACCTGCTACTATCACCTGTGGACATGAGAACAAACCACATGTTTCTGAAACGAGATTTGAGACCGCAAGCCTACAACACAGTGCAAGTCGTGGATTGCTGGTTTAAATCTCGGCTCCGGCACTTACGTGAAACGACGAAACACGTATATTCCTATTCGACACATATGTTTACAGGGGTATATATTGTCTTAAATGCAGACCCGAGTTAATAAAAAAAGACCCCACAGAGCTATCCTCCCGCTTAGTTGCATATATTGTGTCGTAACGATGCTCATAAATTTTACTTCCTTTTTGTAAAAGCGTTGACAATGTACGATAACAAACAAAGAAACAGTCGACAGACAGACAGACATGTCAAATGGTTTCCCCACATCTCTCGTTGAGCTGGAATCGAAGAAAACCTCTGTATCCTGTCCCACATTACCGACACTTTCGAGGACTATATCACAAGGGAAGACAGGGCAGGTGAAGGTCGTTTGCTTCAGCAGCGCCCTCACGCAATGACGCACGAGACTTTGTTCTCAGTGTGGTGAGAAAACAAGGGAAGCCATTCCACTGCAGGCAGGCAGTACGACAGCGGGTACCTTGCCTTTGGCCCTTCCTGCTGCACATGGGGAGACCGTTGGCAAGTTCTTACATCCTGCAGCTGTCTGCTTCTGGAGTTCTTCCTGCGACGGGGATACTGGCGAACTGTTGTTGCTAATGATGGCTAGCATATTACAAGGATTTCACAATTAAAAGTTAAATCCATAGAAATGTTGTGACTGTTTGTGAATTTATGACCAGTCAGCAACTGCCAGCATGTGGTTGTTGGGCATAGAAAAGAAACTGTTTGCTTAAGGGACAGAATCTTTTATTCAGCCACGAACCCTAAACGCATTCAAAACATAGGTATATTTGGCAGAACTTGTCGACCGGTAGAAGGGCACGGGACGGTGTATTATTAAGAAATATGTTTTCTTACGGCATGTATCCATGTGCGATCTTTCTTCTAATAGTTCGCGAATGCACGCAAGTCGCAAGCGTCAACACTCACGCACGCTCTCAGACATGCATGCACCCACGCACGCACGCACGCACGCACGCACGCACGCACGCACGCACGCACGCACGCACGCGCATTCGATCCCTCTTTCATTGAGTGGGTCCTTCGCCGGGGCACGTTCCGTCCATTTTCAATCAAAGGCAGCGCGAAATGTTTCAGGGAGGACAAGCATTTGAAACATCTAGTGGCGTCTTCAACGTCAAACATCAAAAGGATTTATCACACGTAAACGGCTGCCTAGATCCTGTCCAGGCTGTTGACTATTAAAGGTCAAGGACACACTGTTATGGCGAACCTCTGTGTGTGTGTGTTCTCCTTTTTTGGATGTAGGGTAGGGGAGGGGAGGACGGAACGGCAAACAGGGGGAAAGAGCTAAAAGATGGCGAATCTAGCAGGGAAACGAACCTCGAAAGAAAGACAAGTAGACACGCGTGTTAAAAATATTTCTAGTTTTCTATTTGATTTTCTTTCCCATCTCCCTCTCCCCATCTCTTACCCCACCCAAATGTGTGTGCGTGTTGTATACGGTGTGTGGTTTACATGTGTTATATATATATATAGATAGAGAACCTCTTTATGAATCCGTTTATTGGCCTACCTGTTTAAAATCTATTTTCCAGTCATCTTGGGCAGCCAAGCAGTCCGTTTCACTTACGCCAAGCGAGCATGCGCGTAGCCAGTCAATCCCCATATCTCATTGCCTTAGAAAGTTAAGCCTAAAAAAGCAATGTATTGTTACATTTACAATGAAATCGGGACAAATAGGAGGGGATAGAGAGAAAGAAAACAAATGGCCCTGGGAGGAGGCGTGAAACGTGCAATGTGAATTCGAGAGTGAGGAGAATGAGAGAGAGAGAAAGAGAGTGGGTGTGCATCGCTGTGGATTATATCCGTTCTATACATTTTCTCGTGCAAGGTGGATTAAGGCTCTGCGAGACGGCTGAAAAGTCGCGACAGTGCAACTTGTCTCTCAAGACAGCTTTTGATGAAACTCGATACTCGACTAAAGACGCCCCGTGGGCTTGGCTGTGTGTGGGGAAAAGGATCCTTCCATCTCGCTAGGATCAAGAGTCGTTTCTGCAGAGAGCTGTAATTTGCTACTGCACAACCTCCATTATGTATGTACCGGATTAACCGCACAGTCAGATAAAGACTTCAACCGATATGGAACAGCGTGGCTGGGTGGACAGAAATGCAATGTACGCCACAAGAGGGTTTTATAAGCGCGAGGAGCGATAGTGACAGCAAGGCAAGGAAGTCAGAGCTTCAACAGTCTACTATAGGAGGTCTGACGTCACTACCTAACATCACTCGCGCTTAACTCGCCTTAGGTAGAGCTACCAGGCTAAGAGGAACCTCGACAGCTGTGCAGGTAGAACTGGAGAATAGCGTGTGGAAGGTTGCTGTTTCGAGTCCAGGTTGGCCAAGGATTATTTCTCGAACATTTTGCATTTGCCAGATTTCATTCGCCCATCCCAAGAACACCGAATTCCCTGTTCGCACTGGCCATCTAACTGCATCTCTCAGTCTGGTGGTTCTTTCAGTCCATAGCTTAGTAGCAGAACCCCTTCATCCATACCGCGAAATCATCACGAGATGGGAACGCTGTCCCTATAAAATCAGCTCCTATACCTACGAGACCAAGGGGGCTCTGGATAGCTGTGAAATAAAGCTTCGACTTGCGTGTAGAAGGCTGGTTCTTTGAATTCGGGAGTGGCCAAAGATTATACCCCCGCGGTTAAAAATTGTGCAGACCCTGATAGACATATATCTCCCAAACTGCACTGGCCATCTTTTTTGCAGGTTTTGGTTGCTGAGTAACAGACCCCCATCCAGCCTTTTCCCCGTAGCGCGAGATGGAAGCACTGTCCCTCTAAATCAACAACCAACGGACCAAACCAAGTCTTATCTAAATACAGCACGCACAGGACGCTCTAAGCAACTTGCGAGAAGGTGAGGCGCTGCAGAGGATATCATGTTTAGAAAGCAGCAAAAGAGAAGCTAAACAAACTGTGACAGCACTTGCTGCAGCTTTTCCCTTCCCGGCAAGATGTGTGAAGTGGCTTTGTTTGCGGTACACAAAAAGGCTTCCGTTGGTAGCCAGAGGAAAGTCTCCTTCCTCGCTTGCGTTTGTTAACGTGATAAGTAGTTTGTATACTGTTTTGCAGTCGTCGAGATGGGGTTAGATGAGTTTTTCTTCAATAGGAGAGGTACAAACTCCATTAGTGCATTTTGCACATTGAGTGTTAAATCGACCCGACCTACCAGCTTAACTTGCTTTTTTATTTCTTTGGTTAACTCCAACAAGAAGTACTGGCAGCGCTCAACATAACCGTATGCAGACGCATGTGACCAAGGGAGCTTACTGTACCCAAACACGTAGCAAAGAGAGGGCCGAAAGAAAGGAATTTGGCAGATCATTGGATACAGTTATGTTGAGCGCTGCCAAGACTTCTTGTTGGATTATCATCTGATAATTTAAAGCGCTCGGTTCTCATTTGTTCTTTATTATTTATTTCTTTGGTCAAAGAGTGTGCTTCGTCAACTACAAGTTCGCTGAGAGTTTACGACAACAGTGTTCAAATTAGCGCTTGACGAATTATATCCCGGTTGAGTTAATTGAGTGTCAATTGAGTTTACGACAACAGTGTTCAAATTAGCGCTGTCGACGAATGTTTATTTATAGCACAAACATATTTCTGAAAAGCCCTGCTTTTGACAATACTCGACAATGTACGGTGGGCTCAAGCAAGATTCGCTGACAACAGCACTGGCGTTTCTTTCTTTTCCTCTTCTTTTTTTTTTAAATAGGGGGAGCGCCGCAAGCTTTTTCCGCAATGAAGTTGGCGAGTAATGTCTTATAACTAAGCACGTAGCCTTAAAATACGTTATGGAGTTTTGCTTGCGTTTTGCTTATAATTAAGTACAACTTTTTTTAAAATTGGCAAACCTTCTGTAGGACCAAACGAAATGAAAGTCATTTTAAAGTTGAGAATAAAGACGATTCCACAGAGGTTGAGCAAGAAGGAAGGTTGTATCTGACTCCAGCTCCTAAATTACCCTTTGTTTCAAGGACGACTTCGTGATCATAACTTTCCCCATGATGTTTTTCCTTGCCACCCCCCACATTTTTTGGGTTGTTGAGATTTTGACTTTTACCCCTTACATTCCAATGTGCTTTTTAGCGACACAGCGAGGACTGAGGGTCATAGGTTCGAAACTCGTCTCCGACACGCGCATTCAATTTCTTCAGGATGTGGGTACCTGCTTACAATGCCGACCGCTTGGCGTGAAATACTTGCTGACTTTGCGCAAAACACACAACAAACAAAATCCCCCCTCCCGCCTACTTCTCACGTCCATCATCCCACAACGACAACGACTGGCGCAGTTCCACGCGAGTCTAAATATGTGCTGTCCGATCTGCACGTGGGATCTAAGTCGTGTCCGTGTCTAAATTTAGCAACTCCCAGTTAGCACCGTGAGGTGGGGATAACAACAAGACACTTCGCGAGCAAACGAGGGGCTAGCGTTTCGCGTCGCCTCCCTGATTGGCTGTCGTCCCGAGGGCTTAGAAAGATGGCGACAGGGTGGGTCGGCAGGCATGGTTGTTTGAATACTGAACACCGCTCGCGGATCTACAAAAAAAGTTGTCGGATATTTGGCGGGACAATAGTCGCATTCGTTTTGTTCCAGGCGACAGCAGGCGCTCGAGGGCGGGGAGTGGGGAACGGAGCTGACTGCGTGTATCTGAGTGTTTGCTGTTGACTTTTATTTTCAGCCTTCACCATCCCATCCACTTCCTCTGCCAAGATCAGTAAGCTTTTGACGCGGAATGTCCGACAGGAAAAAGGTATGAGCATGGATATTTGGAAACATGAACTAAATCAAGTCCACATCAGATATTCATTTTGCCGGTTCTGTCGCCTTGAAACAGGCATAACGCGAAAATAACCCAGCGAACGCTAAACTGAAAACCTCACCAAAACAAAACAGAGAAAAGCCCAAAGCGTGCGCACGCAGACTCACGCCCGCACTAAACACATTTGCCGGCATGTACTGAAATCAAAAGGCAGAGGCATGGAGAGCGCGTACCAATATTAGGACTGTGTACACGTGGTAATGACTGTTTGGTCAACCCCAGCTTGACATGCCTGGCCACAATGAAGTCGACTTTCCAGAGTAGGTGGCTCCACGTTTGAAGAGGGGATTAAAACTTCGTGTGTGTGTGTGCGTGCGTTCGAGCGTGTGCGTGCTTTGTGTGTGTGTGTGCGTGCGCGCGCGCTCGCGAGGGTACGTGTCCGTAGTATGTTTATGCTACCTGTCCGTGCGTGCATGTGCGTGTGTGTGTACTGAAGTGTGTTTGTGTTGGTGAGCGCGCGTGTGTGTGTAGGCGTGAGATTGCGTGCAGTCGGCACAGGCTCTTGTTCTCAATCGAAGTGTACGGAGCGATACGACAGCACTGCCACGCTGTTGACAGATCCCCTCGGGGAATTTCGGATCCGTATATTGTCACCTAGACGCGAGATTCTCGCAGGCGGCTCTCGCATCCGAGAAGTTGCGCGGGCGTCCGCAGGCCTGTTGGTTCCCAGCCAGGTCAAAGGTCGCCACCGGCAGGACGTGCGGTACCTGTAACCGAGTCCAGTCGCAAGACGAAACACCTGGTGTACGGAGCAAAAATGATCTGCATGCACGCACGTGCACTCTTACTGGATAAAGAAGGAAAGGAAAGAGAGATGAGGAGGTTGGAGAATTGACGCGGGAGGGTGGGCGAGAGAGCTGTTCTTTAGGATGCAGACGAGCAGATACACATACAGGTGTCTTCACCTGTCGAAGGATGGAGGTGTGACTTGTCTGCTGATTTGAGATTTTTCATGTTTTCTTTTCGAATCGCAGTGTATTAGAAGACATCGTTCATAATCTGACTACAAGGAATCTCAACCAGTTATTCTGCCTGTGGCTTACCTCTGTTTTCTTAGCTTGTCGGTTATAGTTTATGTATGGGCACTTACAATTATATGGAGGGTTAAACTATCTTGTCGTGTTCATGATGTGAGTCACATATGAAATAAAAATGATGAATATGAGAGATTAGTTTTTTGTTGCTTAGCGATCTGCCGTAAACTAGGTGCATATCTCAGGACAGTGTTGCTTAGACAAAGTTTACGTGCGGCCACACACGTGCTGGCGCAACACAGGTTTCAGTCCCACCCAGTCACATTATACTGACACCTGGCGTGAATATGAGAAAAACGCAATCGATCGAAGTACATACGCACACGCCCATCTTTTTTTCCTGAACACCTTGGTACTTGTGAACTTTTTTGTACTGATTTCCAACTTCCTCACCGTTCATGTTTCTTCTGATTATCGTGTGTTGCTAGGTGGAAGCAGTCGCTAGTAAAAGGGTGAACTATGGTGGTAAGAAATCTGCAGGGTACATAGCTTGGGTTATGCAGCGTGTACATAAATGCATATAGTTATTTCTTTCGACAACTAAACAGCGAAGTTTGTGCACGTTTTCCCGGGCGTTTCTCACTGTAAATGCGTTTCTGTGGTGGTGTGCGTGTAGCCTTTAATCGGAGGCGATCTGCTTGATGTCTTCTGTTAGAGATCTTTTATTTCATACCTTTACACTACTTTCCGAATTTTCTTTTCAGAACTCCGAATTTCGCTGGAATGAGTCTCAACCCCCCCCCCCTCTTGGTAACAGACACTGAATAGTGTCTTTTTCTTGGTTAGTCTCTTTATGATAAATTAAAAGGAGAATAATGAGAAAGAACACACAATCGGGTGTGTAGTCTGACTGGCAAGGAGCTAGACACGACAGACAGAAAAGTATTCAACATCCCATCAAACACAGACAGACAGACAAGTAGTCAACGTTCCACCAAACACAGACAGACAGACAAGTAAACATCCTATCAAACACTGACAGACAGATAAGTAGTCAACATCCCACCAGACAGACAGACAGACAGACAGATAGACAGATAGACAGACAGACAGACAGACAGACAGACAGACAGACTAGTATTCAACATCCCAGCAAACATTGACAGACAGACAAGTAGTCAACGTCCCACCAAACACAGACAGACAGACAGACTAGTATTCAACATCCCAGCAAACACTGAAGATAACACGAGCCTACCTCTCTCCCATTACGTCCCGTCCCTCCCTGGACTTGCAAGAAGCTGTAGAGCCCGTAATACTCCATAAAGTATCAAACAGGAAGAGGAAATCTTCCAAAGTCTTCTGAGTTTACTTCTTCCTCTCTCATCCACCCCCGGGGGTGGAGGGGGGAGACAAAATCCCTCCCGTCGAGGTTTGGTTTACGCAACACCGATACAAACACAGGGGGGGGGTTCTTCCTCTTTTTCTTTCTTTCTTTTTTCTTTGGTGAACGCTAGCGGATTTTTCTTGAGACTGAAATAGCATCTGGCGAGATGCTGATGCCCGTGCAAACAGCCGAGCTGCTATGGCAGAGCATAAATTTGCACGCCCTCGTTAGACACACACTGCCGCGCGGCAACCACCAAGTGCCGTCTTTGTGCCGCGCGCGCTAGCCGCGGAGGCCTGGGAATCCGGCAGCTATGCCTCTCATGCGGCGGGCAAACATTGCGGTTCTCAAGGAAGAGACGCGAATCCACGAGAGAGAGAGGGAGAGAGAGAGAGGGAGGGAGAAGAGTTATGGCGTCTGCGAACACTTCCGGTCTGGAGGCAGTGTGATGCTAGACGGATCGCCCGTTTTGTCATTTGCACAAACCAAGGCCATTGACATAAAAATTAAAAAAAGTTATATCAGTCTAATTTTAGCGGCAATATTTTAGCCATCGTTTTGGGGCTTATCACAGGGTTTACATAAAAATGTTTAAAAAGCACTGTTCTTATTTAATTTTAACACTTAAAAGTTGATGATGATGATGATGATGAGGAGGAGGACGATAAAGAAAACAAATCTGTATTCAGCATAAAATAGTTGCTCACCAGGCGCAGTAAACGGTACTAACTTTATTCCCGAATAGCCGATTTTTTTATCTCTGAAAACGCTGTTTCGGCGAACTTGGAATAGACTATTCGCTCCTGGGACGACCGAATAACTTAAATATTACCGATTAAAGAGGGAAAAATAAGCTTTTCGGTTTTCGTGCATGGGAAATTCAAGGAACGTATTCGTGTCACGACGGCTGTTCTGGAATAAGTAAGCTATTCGGGTTTCTTGCATACGGGGCCTGCTGTGATCAATGAAATAAATCCTATCCTGACACTATCACAAAGTTTTCTCTTCTAGTGTATCTATCCTAGTACATGTCTGTTCTCTTTTGCCCTCGAAAGCAGAGGAGAATTCCATGAAAATATTGATCGAAATTAATTAGCTTGTTCTGAACAGTCAATGGTCACCCGCTTAAAGTTTTCTTGACAATGTGACAAAGGCATACGACTCCCGGAGTTCAAAGGGCAAGGTTCCGTTTTGGGTCATCTTTAAACTGTTCCATAGACGACTGTACCCAGATATACAGGATACGATCCGCAGGATACAGGATACGATATACAGAATACGAAACGCGACGAGATGTCTAGATTATACAGATCTAAGTCTAAGCGTTTTTGCGAAATGTTATTTATTGTGAAACATCGTCAGCAACAAAGTTTAACCCATGACGGGCAAATAGGACAGAGGGAGGTGAAGGGCGCTGGGTGGTGGTGGTGAGGGGTAGGGGGTAAGGAAGAAAGTGTGGCTGAGTACGTAAATCCCACGGGCAGCCCTGTAAACACGTCCTACATGCACAGAAAGTACGTGCGCCAGACACGGGATTCGAATCCCTGACCACCTGTATTGGTAGTTCGCCCACGTTACCACTATGGTACGGGGATGCCCCTTCTTATTAGGAAATGGAGAAGGAGAGGTCGCTTTGTACGTCTCCATTTCGCCATTCCTACGTCCGCCCCTCTCTCTTCCTGGTCAGCCCCCCCCACCCCCCAACAAGTTATTTTCATCTGGCAAATATTTTTATGTTGAACCTCGCGGGACAAGACTGCTGTAAGCCGGCTCTCAGCCCTCTGGAGCTCTCGGGCGACAGGTCATGGTCCTGAGGCAAACACTTCATCCTGCCAAGAAGACAACCTTGGTGGCCAGTGTGCGCCAGTTTTAGTCTTGATCCCCCCTGTCTCAGAAATCCTGGTGCTAAAAATACAACTTTGTTAGAAGACAACAAGCATGAACTTCAGGTAAACGCTGTTTCGGGGAACTTGGAATGTTAAGCTATTCGCTTCTGGGACGACTGAATAGCTTAATTATTACCGAATAACGAGGGGGAAAAAACTATTCGGTTTTCGTGCATGGGAAATTCAAGGAACTTATTCCTGTTATGGCGGCAATGCTGGAGTAAATAAGCTGTTTGGGTTTCTTGCATAGGGGGCATGAAATAGATAAATTATTACACAGCAGGAAAGAATGCTGTTTATATCACCAAAATACATGTTTCCACACATTCTCTATAATCATAATTACGCCAGTATAACAATTACTTCAACGCTGTAAAGATATTTAGTTGTTATTTGCATATTTACACATGTAGGCGCACGCACGCACGCACGCGCTGATGTAATCAGTCCATCACAGTAATATGTGCATTTTACAACGTAATAGTTTTGCTGGGGTTTGGTTGGGAAAGGAGATAAACAAAGTCAGATCTTGCTGCAGATTTTAAGAGACTTTACAATTATCTGCGCGAAAACAGTACAGGAAAACACCAATATCTAGAGTTTTTCAGTAAATGTTGCCTCTACTTGCCCGATCCCTCTAGATAGATTCTGGCCTCTGTACGTCAGAAAACCACCTGTGTTTTGTTTTGTTTTGTTTTCATATCCGACTGTACTTCCCACTCGCTACCAAACATGATTTTTATGTATGACTGGAAGGAAGCAGAGATTTATGTATGACTGCGTGTGCTATCAAACATTTTACTGCAGTTAACGAGTTTTTGTGTGGATGGAAGGAGATGTACAACAAAGCTAGCGGCTTTACAAAACGACCCTAGAATCTCTTATTTCTAAGATTGAAACCCAGATGTATTACTCTTTATATCTTGTTACAAGGCGGTGTTTAATCGGAAGGTAATACATCAAATCAAGTGGTGTGGGTTTATTTAAATAGCAGCAAATGCCCTCGCAAAAAGTTTCAGATAACAAGACATGAAAGAAAGCCAGTCTGGTGCGGGTGTGTCACGTGATCGGGGGTACTGTTAACGCCCTCTAGCGGACTCGTAGGAACAAAAGAAAACAAAAGACACAAGTATGTGAGGAAAGCAGTTTCAGACGTTGAGAAGACTGGACGCGGGGAGTTGGGGAGAGGGGAAGGGGAATCAGTAGACCAGTTGAGGACATACGTAAAACAGATCCAATTTGCTGTGTTAGCTCTGGTGGTGACCTATACTCTCAAGGTCAAACAGGTCACTGAAGTCCCTCAAAGACGTTAGGGTCAAAGTATGGGGCATCGCAAAACAGCAGGGTAAAAGTGTTGAGATAGTATACGATCTTGGCATACATGTTTCCACATGCATGAGGTATATAAACATATATATATATATATCGAATGCAGCAATGTGTAGACACTTACCAACTTTGCTGTATAGTTGTTTAGAATTTATTTTCAGTCAGAGACTTCGTTCATGATGATTAATTCATCCTTTATACTATCTACCTTAAAAAGGTTGAGAGACAGCTTAAAAATGCATTAAAGTCAGCTCACATCTGCTTAGTCTCAAGTCATAAGGAACATTAGGGTTGGGCTGAATGAGTGTTTCTGCACATCCAGTCACAACAGTGGTCGCTAGGTCCGCTCAGCCTGTGTATTTTATATTCAGGGACCTTTCCGTATGGAACGGAAATCCGACCAGATTGGCAACCGGCCCCAGGATTATTCCCACGGCATGCACGTGTTTTTTCAAACAGCTTCAAGCAATCACAACATCATTCAGTCCTGTGGGATGCGCCTTCAATGCAAATTTTTTACCCAATAACCCGAGCTGTCACCAAGGTGTAGGAACAAATATAGAACTTACAGAAAAAGGTATTGCGACTAGAAGTCGGCATCCTGATTAACTGTTTCGCGGGATATGTTCTTGTATAATCCTCTCCACCTCCCTCCTCCAGCCATTTTAAATTTTATGCTAGGACTTTTATGTCTTTGCGAAAATCAGAAATTCTGCTGAAAAATTTGGTGATTTGAAACTGTTTCTAGAGAGAGATGCTCGCACCCCTCCCCCACCTTACCAAGATTTGAAGATTTTATTAGTTCATTCTTGACCCCATAGGGGGCATGTAGAAGTCTTCTTCCAGATACAATACCATACAGACCAATACATATGTATATGTGTGTGTATATATGCACACAATATCAGCTAGAATCTCTACGTCCAGAAGGGAAAAAAGTGAGAAAAAAAATGTTGGCAGTCATCTCAAATCTGCTTCTATATTGGAGATAAAGCATTTCAGCCTTAGGAGCAGCTTTCTTTTTTGATAAAAATAGTAAAAATATTCTGCGTTTGATCGAAAAAAATAATAGTTAGGTAGCCATTTATTTCTAACGTCTGAAAAATATGGACAAATGAATAAGTAATGAAGATCACCCCCTATATCCTTCAAGTCACATTTTGCAAAGATTCTTTCAGCTCTTGGAATGTTGTTATACCTCAGCCTGTTTACAGGTAACATATTCGAAATGTAAGTAATGTAAATACACAATTGCGAGGCAAAAGAGAGACATGTGCGTCTTGTCCGAAGCGCTGTTCGTTCATACGGTGATTCGTGAAAACCTCATCATTATGGACATGCGTATACAATACTTGCAAAAACTTGTCTTTCAAACAGATCTCTTTACTTTTTCTTTAACACCACTGTATAGTAACATTTAGGTTGATTTGATTTAACCAAAAGCCACTTAATACGATTTCATTTCAGGTATTTTCAATGCAGTTTAAAATTTGTTCTTCTGTTTATTCGAGAGATACCGATTCAGAAGCGAAATTGCTCTAACGTGACTGCTGTCATAGATGTGGAAGTGTCACACTGTTAGCACTCCCCCAAAAAGGACAACACTTTCGTTGCACGAGTCAATACCTCTTTCACTTTCTGAGCTAATTGTCCTGACACCTGAGTACAAACTGCGCAAGTGTTTGCTCAGTTGTGAGGGAGTTGCTGTTCAGGGGTTTGAGTCGAAAGACGTTGTCCAAATCTCGAGAACAAAATTCTGGGACAGCTAAAGGGCACAAGACATACCCACTTTCACAAAGCGAATGACACTAGCATAACAATTGTAACGAACGTGCTGCTTGTTTGTAATTTATGCTTATTACTCATCGTGTTATTTGCTTAATAACCTGCCACATGCTTCAAAAAATGTAGGAAGCAGTCAAGCAGCCATTTCTAGTATCCCATAAGGCAACTGACAGAGGAGAACCGTTAGATGTTACAGACGGCAATGTAAGGAGAACAGTTAGATGATTTAGACAGCAAAAGGAGGAGGAGTAAAATTAGATGATGCGGACAGCAATGTGAGAACAGTTAGATGATTTAGACAGCAACGGGAGGAGAACAATTAGATGATGCAGACAGCAATGTCAGGAGAACAGTTAGATGATATAGA